>CM021697.1:904255-945513 GCA_011074415.1 Stictonetta naevosa | reverse complement strand
GGCGCCATCTTGGGGAGGTCGCCCAGCGCCTCAGGGAGGCGGGCGGGAAAGCCCTGAGGGGGAGCCGGGGTATGGCTGGCGGTGGTGACCCGGCCGCGGCGATCCCCGTGGTGTTTTGCTGTCCAAAAATGCACATTTTGGAACATTCTGGCTCGCTGCTCGGGCGTCCCTTCCCACCTCCACCACCCCCAAAGCCTAGTTTGGTGGTAGGAGAAGCCATATTGCTGAGCTAATCCGGGTTTAAAAATAACACAAAATAACACAAAACTGCACTTTCTGATACGTGAGGTCTGACATTTTCTTGTGTTGTCATATCAAGGTTCAGAAACCTGTATTGGGACCCCGGCCCTGTGACAGGAAGGTGTCTGCATTCAAGGGCAGCCTGTAGTTTCAGTGGGAACCTGAAGTGTAAAGCACTTAAAGTACAGGAAAAAGGAAAAAAAAATATTACAAAAACCGGTACAAAATAGTAAAAATAGATATAAGCATGATTTATAGGTGGGAGTCTTAAGGAGGGGCTTCAGACTGATGCACTGAAACTGTCAAATTTAAGACGCGTTCTCCTCAAGTAAAGAATGGCGTGGAAAGTGCAGCGTGGACGGGTGCTCGAGAGAAAAGTTAACAGAAGCTGGTTTACAGCAGCCTGGAAAGCAAAATATTTTCAGTAATGTTCCTTCCATAAAGATCTTAGATGTATGTTAAGCGCTCTGCTAGAGACCTGACAGGTCAAAAATTCAGTAGACTTTTATATTACAGCAATCGTCGTTTTATTTTTGTTGCATATACATTTTTTTTTTTAATTTCAGGACGTCAGCCTGCCATCTGTGCCTAGTAGAAACCTCATCCATGGGTATGTCACTGTACTAAAAATGATAATATTTTTCTCATTATACTAATATCCAGTACTGGAATTTTACAGCTTCCCTTGAAGCATGCAATACCAATCCCTCTAAAATGGAACATATCTCACATGCCTACCAGCTCCCAGCACTCTGCAAATTGTATAAACTAATAGCCAAATACAGAAATAACTTCATCCCATAGGCGGAATGAAGCACAGCCACCAATTTTTCTACTATCAAATACAGTAAAGCGATTGTAAATGGCTTCCTAGGGCAGGAAGTTATGACCACACTACAACCATCCGAAGATGCAAGAATATGGAAAGCACAGGACGAAAACCTCTCAGAGACGTGCCTCGTCTGCAGAGCCAGCCGAGGCAATTGGCATGCATGTCAGGTCAGCTCGGGATCGAATGTCCACTCTGCAGTCACACTCCAGTTGTTGCCTCTGCAGTGCCCCTGCATTTCTCTGGGAGCTCTGCAGCCACATGCACGCTCTCACAGTGCATTTTTTTGGGGGGGAAAAAACACCTCTGCTTTTTGCACCAATGTCATCTCAGCCCATAGACTCGGTTACTCTGAGTTTGGGATGCTCTGGATTTCTATCATTGATCTCCCGTAGGTACAAAATGTGGATCTTGGCCAAATGATGACTTCCACCAGTTACTGAGATGAATGTAGCTTTCGTTGCAGGGCCATGGAGGTGTCTTGGCGGGGGCTTGCTGCTCCATGAAGACAGGGTAATGCCCTGCCAGTGCGGGCAGACGTAGAGGCAGCTGATGCAGACTAATAGCTGTGGAATTTCCTTGTGCTAATCAGCAGTTTTGGAACGGGGCCACAAGCGCGGAGAGCTGTGCCACCCGACAGGCCTGGTGCAACCCGCAGTGGGCTGGAAGGAGGAAGGTCACTTCCCTGTGCATCACAGGAAGGTAGAGTCACGTGAGACGCCAAAAAACTTTTGTAATGGTAGGATGACAGAATACTGGAAGGGCTTCCAGAGGCTCTGGAGTCTCCCCCGTTGAAGGTTTTAAGAACAGGTTGGGCAAATGCAGCTCAGGAATGCTGTAGGTAGAGTTGCTCTTGCCTCAGGGAGAGGGATGGCTGACATGACGTCTTGGGGTCCAATCTGGCTGCATGTTTCCCTGGCCACATGTTGCTAATTGGTTTGGAGTGGGCAGATGAACCTGTGGGCTTGTGAAAGTGCACATCTACAGGGCAGTGGCTGTTGAGTGTGCTTGGCTGGGCCTAACACGTGCTCATTTCTTCTCCACCCCTCTCACTTCTGTGAAGAGAGCAGACAGGACCCAAAGCTCTTGACAGGGAATGACATTCGTTTGGGATGCACCAAAAGGGGCCTCGAGAGGCAAATTTTCCCAGTATGAACAAACTGACGCTGCCTCAGGAAAATTCAGCATCAGCACGTGTTTCCCCAGGTTCTTGTGGAGATCCAGCAAAGCCCAGGCTGCCTCATGTCATAGACCCACAGGGTAAGGGTTGGCACAAGGCTAACTGCAAGTACAAATGCGCATTTTGGCAGCAGAAGGGTAGGGAGCTTGGCTCACACCCTGTGGGGATGCCAGGGCTGGTCAGGACTTGTCACATCCAGCAGAGAGAGGGAGAGGAGGAGGTTAGCTGGGTGAAGGCAAATGATGCGTGGTGGGAAAAGGGAGTTCTGGTGACAGGGCAGGCCCAGAAAGGCTTAAATCTTCACATCCTTGCTCTGGGGAAACGTGGAAGGGATAACGTGGGGATGACGTTAGCAATCTACCAGACAGATGTGCCTGCTCAGGTGCTCTGAGGCTGTGGGAGAGACATCAGGGGACGCTGTACAAGGTGCTTTAGGCATTCACCTTGTCTTTGGCTGGTGAATTCTGGTCCAGAGCAAAAAAAAAAAAAAAACAACAGATGAGTAACAAGGAAGAATTGCCTAGCAAAGGGTGCACGGGAAAGCGTGAGGGGACTGGGAGTGCCTGTGTCAATTAGCTGCTCCCTTTGTAGGATGGGTGGCTTAGAAGTAGCAGCGTAAGTGGCTTTTGGGCTTTGGCCAGCGGCATCAGGTCTGGCCTAAAAGCACCACCAGCCTCGGGTCACAGATCCGATGTTTTCAGGTGCTGTGGTGGGGTCAGTGCATACATATGAGCCCAAGGCCAGCCTCCAGTGAAGACTTCTCTGCAGGTGTGTGGCTACGTTACAGCCAGGTTTGTAAGTAAGAAAAAAAATAAGGATTTTTAGGGATCACGGAGATGATGTTTTCAAAAGAGAATGAGACACATGCCCTTGCTAGCATGCTTAGCACAGCTCACAGACCAGCTCAATCCAAAACATTGCTCCCATCAGCCGAGCGCATGTGGGGAGGAGGGAGATGATTTCTCCAAAAAGTGTTTTGGAGAGACAGGTGTAGCTTTAGGACTTGCTGAACACGCCGACTTGCTTGTTTGATGACAGCAGACATTACAGTGAACACGAGCCTGTTATCTCACTGGGTTTATACAGGAAGGTTGGTCTCCGGCGTGCTGGAGATGAAGGAGTTGCACGTGGTTGTGCAGCGGAAGACATGCTCCTGGCAGCAGCTCTGTTCTGAGTCTGTTTCCTACAAAATGTCCTAGCTGCCTCAAAAATCTGCTGCTGCCTGCTGGCACTATCTAGCTGCCTGTGCTTGCAAGCGGTATGAGGAGGAAACCCAGCCACTGTGCAACTTGTATCATCAGGAGAGAAAAAGCGGATCCGTCTTTTTTCTTGCCCGTGGAGTTTTCGTGCATCTCAAGCCCACAGAAGAGAAAAGCAATTGATTCACCCACTGTGCTGTCAGCAAACCCCCTGATGATTTAGCGGTTTTGTAACCGAGCAGTTTTTAAACATTCACAGTGCAGACTGAGGAGGAAAACTACAGACACAGCTGCATGGCTTTTTCCTTTTCTTTTTCAGATTAAAAAAAAAAAAAAAAAAAAAAAAAAAGATGCATCCATTGCTTTCCTTTAATCTGAGTCTTTGCAGCAGTGATTGTTCAGTAATGTGCAATAAAACAGATTTGCACGGCTCATAAAGAGCCGGGCTCGTTTTCATTACCCTAGGGAGAATGTTGCCAGAGCAATGTGTTTGTTATAAGTAGCCTTGATTGGGCTCTGGATGCCACAGCTTCTCTGCAGCCAGATTAGGCCAAAGCCAAGTGAGTTTGGGGAAGATTCCTCTGAAGAAAAGCTCTGTTGAAGTTCCTAGTCACCAAAATCCACACAGGTCCACTCTGGAGAGCTACTGCTGGAAGGGTAGCGGGTTCCTGCAGCATCACCCAGAGCCTGGCGGGGCCTCGCAAGCACAAGTTTCTGGTCTTTCATCTGAATATCCCCTCTGCAGTTTAGATCTTTACACCTAGTTCTTCACCTTTGTGCTGCGGTATCTAATGACACTCCTCAGGTATTTTCAGCATATTTTCTCTCCTCCTGCTCAAACGTAGTTCGGTGAAGTTCTGCATACACCAATCTCTCAGTTTTTCTGCACAGAGTATGACAAGCACCTGAACTCCACTTTTACACAACAAGATGGGGCAGAGTCTGAACAGAACACGACCAGCCCTGCCAGCTACTAGAGGGAGGCCAGTTCTTCTGGCTTTCTATTACTTAACATATTTGGTCTTTTTTTTCCCCAGATTGTCAGTTCTTCCATGAAAAAGACAAGTCCAGAGCTTTTTTCTCTATTTCAGGTCAAGTGCCCCAATAGCCATCTCAACACCAGAGTTTCCAGTGTGGCCCCTCTGGGTGGTTTTGCTGTACCTCTAGCTGTACAGCTTACCCTTTTTTACAGCTCTTTGGCATCACCACGCAGAGCCAGCTCATAACTTCACCCGTGAAAAACCCTAGCATGGAAAACAATCAGGCAGTCAACAGTTAATGTCGCAAGATGTATTTTCTTGGGTGGTAATAAATGATTTTAGGACTCTAATGCATAATTTTTTGAAATTCTTTTGAAATACCTGGACCAGCAGTGCTCTGGGGCAGCCTCGAGCCTCAGATCATTTCCCTGGGGAGCACGTAAGGGTTAGAGCAGACTCTCGAGACCTCGATTCTCTCAGCAGCAGGGAGAAGGGTAGCATGGTGTGAAGATCTAGAAGGTAACCCAGACTGGGGCTTACGATTCTGCAACAAAACTGGGTCCCAATGTGCAGCAACACAAACGCTGGTCTCGGGGACAGCAGCTTTACTTGTGGTTCCTCTTTTGCAGCATCCAGGAACCAAAAGCAGTCTGGATTTTGGTCTTGCCTTGCAGCAACCTGCCTTTTCACTTCTCATAACTAGTGATTAATTGTTTCTATTCTGCTAGTGCCCAGAGTATTTGGAAATAAAAGCCAGTGATGCTGGCTGAGCACCATGCTCTCATCTCTATGAAACAGCAGGAACAGTAACAACTATCGAGAGAGACTGGCACGTCAGAACCCACTTATGTATTACGTATAGCCTTTCGGTGCCTTTTTCTTGCAGCTATGCACCAAACTGCAGTCAATCTTACAGCAGAAATAGTTAATGGAGAGACAAAGATGAGGCACTAAAAAAGGAAGAAACGCGCTGGGAACTTTGTTGGCAGGAAGCCTTTTCTCTCCCATCCCCACATGCTGCCTAGAGCTTATTTTTAAATGCATTGATAAAGATTTCCTTTTAATCACTTCTTAGGACAGGGGTGGCCTGGTTGTGACTCGAGTATCTAATACCTGTGCTGAAGCTTGTCCTGCACCAGCACTGCAGAATTACAGAATCATCTAGGTTGGAAAAGACCTCCAAGATCACCGAGTCCAACCTCTGACCCAACGCCAACAAGCCCTCCACAAATAACCTGCTGCTCTGATGCCTTTTGTACAGGGCTGCAAGCCTGCTCTTTGTGAGATATCCCTCAGGTCTGATCCGCTTCTCTTAGGGAAATAAATTCCCCAAACAGTCGCTGCAGGCTGCTTACACCGAGCTGGATACGTATGATTTGCTTTTCTTCGTTACTCGAGGTGATTTTGCCTAAACCACGTAGCAGGCAGGGCGATTTTCCCCTGGCTGGGCTAGCTGTCTGAACACAATTCCACTTGGCTATTATTAGTGAGAGTGAGCAGGGCTGGGCTTACAACTGTGCAGGAATGATAAGCTCAAGACGACTGCACTTCCTCTCCAAGGAGCTGTCTAGCTCTGCTCGACTCCTCCGCGTCTGAGACGCTGCCGTCCCCAAGTCAAGAGGTATTTTTGTACTCAGAGCGGGGATGCCCACAAGGCGCAGGCCAGGTGGGTTCCTTTTAATGGAAGGCTAGACTGCATCTCTGACGTGATTTTACCCTCTTCATCCCAGCCGCTAGAGTCACTGAAGTTCTCAAGTTTTCTGATGCCCATTTTTATGGCCTTCAGCCCAAATTCCTTAGGGTCTCCAAGCTGTGGCCATGTTGGTTTCCCTGGAATCTTCATTTTGTAGAGAACGTACATTTCTGTGTCCACACTAAACCTCAGTTTGCTTTTCCAGTAGACTCTTACGCATCGCAGAGAGTGGATCTGTCTCACTAGATGTGGGTTCCTGCATCAAAACAGGACTCCCCAGGCTGCTGTACGTCTCTGTGTACACAGAGTCAGAAGAATCACATCCTGAGCTCCTCTTACTGTATGAACTAAATAATCTAGATGGCTAGGCCAAACTTTACTGCAGATATTTAGATTTAGGGGAGATTAATCCCACGAGTCTCCGCTTTATGACTCCCATATAGCAACATGCGAGGAGAAAAACTGCACGTCAGAGGTGCTAATTGTCACCCTGTGCTGATGAAGCAGTAGCACTGGGAAGCACGGAGGAAAACGAGAATAACAGGTTTAAAAAATGTGACATTGGAATGAAAGGCAAAAAGTAGTGCACTTTTTTGTCGTAAAGAGCTGAAATGAAGGAATTTAAAGGGAAGGGAGACGTAGCAGTCCTCACTTCACAAAAGAGCACTGTGAAGACAATGACCTGTGGGTTGTGACTACTGGTGGGCTGAGGACGAGCACAGCCCTGCCACGTGTAGGCATGGGAATGGCCCTGGAGCTGCGTGAGTGCTGGATGACCCTGGGCACTCGCTCTTGCAGCCCTGCCAACGCTCCAGTTCTACAATTCATCGTTTTCCTTCATTCCCTGACAATTAGGAAGCATTTTGAGAAGCGCTGAGCAGCTCATCGCAGACACCCCGAGGAGGTTGCAAGTCTGAAATCTCACAGACTATTAAAACTAATTCTGTCTCCTCTTGCAAGGAAGCTTGCAATGCCAGACCTTTTAAGAGCTGTCAAAGCATTGCGACAGGCCCTAACTGCGGGGCCAGGGAAGAATAGCAAAGTATCAGCTGCCAGTGTAGGAGCTTGAAATGTTTCGTATTTATTCTGCTACCTGCTTGCTGGTGATGGCAACAGGAATGATGGAAGCCACGTGCATAAGACCACAAAGAAGTATAAAGAATCAAAGCACCTCACTTCTAAGAAAGCAGAGCTTGGACAGTTCCCAAGGGGCAAGCCGTAATTACCAGGTACTCCCCAAATATATCTTTTCAGAAGGTGCAAAAAAATCCTGGATAAAATATCCCAGGAGCCAAACTAATATGTGACAGAAGAAGGACTCTTGCTTCCATGACCATTTCTGGTCACATTGTTCAGATGAGTTAGACACCACAGAAAGCTCAAGGGTTTTTACTGGAGTAAAGCAAAGAGCCTCACACTTACAAAACTCTAATATACCCCAGCAGAAAATGTCTGTTTAGGCATTGCTTACCTTAAAGATCTGAAGCATGAGGTAAGATTACACAAAATTAAGGTCACTAAGGAGGCAATACTATCAACAGCATTAGTAGACACAGTGATTTCATAAGGGTTGGCATTTTGTTCCTTTCATTTCTCCAAGCATCAGACTGTTGCCAACAAGCAGATTGCAAGTCACGTCAGAAGCTTTAAGCCAACCGTAACTCTCCTGATGAAGCTCTTGTACAAAGCAACTCGTGGCAAGATAATTCTGTTTCCACAGAAAGGTCACGCTAAGAAAGATAGGAACATGACATCATCTACACCACTTGTGATCCAGTCTTCACTTTGGCTGTCTCAAGGGCTGAATAAAATCTGTTTACAACCCAGTGAAACTAGAGATAACCCCAGCAGGTCCTTCCCCTTCTCTGATGAGAAAATCCATCCTACACATAGAAAGCTTTCCCACTTGCTCCTCCACAACAATCTGTAGTGAAGGATACAATAAATCAAGAAAGGGAAACCCCCAGAATCCTCAAACACACAACAGGAATTCTCTCCCTATGTAAGCATTACAGTTTCAAGAAGATTGGCCAATCTACGTAACATTTTGAACTGCCATTGAAAGAAATCCATAGAAGCCATCACAGACAACATTTTGTGTAAACAAGCAGGGCCCCAGATCATTCCTGGAATGCAGCGAGCAATCCAAAGAGCTGTAACTGTGTATTCAACATGCAAGTGCTACAGCATGCAGCATCTGATAGTACTACACCCATCAGATCCGACAGAGATTTGGGCAGATTTATTCTGCAAACATTTTTTTTTTTCAGACCAAGAAAGGTAAAGAAACTCACAGAGAGTTTTGTTTTGTTTTGTTTTGTTTTCAGGAATGAAATACTTCAGCAAATGAGCTGGTTGCCATGAATGTGGAAAAGAACCGTCAGACTTTCTGGTCCAGACGTGGTCATTCCTCGTATGTCTGCTCAGGCAGGGATATGCCTATGCTACAGACATGCAAAGCGAGGTGAGATAAGCCATATTTAAAGTCTTATATTTAAAACTCACAAAAACAAACAATCAAAAAACAGCTGCAGTAATTATTGTAACTAATTGCTTACAGCTTTAATGCAAGCACCAGTTTCGTAGCTTGTGATTTAACATCTCAGTACACGTGGAGAACTCTTCTCCAGTTGGCCCTTTGTACTTCCCAGAACAGGCTCTTCCTACTACACAATGCAGAAAAAGTACCCCCAAGAGATGCGTGACCTATTTGAACCATTCCAAATAACACTTTTTTGAAGTTAAATGTAATTTTCAATGTGCACTAAGCAGCGTTAAGTATTTTTGCTTTCTTCTTATAATCCAGGTACTCCATTCTACCTACAAGCATTAAAAAAGGGCTTCCTTTCAGCTTGTAGGAGCACTTGGCCTATCACCTGCAGTTTCAGCTATTAAAAATATTCTGACATTCAGCAGTAATTACAGGTGAACTTTTAAAGAATTTGGTTCAAGCATTTTCACCAAAGAGCAAACCGCTCCATTCATGACATATAATCACCGCCATCCCAAGGAAGCCATTGTAGCCATGTGCTGCATGAGCCATTTTTCTCATTTTTCTTACCCATTTCTCTCTTTTAGTGCCAATTACAGCTAGAAGACAACTGGGAGACACGCTGACACAAAGCCACTTTTTGCATAGAAAAAGATTTCACACTCAGTTCATTCTAGCTTAGTCCTGAATATATCAGACCAAAAAAGTAAATAAAAAAAAAATCCCTTTGGTTATGTTTCTCCTGTAGTCATATCGCAGTAACCTAGAAGGAACACTGCCGACTTAAAGGACTGTATTTTAGTTTAAAATAATAACAAAATTATGTGCAACCTAAACAAACAAACAAAAAAAGTGGAGAAAAAAAGGTATTTTCTCCCCCCAGATTCTCTCATGACTAATCTATGGTCTGAGACTATCAGGGGTGGCGAGACCTTGTAAGCTTCCTTTAAGGGGATCATCAAAAACATCTACAAGAAGCAGGATTCCTGAATTCACTGAATACCTCCAGGAAACTACCAGTGACTGGGTAGCACCAGGGTGCAACAAAAACATCTCGTCATCTGGAATGGAAGGCCTCAATAATCACCAGTGTCGCGGTACCCAGACCACACGTCTCAGACAGCACCCACCTCTGCAAGTTCTCACCTTTTGTTCCTTCCAGTCTCTTGTGCAAAAATTACTAGCAAAAGAAAAAAAGGCACAAGCTTTTTCTCAGCCTAAGGTGAGAGGCTTAGAAAAAAAGACATTAAAATTCAGTGGCATTTTTTGTTTCTGAGGAACATCTGAAATGGCAGTGGGAAACCAGGAAAAATGGGCAAATGAGACAGGAGTTAACCTACCAAAAACATTATTTTATTTATTTTTTTTATTTCTGCTGACACTATTCAGTGCCAACATCTAATATATGTATTTTGGACAAAAGCTTTGTTTTGTTTTGTTTTTAAATTCACCATAGTAACCTTTAGTTACACATAGTAACCTTTTCATTACGGAGATAGCATTTATGACCACAAAGTCCTCAGCTATCCTCCCCTGAAGCTGGGCAGTAACAGCCAGGGCATATCTTAAAGTGAGACAAAAAGGGTACATGCCACTTCCCAAGCGTTTCTTATGTGTCCTAAAGATCCACAATGTTTTTCTTAATGTGAAAATAACATGCTAGGAAACACCAGGCAATATAGAAGCACTGACTGAAGGATGTTCTACTACCAAGTGTGGTGAATCATGTCTTTTTTTTTTTTTTTTTAACTGCTATATAAATAGCCATCACTCACTCTGCACAACAACAGTCCTGTGGCCCTCCTTCCCCCCTGTACCCCACCCACAAACACGTACGTCAGCACCCAGTGTATTTTTAACAGCCCGGTTTCGGTATACAGCTTCCTCCAGGAAACGTTAACCTCGCACGCTCAAAGCAGCACGCTGCACGACTGCTAAGTAACAGCAGCACGAAGGAAGCCCGACTTCCAGAAAAATGTCTTTCTGCAAGATGACGCACGCAATGCTGCAAAGTTCCCTCGCACCGTGCCCCTAAAGCAAACGGCCTCTCCAGCGTCCAGGTTCCCCTCAAAAGACTCTCTGGGGATTTGAGCAGAATTGGCTTTATTCACCTTAAACTCAGCTTATGAATTCTGCACCCCGGCAGGAAGAAAAGCCTGCCACAGAATCGAACTCCTACACACGGTGATACGACAGAAGTATCTGTGTCATCCAGCAGCAACAGGCTGCCTGTGAAGTCACGTCCACTTGAGCCAGACTGTCCCTTAGAAGCTGGCAGCAGTCTGCAGTGCTCTGAAGCAACGCATTCAAACAGAGAATCAACCCATTTGAAGTGCAAACTTCTCTTTTGAGGTGTCTGTTGGCATTCGTTAACCAACAGGGAGCCTGCAAAATTGAGATGGATCCAGGCGTGAGAGAGGTAAAAGGGAAAAAAAAGAAGAAAAAGCATTGATTTTTCAGTTTGGGATGGTTGGAAGGGTTTTCCGTCTGTTGTCAAAGAAATGAATGGCAACTTTTCAGATATACTAGAAAGCAGAGTCTTTGTCCTTTGCACTTCGCTGGTCACCATCTGCTGTGCTCAACTGCATCACACAAAAAGCAGATTTTTTTTCTTTTTAAAGAGAAAACCTATAATGATGTTTCACTATTTGTTCCAGTCACTTTTGCAAACTAAAACTTTGATCTGGAGTCTTGAAATCATCGTAACTCCAGTCTCTGATGGCTGTAAAAAAGGCTTTGCTTACTTTTAGCACTCGTACCAGATCAGATCCATCTCGAGCGGCATGCTGCCTGCCGCCCTGGTCAGGTACCAGCTGCTTCAGAGGAACCCGCGCACGGTGCTGCCATAGGAAGTTGTGGAGGAAGTTGCCCAGAAGGCAGTTATTTTCCTAAACGCCTGCCCTGCATGGAATTGCTGTTAAACTGGGCTCTTCATTTTGGCAAGAGCTTGTACTGCTCTTCAGCTTCTCCTCCTGCAAACTGACCAGAAGCAGAGAAACACTGACAGCGGGGAGCTGCCCCATATTCAGGAGTTCCTGCCTTGGTGCGTGGAAACACCCGTTCCTTAAAGTTCTGTGTAGTAAGAAGGAACAATTTTATTTATTAATTTTTAAACTATTAGCTTGAGATGCTAAGTACAGAGAGAGCAAATTTTGGTCCTCTCTCACTTTGGAACACTGTTACTAGGAGGAAATAGTTGCAAGTAGATGCTGTGACCAGACTTCCTGGTGGGTGATGGGGAAGCAAGAATACGAGTAAACGCTGAGGAAGACACATCTATGCACAGAGCATACTGCAAACCACATCTCTGACTCAGCAGAACTTGCCAACGACAGGCTAATTGGCAAGGAAACTGCATCCCCACCATGATTTTCTTGATGTGTAGATGAAAGAAATTTGGTGGAGCACTGCAGCAGCCTACGTAATGGCAGTAGTTGGCCTGCAAGCAATGCCACACAACTATGATTTTATCAAGATCTCTTCACGGAGGGAAAAATTTTAAGCTGGAGAAATAGCATAAGGCTTTACAGGCCTTTGTCAGTTTGGGTCAATCACATTGTAACTGGTTGTTCTGCTCCCTGTAACATCAAGCTGCCTGGAAGTCAGGAAGGTGCTGCACCTCCTCTTGCAGCTAAGTCAATGCCTCAAGGGGAATCCTCCAGGGCTGGCTCACTGCTCTGCCAGATCTGCACCCACAGACATTCAGCCCCAAGAAGCCAGCTGCAATGCTGATGTGACACTTCCTGTGCGCCTCACAGCGCCGCTGGGTGCAGAGAGCAGTCTTGCATGCTCACAGTCACTCAAGTATCTGAGAGACCTGGGACATCTCCCCTTACAGTAACTGTAGCAGATTCTCTTTTCGCGGATTCCAAGATTCCAGCCGTTTTGCATTCCTTCCCATCTCTGCACAGCCTCCACCAACTCCGGACACTCCTCTCCTGTCCCAGGCACTCCACTGCATCCTTCCAGTCGGTGTGCTGTAAGAATCTGGGAGACACAGATTCTCTCGACATGCTGCTTTGCAGCTTACCAAGGGCTGCATTAAACTGACGTGGAAACAGAGCGAAGCAAGTGTGAACTGCAACACAAAGCTTGTGGTTTCCAGCCAGGATGCTTGGGCCACGAGTTGTTACCATAAGGGGAGACCTGGTAGGGGAGCTCACCATCACCTCTAACTGTAACACATCACGGACAACACCTGAGCTGGATCTCCAGGTTCTCGCTACAGCCAAAGGAGGGCTGGTGGTGCCTTCACCGGAGCTCCAAGCACCGCTTATCTGACCAACTGTACCCATTTCCTTCAGAGTGAGGTGAATCACCCAGATACATCACATAGTTCTCCACTGACCCAGAAAGCGAGCACTGGGTGACTCAGAAAGCTGATGTAGAAATATTTAACGCTGTTGATCTTACTGTGGCATCCACTTTCTGAGCTCAAGTTTCTACCAGCACTGGTTGAAACAGCTGGAGGTGCTCCATCACTAAATACAGAGCGTACTGGGGAGCACTTCCCATCTGTGGGGCAAAGAAAACCCCACCACAAACCCTTCAGACTGCTGAGGCACAACATTTTATTCCATACAGAACAGGAGGGATGAGGGCCACGGCTGAAGTTACGATGGCACAGACGTCACTCACCACTTGTCACTCGATGCTTGAGCTACGTAAGAGTGTCTTTGTACGGACACAGCAGTGATGATGGCAACGTATTTGAGCTAACCACTGGAGGTGTCAGTATGAGTCTAATACTCAAAAAAGCCTCTTCTTCACCGGGGAGCTTGGTTTCCATCGTGTACTTTGCTTCCCAGCCACCTGGTTACTTTCGTTTCTTCCCCTTCTTTTTGGGGGAGCCAGGCCAGGGAAAGCCCCGCAACTCCAGGCAGGCGGGGGCGTTGTGGCAGATGTAGTAGGCATTGAGCATGGCAGCTGGGCTGAGGATGTCCACGTCCTTCACCGCCTTCTTCCCTTTCTTTTTGGAGCTCTTGCCTTTGGCACGCTTGGGTTTACTACTTTTACCTGCCTGCAGAGAGAAAATGACCACAAAAACACACAGTTAGCTCTGCGTCTGGATTGTTTCACTTCTGGGTAGAGGATCCTAAGACATCCTGAACAGCTTCACTGCATCATGGTCCTGGCTTGCAGCATTAGCTCAGAGCTTCTCACCAGATTCCTGTACTCTGTGGTGATTTTCTATGTGGACTACCAAGCATTAAAACGCTTTCACCAAATCCATATTTGCTCTATAGCCTCTAAGAATCTTTCAAGTCATCCGACAGGGATGATTAGTGTTCTGCTGTGCTTCTGTCTGGCTAAAAAAAAGGGTTGTGCATAATGGAAATCAAACATTCTTTTCAATTGATTTTTTAATTAATGCATTATGGAGACAGCCCTAAATGAAGCCTGTGTTGTGTTTTCATCCAACACTGCACGTCCGGTTGTGCCTCTGGATGAGGAACTGAAAAAGCAGACGGCTCTGGTACAGCTGTGGCCTCTTCAAGGCACCGTGAAACAGCTGCTCCTCTACCACTAGCAGTAACACAAATCTAACAGCAGCTCTGCCACTCTCTGTGAAGGAAGGAGGGTTGCCAACACTCATCCAAGCCCTGGAGTGGGCCAAAGACTCCTGTTAACTCCACCTGAGCAGTGCTGGTGCCCGAACACCCAGCCTCATGCCTCCGAGAGGGATTTGCCAGCCTCTGATTCACTCCTGGGATTATTTTCTCACCCACCCTGGGCACTCCTCACAGGAAGCCTGGAGCATGAGTGCGTGGAAGACGCTGCCTCCAGGCACTGAGCAACAGAAAGCAGCTCGGGGACCCGCAGGGATCTCTCCTTGCTGCTGTGTGGGCAGGAAGATGGTGATGGCAGCACGAAGCCACAAGGTGGGCAGTGTCCCGGGAGTGCCGAGGACGGAGCGAGAGCTAGTCCCAGAGAAAAGGCTGGACAGGATTATTTGCACATCACGAGTGACCAAAAGTATTTGACTCCTGGTCTGACGCCAAGAGCACTTTTAGTACACACCAAGTCACCTGCATCTGCCCACCCATTTCTGTTATTTGACGAGTTTTGCACACCACTAATTAACAGCTCTGTGCAGTTCACTCAAAATAAAATGGATGGGTGCAAAGGCCATATGTAACTATCAGCCAGGCACAAACCAGGCGAAGGCAGTACGTGTGGCGTATTATTCCAGGGAATGAGAACTCAGGGGTACAATCTTCAGTCAGCCAAGAGCACGACATGAACGAATGCGTGCAAGCAAATAGAAAAAAAAATCTGAAATCATGAGGTCCATATAAAACACATCACAAGAAGAGAAACAAAAAAGACAGACCAGCAGAAAATACAGAGTGAAAGCTGCAGATGCTGGTGGCATTGTTCCTAAAGTTTCAGTCATGCAGACTGAAAACTACTTAAACCCAGACATGCATCAGAGAGGGCGACAAGCCTTTTATACAGACCTTAATTGGACAGAATGTGTTGAATACTTTATGTGCTGGAATGTGTACACTTCAGAGTGGATGCTTACATCAGATTTTTCAGCCAGCCTCCTGAACCACGCTGTTTGTGCTCCCAGCAGGGTCATGGGCAGACTTTGTGAGCATAATTAGGTTTCTGGTCAGAATCTGGCCTGTAGCTGATCTTTCAAAATAAAAAAGGTGCTTACAGGTAAGGCGAAACTGTTGTAATAAGTCTGCAGTGAGAAGCAGGGAATGTCTTTGGTCTAAAGCTGACTCACTACTCCTGCTGTCTCTCTGCAACATATACCTCTGACCTCAGGGCTTTGAATGTCAGCAGTCAGTCATTGTCAGCAACTGTCCTTTTTGTCTCTTATTAAATGTGGTGGCATCGGAAAGCTGCAGTCTGCAGTCAGCTCACGCGCTCCAGCACAGCCTAGAGAAGGGGTTCCCAAAACGTGGGAAGCCAACGAGCTCCTCCAGCACAGTATCACAAATGCTGTCAGAAGTCACACCTCGTTCGTACACACGCACATAAGGCAGTGCCGGAGCCACCGCGTGGTGTACCAGCCAACAGTCCCGAAATTTCTTATGGATTTATCAGGCAACCGAAGTTGAACAGAGTGCTGCTCCTTTTTGGCAGTTAGAGGCAGGTCTGAAGCAGATCAGAGTTCCTAACTCTTCAAAAAATACCAGGATATCTGCATTTGTGTGGTGTTTTCCTTCACCCACGAGGAACTGGATTTGGGGCTTTCTAAGACGCCTACAGAATTTTACAGCCTATGCTCTGTAAGCAGTGAGAACAGCAAGAAAAATCTAAAAACCAGTATGTGGGGCATACTTGCACAGAACATGAAAGTGTGCAGGTCAGGTTATGCCCTGCAGCCGTGGAATGGAGCCTTTGGGATATTAACGCCCCTTCCTAAAAATGTGGAATCAACACGCATCGGAAGAATCAAACCTGCATTACCATGGTTAAGTCCTTTCAGTGAGCTGGGAGACTCCACACTAAGCCCTGATGATGGTCCCTGCAACACACAATCACGTAGCAAGTTACACATTGTGCAACAAATTAGTATTATTTGCCCTAAACTTTAGTTAGAGGATAAAGGAAGTGGGAAAATAGGTCCTTGGAGAGCCAGGTCTCGGTGTGCCATACCTAAAAGCACAGAACCACCAGTGAGGTAACTCTGAGCTCTGCCAGGGTCCAGGACTTGGTGCTTCCCTGCACAGGCTTTGTGATCTCCTCTAGCAGAACATGCCTGGCCAGGGAGAAGAGAGGAAAGGAGAGGAGAAAAGAGCCCAAAATGGCCCCCAACGGCCCCACAGCAAGAACCCAGTAGTAGGCAGCAGCAGGGTAGCACAGAGCAGGATCCCACCGCCTCCCTCCACAGCTCCCAAAGCTTTCCCGTCCCCTTTTCCACGCGTGAAAAATAATAAAAAAATAAAATCTCATTAAAAATTTTCCTCAGCTTCTTCCCGGCCGGCTGAGCGGCGCCCACCCCACAGAAACGCGGCGCTACCCGCAGCCCCCCGCCCTGCCGGCGGCGGACCCTAGGCGCTGAACGGGTCCGGATCCCGATCCCGATCCCGATCCGGATCCCGGTCCCGGTTCTGATCCTGATCCCGATCCCGGTCCCGGTCCCGGTCCCGGCCCCCCCCAGCCGCGGCTGCCCCGTTGCCATGGCGCCCGCCCACCCGCGCATGCGCAGCGGAGGGCGGCGAGGCCCAACCCGCCGACGACGACCATTGGGGCGGCGACGGCCGCCTCAGGAAAAGGGCGGGAAAAAGCTCCCCGCGCTGAGGGGAACGAAACGGCCCGCGGAAGGGCACTGGAAGAATAAATACTTTTTTTTTTTTTTTTTTTTTTAAATACCACAATAGTTTTTATTTTAGAGAAAGAAATTGCGTTTTTTTTTCCAAAGATGATGGGAAAAAATGGGGTTTCACAGTTTTAAGTGAGCTTTTGTGGCAAAAAAGCTCAAATTTGTGGGCAAAATGCCTTGGGTTGGGATATTTGTGGGCAAAAATACAAAATTGGGTTGCGGTATGCTGGGCCTCAGCTTCTGGGCTGTACTGGAGGGGGCACAGCTCACACCTTTGTGGTCTGTGCTGCTAGAATTGTGGGGTGTTCTCTTTGTTAAACCTCCTGATCTAGCGTCACGTACCACAGAAATATTTTTAAAAACGACCTCTGGTCTGGGCTGAGTTGAGAACCGCCATTTCAGAGAGCAGGCATCAAACAGAGCTTGGATGTTTTCCAAAAAATCCCTTAGAGTGATAAAAATTAAGCTGATATCTGAGGTACAAGTGAAGCCATGTGAAGTTGAGGGGTCCCAGGGAGGAGGAGGCAGCTGAAGGGCTGATTTTGGTGCCCTGCACCTTTTTTAGATTTTTTTAAATTATTTTTGTTATTATTATTATTTTTTTTCACAGCCAGGGTATTAACTCACAAGTACCGTTTTTGTTAAATGCTGTGGAGAGGGCGTGAGGCGGGTTTCTGTACCACATCCCTCAGCAGCAGGCTTTCGCTGCTGTGCGCTCCCATCTGCAAAGTGACAGCAGTCCAAGTCACAAGTGAAAAGTATCAGCAGCTGAATCACCTCATTAAAAAAAATAAATACAATTTAAAAGCTCGTAATCATACTCTTGCCAAACCCCAACACTTCAATGAGTCTGCCTAGAACCCAGTTCCATTTTTCTCTCAGATGTTAGCCTCTTGGAATCTGCTTTCTCGTCCATAAGCCCGTAGAATGCACTTTATCATATTTTCAAAGTTGTCTTCAAAATCTTTACAGGTAGGAGCTTGGAATTTAGTGCAGTTTCCTAAGGAAAAGGGGCTTGTAACACCACACAGGCGGCCTGTCATCCCCTGTGCCGTAACTTTCGAACCAGCTCTAACCGAGTTTGACACAAAGCCAGGAGTTCAAATATATTAATTTCCTATGAGTTTCATGAAAATTGTCAGCTGTGCCGAGCGTGGGAGACAGACACTATTAATATCTCAGCTGAGGAAATGTCAGCACAGCTCAGCCCTTCTCTTGTCTCTTTGGCAAGAGCATGTTCCTGCAGTGGGGAGGACAAAATGGTATTTAAGGGCAATGGGACGTGAACCTGTAGGAAGACAGCTTTGTTTCAGAATAATTTCAACATTAAAAATAAAAAAAAATCCCTTAATTTTGGGAGCTATAAAATAAGTTTCAAATGACAGGCATTTTAATGCAATGCTAAGTACTGCAGACCTATGTGTAATTTCTTTTTTTTTTTTAAAGCATTTTTTGGAATGGAGATGCATTTACTTTTATTTTTTTAATTGGATATAATAGCTGTCCAGCCTTTGTTTTCTCCCCTAGTCTGAGAATGGTATATGTTACAGTGTACTATATACAAACATTTATGTAAATCAGCATTGGAAAGGATTCTAGGTAGAAAAAATATTTCTGATTTACAGAGACACCCTACCATCTTTCCTGCTCTTCCCCTCTTCCTGGCAGCTACAGAGATTGCTGGATTTATTGCAAACGTAAATTTCTGTCTCATGTAATTATAATGATTAATCTGCATTCAGTCATTGTTTCGGATGCTGGTAAGTGATGTGGTTAGAAGGTATGGAGACTCTGTAAAGAAGTTATTTAATAGTGATAGAAGGGTGGATATACTTGGTTAGGAATGTAGAAGTGCAAGGGGGAACTGACCAGCTCTAGTGGAAGAAGTGTTTGCAGAGTATCTCAGTCAGGTATGCTGAACATAGGAGGAGATATGGAGAATGAGCCAGACCTGTGACCTACTACGTTAAAGCATGGATTAATAAAGAATGACAGATCTCCCAAAAGTGAAAGCAAAAGAAGAGATGAGAACAATAAGGAGAGCAGGAGTCGGTCCAATGCATTAGGAGAAGTAAACATATCAGTGAAAGAAAGGAATAATGTGGTAGGGAGGAAATTTTTGCAGGAAAATAAGTACCTGCATGTGGACTAGATATCAAAAGAGGGCAAAGTGACAGAAATGAGTGTAACTGATAGGCTGCAGCAAAATATACCTGGTGATGACTAGAGGAAGTCAAAGAGCAAAGGCACTGCTCAGCAAAACACTGGTCTAATGATTATCTCTTTTATCAGGAGGGAAAGTTGAGCCAGGAGGGCAGGCCAAGTGGAGAAGTGAGAGCAGGAAACTTTGGAAATAACAACTGGGTCATCACCCGACACCACGACTGCCTCAGAGCCGGGAGAGAGCGAGGTGCTGCTGAGGAGGACAATTTGAAAGGCACTTTTGAAACACGGAATATAAACCATCAGATTATTTGCCTTGAGGGGGAAGGGACTGAGTTAATGGAAAACAGAAGTTTGTCTTTCTGAAGTACTGTTAGTAATAAAGTGTTTGTGATCAGCTGACTGTCATTACCACAAATATGATGCAGTACCTCTCCCTCAATCCAGTGGAAATACTTCTCTGTTGTAATCTGGACATGTTACGTGCTTTCAAGTACAAACGATAAGACATGCAGCCCAGAAACATACATCTCAGATGCTTTTACTTCTCATGGATATTTTATTTGCTCTAGAAAATACTAGCCTTTTCCCTTTCATACCTGCTTTCTGCTGCCATGAGTGGGATGCAGGTCTTGTTGCACAGGAAAAAGTGCTATTGGAAGGGAATTGCTTTCTGGTCGGTGGGGAGTATCAGACTTCACTGAAGCTAATGAGCATGTTACCTCCCTTCTATTCAGACTAAATGATGGAGCAGCTGAACTTCTTTGTCTTCAGCTGCAAAGGAAAATGAGGGATCCTGTTACCCTGTATCATACACCAAACTTGTCATGGCAATGTAGAAGATGAATCGTGGACTAAAGAGGTTCCTTGCCATTTGAAAAAGAGCAAGGCCTTGGGATTTGGTTGGTCTGGGTGCATCGGTGCTTTTTTTTTTTTTTTTTTTTTTTTTTTTTTCAGTGGCTCTGTACTAATGCAGCTCCCACATTCTTCATCGTGCTGCTTATTTCTCTCCCATTCCTGTCTCTTAACAGGCCACAGGCAACGGAATCAGTCAGCTTTCTGAGATGGAAACAG
The DNA here is from genome assembly GCA_011074415.1 of Stictonetta naevosa. Taxonomy (NCBI): domain Eukaryota; kingdom Metazoa; phylum Chordata; class Aves; order Anseriformes; family Anatidae; genus Stictonetta; species Stictonetta naevosa. The sequence goes on along the minus strand of CM021697.1, from coordinate 925,380 downwards.
TCCTGCCAGAAGAACTTTCACTGCTGGGGAAAATCTCAGGGGAATCCTGGTACCTGATCAGAAAGAGCCAAAAAGGACAGAGAAAGAAGCAAAAGGACAAGAGAAAACAGGGAAAGGGTCAGAAACTTGGCTCAGAAATACTGTCTGTAGATTTTCTAAGTAAAACACTTTTGAATAAAGCTTGGGATAAATAAAGAAATGATGAATTAATAATGAATAAATAACAAAATGTTTTTGCTATGTGCATGGAAAAATGATTTTACGTAATTTTCTAATCAACAAACCACATGGCATAAAAGAAGTGATCGTAATTATACCCATTGTCTCCTTTTAGCAGAAGCAACTGTCAAGATAACGCATTTTACTATTAAGGGTAAAAAGAAGTACCAGCAATGACAAGTCTGTCAGAAATTAGATCAAGCGTACAAAAATTAGCCTGCGCAGTCAACTTGGTTTTGGTAAAAATACTTGGAGCTGGCTACAAAACAAGCTGCTGTTTACAAATGCGAGGGTTTTGATAAATAATTAAGGGAGGTTGCTGCAAACTAGGAGTATAATAAACCTGACCTCATAAAAACACTGCTGTAGTTACAGTTTGATAAATAAAGAGTGCTTTAGCTCTGGCAGCTGTTAGGTGAGGACATCTCACTTATTTTCATAGAAATATTCACATAAGGGAACGGAGGGCTATTAGGTTATGGTCCTTTTCACAGAGTGGAAAATTTACACAGGGGACTGCGTCCAACTAGAGAATGAAATGACTACTGAGACCTAGTGGGAAGAACATACATTATGTTCTGTATGCCAACGAGTTGATAATATTTATTTTTTAAAAAAATAAGCTGTCCCATAAGCCATGGAATTATTGAAACCCAGTGTCACAGCGGCGTGCATCCCTTCCCTTCAGCCTGCCCCCCCCGTCCTTTCCCAGCCCTGACCCCAGTTCTTTTAGGACTGGGCAGCTGGTCCCTGCTGAACCGAATGAGAAACTGAGCTGCCCCGCTTTGCCTCGGCTGGAGCATCAATAGGGTCTGCCCCTCCGCTCAGATGCCCCCTTTCGCAACTCTTATGAGAACACAACATCTTTGAGGCCTTTTATCCTTTACTCAAATTTGCGTGGAATTGGCTAACCAGCTCAAAAATTGCTTCTAGAGGACTGAGAGAGTAGGAGCGCAATGGCCAGTGCCTTTTATCCCTAGGAAATGAGGCTAAAATTAGGAACAGAAGAATCTTAAGGTACTGAAGATAATGACTTACCAGCAGCAAAGCTTTCTGCAGCCACCTGTGGGCTGGCAAAAAAGCTCTGCAGACGCTGTTTCAACAGAAACTGAGCACATGCAACCGTTCCTGGAATCAGCAGTCGTGTTTGGGGTAAGATGAGATACGGTTCCTTCAGCTGTACGAAACCATTAGAAAGCTATACTTTGCAACTTTTCTTTCCTCTGTATCAAAATGATTGTTCCGTAATTGCTGCCTTCTAATTAGATTTTTAGGGAGAAGAAAATCCTCGCTGTGAAGCGAAGAAGTTTTAAGCTGCTACCAGCTTGCGGTTTGAGAATTCGTAGCAGGGTGGAGACTTCTCTGGTACTGCTGGAGGAGCAGCAGCTCAGGCTGTCAGAGGAGCTGGTAAGGGACTGTTCTAGAGGAGCCTCAGTGAATACACTGCTCGAATGCGTCTAGGGAAAGCCCTGGCATTATTATCTTGACTTGCATCTGTTTGTAACTACAATAAACTTATTAAATAGGTTCCTCTGTTCCTGTCAAAATGGCATTTCAGCCCCACGGCTGCTTTGCAGCGTGCTGTGCGGTCTGTAGGGAAACCTGCAACGTTTATCAGCCTGAACTGACACCCACATTGCCCCTCTTTCTCAAAGAAACCCTCACGAAGCATGGCCTGTCTCAATAGACATACAGGCTCTGTGATAAATCCGTGATGAGATAAAAGCATTTAAGTTAAAAGTCTACCTTTCCCTAGCTGCTTTTTTACAGAGAGGTTTGGTTTCTATATAGAGGTGTATCTCAGAAAGCTTAACTTGTGTTGGAAATTAAGAGCATTCAAACATAACAATTCATACAACCTTGCACCACAGGGATCCAGGTAAGAATTTGTATTTCTGTTCCATACCTCAGTAAAGATGGAAGGCACTGATAAGCTATGGAAACCTCATATGAAGCAGAATTTAAATGTAAAATGCAGAAAAATGAGCGTGATATCAAAGAGAATAACCAGCACCCACACAAACACCCGGAGAAGGAGACACTTGGGGGGGGGGGGGTGAGCCACATATGAAGGGCTTTTCTAAGTTTCTGATTCTTTAATAATTAATCAACTCCCTTGTCCCCTTGAAGAAACACCTCCATGCCCTTAGTTTATTCAGACAACGGATTTGATACTTCAATAATACTTCCTTTACATTCACACTTAGCTGTTAGGAAATAAGACGGTTTTCTAAATCACTCTAAAACAGAGAATAGCAGAGGAATCATAAAATAAGTGGTGCAGCTGGAAACAAATACTGGGACTATTTCAGTGTGGGGTCACCATGAGAAGGAAGGAAAAAAGGAACAGGCGAGTGTCCCTTGTGCCAGACCATGTAATACCATGCAGGGCTCAGCTCAGCTCTCAGGACCCTGGCCTGTGGGCAAAATGGGGGAAAAACCTGCATATTTGGGAGGAAAAACAGATGAATCATAACAGAGAAAATCCTAAACTGTCCCGTTAGTCCTGGGCTCTGGCCCCTAGCACCTGGCTGCAAACAGTAGCATTTATACTACATTTCCACCCCTAAAACAAACAAACAAAATTAACCACCAAAAGTAGCATTTAAATTGAGGTGCACAAAGAAAAAAAAATCAGTAAATGAATGAACTTCAAAAGTTGCTCTGGTTTATTTTGAACAAAAGCCTTTTTAAAAAGGTGAGCAGGTTTACTGATGCTATTTTGTTGAAAAATGTCTTTTGCAAACCACATTAAGGAAACATTCCCAGTTTAATTCTACAGCAATAAGCACGAATCCTGCCATAACAAATACCCGTGACTTCATCACTTGTGCGCTTGCTACATCGATACAGCTAAAGAGGAGCCAAATTTTGCCCATGCTATATTGACACATTTTTCTTTGACACCAGATCTGGTTTCGTAAGGGAGGAAAGGTTAGCCCCAGGATTCCCTGTGCCGGACCGACATCATTTTGTAGAAAAAGGTAAGAATTCTCAGACCCTGTCAGGATCCTGAAGGAAGCACGTGGAAGCCTTGCACGAGGGCTGCTGGCTGAGGAGAAAGGACGCAGGGCGCTGAGCAGAGGCTCACTCAGTGGGTTATCCCCTGCCCACGAGGGTTTTTCCTTGTTATAGAAAGCTCACAGCTCAGTTTGCTATTCATACTGTGAATTCTGGACTGCAGCATCTGCTGTTTTCGTCATGTGATGGCAGCAAAGTGTTACCCAAAGCACTCTTCCTTCCCACTTAGAGGAAAGAGCCAAAAACCTGTGCAAAAATCAGGTTATTTTCAGGAAGATGGGGCATTTACTTTCTCCTCTAGCGCTAGAAGGGCTAAAGAGCAGTGAAGAAAGCAACCCAGAAACCTAATGTTGCAGTAATTATCCTTCAAAACCAATCAGCCTGCTGCACTTTGTTTCCCTGCATGGACGTTTTAATGGAGCATCTTGATGGATGAGGAAATAATCCTTTACGTGGCGCTTTCAGACGTCTTGTAGTTTGGGTCAGTAACTTCTGTGCCAATAATTCTGGGCTCATTCCAGGTGGAGAGAAAGATGGCAATCAACGTCCTCGGCAGCTCTAAGCAACGCACAGCTCACAGTGCATCTTACTCCAATACAAGTGAACGAAGTGGTGAAGCAAAGCGGAGCAGTGGAAAAGGTAATTACTGTCCCTCGTGAAGGATGCAAAATCATCAGTTATGGAAGAACGTCTCCAACTCAGGCTGCACAATCCCAGCAGCAGTACTAGCCTGGGGACAAGTGGTAATATCATCTCCGTTGGCCAAGTCAACTTGTCACCTGTGCTCAAGATCGCCACTGAGTGCCACCTGTTTTCCACTTCATCAGGGAACCGGGGCATCTTGCTCACAGCAGTAGGGTGTCTGGAGCACGTTCTTGGACCTCCGTAACTGGATAAATGAAAACAAATCGAGCACAGCATGGGGCATTTGGGGGGAGATGGAGACCTTCCACTGCTCAGATTCTCTTAGGACAAACTTGCATGCGTGAACCAAGCAAAGGGGCAGCCCAGACTCTGATCTCTCGTGCACTGGTGTAAATTTGGACTGAAAAATGGGTGAGGATGCTGCTGACACTACCACCAGCGTGATGCTGAAACCTGGTCCTTGGCCGCTGTGTGGGTTCATTGCTACCACACTGTCTCCAAGAGGTCACCCCAAAAGGAAGACCTCCAAAGAGATGACAGTTGCGTACCAGGGGGGCTTGGGTAGATACAAAGAGGCCTGGCCTCTTAAGAAAGATGGTCATTTTTTCCAGCTTTACTTAAGAACCCCCAGGTCCAAAATCACCTTCCTTTCCAGCCCTGGGGTCCTCACCAGGGTGGGACAGTGGCAGGTGACGGGGTGGCTCTCACTGGTAGTGCAGCAGCTCTTCCCAGCGGATGGGCTGGGAGAACACCTCCCGCTCCAGCCACAGCTCGTAGGAGCAGTGGAAGTCCTCGGGGAGCTCCAGCCGCTGGCCCAGCACGCTCTGCAGGCAGTTGTCCACCGGTGCAAACTCCGAGTCCTGGGGCTTGTCGTACCTCCGGCTGTTGAAGGCTTCGATGTTGGCTCTCAGGGTGCATTCTTCAGCCTGGAAGTCCCACGGTCTGGCATCGATATCTAGGTTTAAGAAGAAACAAGACCACGGCATTGTGGAGAAAATGACGCTGGTATGGTTTGACCAAAAGAAAGGATCAAGTATTTACAGCAGTCATGTGCCTGAACTAACCAGAGTATTATATTAGCCGCTCGGTTATTCCTAATTCTATGGTAATTATTATTCATAATCAGTTGCTGTTATGCATGCATTCAATTTAAGGTATTTAAATAAAATATATTAAAATCACTTGTAAATTCAGCAGAACTTCATGCAGTAATGCAATTATTTCTGGCCTTCAGCATGCTTTAAGGACTCCATACAATTACAAAGCTCTTGCTTTTTTTGGAAAGGCCCCACCACTTTTACTGAAGATCTCCGCAGATATCTGAGGCAGAGATCAAGATTTAAAGCCTATAGCTAAAACCTCACAAATTTATTATAAGTTACTGAAAACAAAGGCTTTTAAATTTTGGGCAGAGTTGGGAAGCTAACAACTGACTGTAATAACCACGGTGTTTTAAACATGTAATATTATGTAAATATGTACCATTTCCAAAAAAATTAGCATTTCAAAACTTGGTCTTTATGAGCTCTAAACCTATATGAACCAGCCATTCGCTCCACAAAGGGTCAGCAAATTCGCTGGCAAGGTCTCAGCAGTGCTGAAGGGAGGGAGAAGTCCACGCTGCATCTCAATCCAGATACACCAAGCTAAAAATAAACCCTCGGGGAAAAACCCTTCCGGATCTCATCTCGGAAAGCCAAGTGCTGGCACGGCAAAGCGTCCAGGTCAAGAAGCAGCGCCTGCTGAGTAGTGAATTATGCGATCGTGGGCATCAAGAAGCCCTGCTGCTGCATTCAGCCCTGCAGGGAAGATGAGTGCGCTGAGCAAGGCAGCGAGGCGATAGAAATCCCCTGTAAAGGAAAGGGAGTCCCCAGCCTTCCCCAGCCCTCTGGCGGTATGGACATCTGGGGAACTCCAGCCTTACAGGGAAATTAAAAATAGCGAGTCTAGTTTTGGTTCTTCTGAATCGGTGGCGCAGCAGTATCACAACTCTCAAAAGCATACCCGTCTTCAGAAAATAAATTATATCTTTTACAGTGGAAATTAGCACCCTAATTATAATGCCTCTCTCCCCTGTAAGGAAGCCAAGATGTTAGGCCTTTATGTCTCACCCTGTCTCCTTTTGAAACAGGGATGCTACCCAATTTTTCTGTTTAATCTTCTTTAAAAAAAAAAAGATGTACTCAAAGCAACAGTTCAGGACCATGTTATTAAGCCTTCTAAAAATACAGCTTTAGGCCACGTAAGAGCTGTTTAAACAGACCGGCACGTCTTCAGCTTAAGGATCCTCAGCATCCGCCGTTGTTTCTCCGGCGTGCACTGTAGGGCTGCCGCCCAGATCCCAAATCTGTGGCTGCCCCAAGCAAGCACATTTGGTGCGGAGCTGGTCAGCGCCTCAGTGGCAAAAGCCATCGGTTTGGGAATGCAGAATTGGAGAGCTGGGTTTGGTGGAAACTCATCTTGAAGACCTCGTGTGACCATATCCCAGCCTGATCTGATTATTCCCAACGTCCCTCATGCAATTGTGTCCCTCCTGATGGTGCCGAATGGTGCCTTAAGGCCTCCAAAAAAAAATCCCCAGTGCTGACTCAACCATGTTTATGGGATCCCAGCAAGTCCTAGGACAAAACAAGCCCAAAACTCCAGCACGATGCCTGTCCCTGGCACTGCTCACCGTTGCCGTAAGCCCAGTCGTCGTTCATGCGGTGCCGCACCTTCTGGTAGATGGCAGACATGGTTTTCATGTTGCTCTTCCTCCACTGGCGCCCCAGGTACTTGGTCTGGATTTTGAGCAGTTTGAGGACGTAGAGCTGCATCATGGCCTGCTTCACCTTCAGCGCTCGCTTGAGTATCGGGGCTGACTTGAAGACTACCAGCATCTGCCAAGACAGCAACGCAAGTCGAGGCCACGAGCTCAAGAAAGCAAAGCAAATACTGCCTGTGCAGCACTGGGTGCTACCACGTCGTACAAACCCCGAGCAGACAGAATAGGGAGGTTCAGCATACCCCAAAACTCCTGCAGGGGGTTCAAGGATTGTAAAAATAAATACTATTTGCAGGAGGAAAAGTATTTCTCCGCCTTACCATCGTCCTCGAGTGTTTCCACTTGGTCAGCTTGTTGAGGATCCTCAGCAGGTTGATGCAGGAGAATAAGTTTCTCCAGCAGAACTGGTTGTTGTCTCCGGCTTCCTGCAAGAGGAGAGGGAAGAGGGTAACCCTAAGGGCAGCACTCAGCAGCTCTGCCCCATGCTGAACGCCCTCCCTGATGCTCTTCGGTGGCACAAATCTTATTCGGCTGAGCAGCGGAGCCGCCTCCTTGCCTGGGCTATCATCATCCCCAGGAAAAGTTCTGAAAGCCTCGGACAAAAAAATCATCATTTTTAGTTTGCATTTGGGTCTTGAAGAGAGCCCAAGATAAATCCCGTTGCTCTGTCAAGGGGAATATATATTTTAGTAGATCTGTATTTGTTGTTTTACAGAGCAAATTACAGCCTAGTCATCACCACTGCTTGGAGAACGGCTTTTTGTTAATTATATAAATGAATTCCTAAATTACCCCATGCTTAGAGAACAAATTACGGACAAATAAAAGACAAAATGATGAAGGATGACAAACAGCAGCATTCCTGTTGGGAGGACGGGACGCTTCTGTAGCGGGGAGCCTCGCCAGCTTAAGTGCAGCTCCTACGTTATTTGACATATTGGCTGTACAATAATTTTAAATATTAGCTGTACATCAGCACCCCCGGCTCTGGCTTGTGTAAACAGCGCCCGTGGCATGTTTGAGCTGTAATTCCACCGCACAGCAACCTGTTTTGTTTGAACAGCACGGAGCACAGCACAAGTGTACCACAAATAACCTACTTGGGGCTGAGAGCAGAAACGAGTGCTGCTTAATTTATAAGCCACTTACAGCAAGCTGCAGCCTTAACCACGGGAAAAAAATCCCGTTCACGTTCTGGGCACCCTCGGGAGGAGAGTTTGGATGAGACGCTTCTGTCAGAGCCTAATCCAGCTCTGAAGCTAGGTTTACCAAGAAAATCCTGCCAGCGTAATACCTTTGTTCTTAAAAGCAAGCATCAAACCCCTTGTTTCAGTAAGCTGCTAAAAGCGCTAGCGTATGTATAACCTGTAGAGGCCAACAAGAAATAAATCTGCCAGTTGGGAGCACTGTAATTCTGGGATTTTGGTAAAAGCCACTTGGAGAAAATGCACTCTTCTGCCAGCAGAGGCGGCGACTGTGCTGGAGGCTCCTGCGCAGCAGAGCGCAGAGGCAGGATGTCACCGAGATGCCACCAAAGGGGAGAGACGGGGGCCAGGAGGGGACTGAGGGGCCTGAGCCACGAGAGGATGGGTGATACCCCTGCTATCCTGCCAGGATTCATCCACTCCTGATTTATCGTGTGGGAGCAGCAGCTACCGACAGCCAGAGGGTCCCTCCTCTGGGAACGGCGCTGCCGAGCGTGTCCTAGTTTTCCGTGGAAGCAAACCAAGCACGCCCGCCTGTATTCAGCCCACTGAAAGCACAAGCTTCTGTTACAAGAAATGTGTTACGGCTGCGATGTTAAAATCAGTGCACCAGGGTTAAAGAAAAAAAAAAAAGGCCAAAACTGCATAAAATGTTGGCTGAAGCAAAGAAACACAAATACGTGCAGAAACACATCTCTGAAGAACCAGGCTGTGTTTAATTCCTATCAAAATGCAGTGTCTAATTAACAGGAATACACCCTGCATCATTTCTAGACGTGGAGCCAACCAATAAAAACAAGGAGAAAAAAAAAAAAAGAGAAAAAGAAAACTGGAACTTAATTGTCACCTGCCTGAACCTCTCCAAGTAGCTCTGCAGGAGCCCTCCCTAGCAGCAGCCCAGGCTCAAATTCCCACTTTCCAAAGAAAAAAAGGCAGGTTTAGGTTTCTTCCAGCCAGACATCACATTTTCCTTGAGGGGCTCTGAGATCCTACATTCACAAGCATCCTCCCAGAGGCATGCACACGCAGCAGCACTCCAGTTGGCTTCTGCACGTCTAATTAAATTAGTCTCCGGCGAGGATAACATCCCTGCGTGCTGGAGGAAAGCCGTGGCTGGTGGATGGGGCGGCATGTTATGTTTGTACAGCACTGAGCACAGCAGCAATAATGCATACTTACACCGTATATAGGATATGTAACAAACATCCTGCCTAGGGGTGAGAGCAGCTCCCCGACTGGGGAGCGGACCCTGCTGCGAAAACAGACCTGCAAATATTTTCCCTAGGAAAGTTCAGTTTTCTCTCAGAGCCACAAAACCTAGCGTGAGCCTAAGGACCGGCACGGAGCGCTCGGTGACACATCGCTAGATGTCCCCATCGGGCCAGGATGCGGCCGGTGGGAGCCCAGCGGGGCTGGCCGGGACCCTCTCACCTGTACCCATCGTGCTGGCTGGCCTCCATAATCATAGCATCATAGAACATAGGGTATCCCGAGCTGGAAGGGACCCATAAGCCTCAAATCCAACTCCTGCTAATGCTCAGGCTCTTCTCTGCAAGGAAATTGGTTTATTCCTTCATCTACTGGCATCTCACGGCTGAGCAATTAAAGCCTGGGAGGCAACAGCCTCTGGCCAAAGCCTTTTTAGAAGCAGGCTCTCTAGCTTGGAGAAGCGAAAGGGAAAACTCTAAGCACAACAATTTGTACAGAGTGTACAAAGCCTGCCTGTGTCTCCTGCCCCACCTCCCCATAGCCGGTAACAAGTCAGAATAGGGCTGGGAGGAATTTTCTAGTCTGGAAGGGAGGGAAAATCTAATTTGGGACTGACTGGGTATAGAGAGGGCAGAATTAATAAATCAAAAATCCTTCCTCACCTTCCCACGTAGGACAATACTGTTACAAGGAGCCTATGTGCTGCTTACCAGGCTTTCTGCAGTGAGCTCGGGCAAGTCGTGGACCGTACAGTGCGGATAATCCAGGACCGAGATGCTGCAGAAGATGGGAAAGGAGGGACTCATGAAACAGGTCGGCACGCGAGCGACTTCTTAGGATGCTCTATGAGACTACGTCCAGCAACCTGCAACGTCTTCGTGCCCGGTGCCTGGGGTCTGAGTTGCCAGGGCAGAGCCACCTCTGGTGACAGCATCTGCCCAGCACCAGCAGCATCCTCCCGGGCTCCCAGCACCACCACTGCCCCGTGCCTCGGCTTAACGGAGCACACCGAGCCCGTCCCGAGCCTGTCCCAAGTGCACTAGTGAGGGCTCGGAGGATCTGGCTCCATTAAGACATGGCAGATTAGTTACTCATATAGACACACACACACAAAAAAAAACCAAACAAAACCAAGCACATACAGAAAGCAGATCTTGGGTTAAAATGCAGACATCTGACAGAATATTACCAGCAAGAAAATGCATGGCAAAGGCATCTGGGTTTATTGCCCTTGTAAAAATAGCCAAACTAAATTTTTATACATATTTTATATAAATTATATTAGATATAGTTATAAATTAGATTAGTTGTTTATATTTTATATGAATTGACAGTTTATATATATTATATATCATATATAAATATGTATTTTGTTTGGCTATGTATACTATATATTAATAATATATTATACATTATATATATAATGCATAGTATATATACCATATATATGATGTATATAATACACAATATATGACATATACATACACACTCACTGATGCTATCCATGCCCCAAGACACGCACAGATCTAAAACGAAGCCTGCACTACCGACCACTAGGCTTCAGCCCTTCCGTCCCCTGCTTTGCCGCTTGCTGCTTTTAAGTCCAGCAGCTGAGCCACAGCTCAGCCACCACCGAGCCGGCGGGAGTTCGGGGTAGAGACCCAAGGTCGAGAGATGCCCTAAGTCAGCCTAAACTTCACGTGGACTGTCCACGAGGATGGATGCTCCTCGCGGGTTCCCAGGTGCCATGGCCCTGATGCAGGGCAGGGAGCAGATACAGCCCTGACGTCCCAGCTCAGCGCCGCACGCCACCCCAGTCCTAGCATCGCTGCTGCCACCTCCCACCCTGACATCGCCAGGCTCAAAAGGGAAAAGGCAGCGACAACTAGGTGAAACCTGAGGGAGTCAGGAAAGCTGAATGTTGGCTATAAAAAGCGGAGAAGACCCAGAAGGCTCTGCCCCGCCTCGCCTTTGTGAAGCTGTGGTCCGCAGATGCCTGGGGACAAAGGATTCCTTGCCAGGAGGCCGCGCAGAGATGAAAACCAGCCCAGTGAGAGCGAGATGGGTCTGTGTGTACCTCAGCAGTGAGCGAGAGGCCAGAACCCCCTGCCCCATTTTCCCCATCGGGCAGGAGGGATTTGCTCCCCTCCGTGCAGTGCGCTGCCCCGGAGCCACGCTGGGGCCAGCGGTCACTCAGCCCCACTACGTGTTTGGGGTCTTCATGCACATTCCTCCCTGCTCCACCACCTCTCTGTCCCCCAGAAGCGGCTGTACCTGTTTTTGGCAGTGATATAAGACATGATGTTTTGGTTGAAGAACTTCAGGATCAGCGGGATGCAGTTGGCAAACACCAAATGCTGGGACACGTACTCAAACTGAGGAAGAGAAGTGAGATGGCTCAGCGTTAGCGGGAACAACCAGGAGCGTACGCTGGGAACGGAAACCCATTTCCAGTTGGAAGCAATGCTGTCTCGATGGTTTGCCCTAGACCCTGGCAGACCATCCTCCCCGTGCAGAAGTCTGCTCTATAAGGCTTGCACCATATACAACAACTCCCACCGGCGGGGAAATTGCATTTGCCATACGGTGGGCATCCAGCCTCTGTGTTTTAGGGTTAGCTTCAGTTTAGGGACAGCTGCACCTAGTGAGTGCAGGTCGCTTTTCAAGATAAAATCTGCAACAAAATAGTATATGGGGAAGGAGGAGATAGAGCTACTACGAGAGAAAATTGAGAAATTCCTACTGCAGCACATGCTAACCCAGCCCCTTTATAAATGTTGACTGAAAAAAGTACCCTTACCTCTATATATGCTTTTAATTTCTCTCCCCCTCTAAACGTTGAAAAGTCTGGGTTTGCATAACACAACAGATCTCCACCGCCCTCTAAAGGAGGGATATAACCAGCATATCTCCCATTCACACAGCCCGTGCCGTCCGACCCCATCCCATCCTGCCCTGCCCACCCTATCCATGGCTCTCACCACCCATCATCCAAAACGCAGGAGGAAGGAGCAGCTTGCTCCCACGCCTCAAAAATAATAATAACAAATAATTTAAAAAAAAAAAAAACAACACAGCGAAGGCAGGATTGGAAAAAATGTTGTGGTTTGGTTTTTTTTTTCCATTTTATCCAATCCAATACATGGATTTCTATTTAGCCTCATATATATGTATATATATATATATATATCAGTGGGCTTCATAAAACGAATGGATTTGATGGATTTTTACCATGCGGAACTCTCTTAAATAACAAACAAACAAAAAACCACCACCTATTTAGCAAAAATCAAATTGCATCTGGGACCCTGACCTTCAGCTCTGCTGAAACAGGAGCCCCCAGAGCTTGACCCTGCCGGGGGGCAGAGGACCAGGTTGGCTGGCCTCACGAGGTCCCACCCAGCACCACTGGAAGGTCTTGCCTAATCCCTATTCCCCTCCCCTTCAGCCAGGGAAGGCTCTTTCTTGTGAGATCTCCGGAGTTTTACCCCGATCAGCCACAGCATGAGTTCTGCCAGCAGTCTGGGAACTCGTTCCACGCGGGTGGAAGCGATTCCGTCAAAACACAGCCAAAGACATACGGCAGGCAGGTTATCCCTGCATGAGTAGCTCTACAAAAAACATGTCCTGGGGCTAGGGTTCATTTCTCCAGAAAAGCCACCCGCAGCTCCTCGAGGACACAATTCCTGAAGAGGTCCTCCACGAGAGCACCGCGGGACACACCGGCTGCACGGGCAGCTTGGCGGTGGCCGACCCCTTCTCGGCGCTCACCTGGTAGATGTGGTTGAGCTTGAGGTGCTTGAGGAGCAGCAGCAGCAAAGCCGAGATGCTCTTCACGATAATCTCCTTGTGTCTGTTCACATCAATGCCCAGCTTCATGCTCTGCAGGACGGTGATGCTGGGTTGGAGGGAAAGAAGGTAAGGGCGCCGTGGGTACACGAAGGGACTGGCACACTCAGATCCATCTGGAGAGGCTCCACAGGGACCTTCCAGGTCTTGTTTCTATCCCCTTCTGCCCCCTGACACCAAAGTGTGTCAAGAAAAGAAGAGCTGATTACCCTCGGCCAGCAACCCTGGGGAGCAGCATGAAGGACGCCTACTACATGCTCATGGATAGTTACAACTTGCATCAATTAGCATGATTTTGTGATTTGTGTCTATTAGCTAGCAGAGCACGGGGGCTGCTGATTGTGCTCAAACCCTTACACTCCCCCCAAACCAGCGTTCATTTCTGTGGCTTTCACCCCTCTGCCCCGGCAGCAACAGCAGAACCACAGACTCACATAGGTTGGAAGAGACCTTCAAGATCATCGTGTCCAACCATCAACCTGACCTACTGCGTCCCGTCACTAAACCATGTCCCAGGAGCTTGGGTCTATCCAAAGAGCCATCCCCAGATCTGGAGCCCCCTGAACCTCTTGGCAAACCCCAACTCTCCCCCTTGGTCCAAGACTTCACGTCGCAGCGGGGACGGCTGGTGGCCAACCTCCCCGGGGACTTACGGCATCTCTTCCGGCAACACGTCTGCCAGGATGTTGATGGAGTCGGTCTTGGCTTTGGAGGTAGGTGCTGCAGCAAGGAGGATCTTCAGCAAAGCTATCTGCAGAGGAAGGCAGGTATGAAGGGATGGTCTTGGGAAGGGGGAAATTCCTTCCTTCTCCTTCACTTGCTGGACAACTTCAAGCCAACTCAACGTGGTTTCAGCAGTCCACGCTCCACTCACGGTGATGGACTCACTATGCCAAGCCTCAACCTTTACACCCCGGGCAGGCAAGCCAGTTGCAGCTCTGTTTTGGCATTACTTGATGCACCTGACCTCTAGCAGGATGGATAAATTAATGCAAGAGTCGCTTGGAGCTTAATGCATTAAATCTGTTTGTCTCTTCCTATGGACATAGTGCACGTGGCCCACCAACATCACAAGGTAGTTGAATTTTGGGACACATGTACTGTGTGAGACTCTCTTGGGGCCACGGGAAAGCTGCAAGGGATGTCCCCATAGGAACATCAGACCTTACAGACTCCCCATGAGCTGCTGAGAGCACTCCCCAGGTTGCCAGAGACCTGAAGGCATTGCCACCTTGTTTGCGGAGCCACCCAAAGCGACGCGCTGGGGCAGTTTGGTTCCTGCTCGAGGGAACCCTGACATCCAGAGCTTGCTTCTTGGGGTCAGACGATGCCTGCACCCAGGCACAATGGCTTGTCAGCTCGCCGTTTGGCACCATTCCCTGCTCACAAATTCGTTTTTACTTTTAAAAAACACGGGCTTACCATGTACTGGGGGAGGTTGTATAGCATGGCTCGATACAAGATCTCACAAGGGGTTTCTTGGACTTCCTCTTCCCCCTGTAGCACGGAGAAACTTTAGAAGCAAGGGGAGAAAAACTATTCCTGGTCCGCACGCTTGAGGTATGTCAGTCACCTCCCTAAAACCTAACCTGAGGACTTAATGATTTGGTCACGATACGGTGTTTTAGAGCAAGGAGCATCCAAGGTGTGTTTAAGGATCAGGGAAAATGTGTGGATTTCTGTGAATTTCTCCACGTGTCCGTTTAGTGGCGGGGAGCACACCTCCTTACCAGAGACATGGGGCACTTCTCCAGCTCCTCCTCGTTCTTGATCTGGACGTCCGAGATGGAAATGTACTTGTGCTGGCAAAACACACAGAGGCAGAGTAATCCCACAGCTGCGGGAGGGATCGCGGAGCAGTGACAACACCTGCGGCGTTCATTCGTACCCGAGGTAAGCGCACAGGCGCCATGCCTTACCTGCTTCAGCGTCCTCACGCTTTCGTGAATTGGCCGTGGCAGCCCTATCAGGGTCTCGGTGTCTCTGGAGGGGAGGACGAGAGGTAAGTACAAGGCTGGGGAGGCGATCCCACTTCCATCTCACACGAGGTGAAAGGAGGGAGCCCGTTGTCCACCGAACGCAGCCCGGACGGTGGGGAACTGGGAGAGGTGTTGCCATGGGCTGCCCAGCTCCCACCTCCTCCCCAGCAAAGACTGCATTAGAGAAGGGCGATGTTGGGAAAAGGATTTGGGTGAAAGCAGGTCTCTGTCCTGACCGTGCTCAGCACCGCACCTGCAAGCCAACACATCCTGTACACCCTGCGGGGCCCGTGCCAGGATGGCTGCGCTCGCAGCTTGGTTTGTTCATTTGTCTGTAATTTGCTGGGGATATCGGACCACCCAGACTCCTCCCCTGATCGTGGGCTCTTGCTCGGGCCATGGGTCACTTATTCTGGGCTAGGTCTGATTTTTAATAGAAGGAGGTCCCCAGAGGCCAGCGTCCCCACGGACGCGTTCTAATAACGCTGAGCGCAGTGCTGCAGCCCCAGCAAAACCCAGCGCTGCTCCGCATCGTCCCGGGGGCGAGTCAGGATGGCTGAGCTGAGAACACCCGAGCTCTGAGGGTTAATTTGCAGTTAAATTGCACCGATGGGAGCTAGGGGACAGCTCCGTCCATCCTGCACACGTGACACTCACTGTCCCAGAGTGAAGCCGATGAATTTGTTCCTGCTTGCCTCCAGGAAATGCTCGATGTCTTTCTGTCTGATGGAGCAGCAGAGAAACGAGAACGAGAAGGGAGGAAAAGAGACATTTATCAGGACGCAGCCTCTGCTGCTTAGAAAGGGCTCCCGAATGGGGCTGGCAAGAACCTTTTAGCTTTCTAGGATCGATTTCTCGAGGTCTTAATAGCTGCTGGCTACCGCCACCGTTGCTCACAACGTGAGCCAAAACCATCTGCATTTGCTGAGCAGCTCCACGGGAGAGGGAAAGTAAATGGCGAGCGGTTCCCCATGACCAGCACCTCCTTGTACAACTTCTGTGCTTTGAGCACATGCACCTACAAGTAGCACTTGCTCCTTTTGGGCAACCAAAGGTGGTCTCCACAGCCTCTCAGAGCTTAACCCGTCACTGCCCCCACAGCAGAAAGCTGCATTTGCTCCTGCGTTTCAAGGATACGGGATTAAATCCAGGCTTCGGATCAGCAGCAAAAAGCTCGCATGGATTTGAGGGAAGAAGCAGAGGATTTCACCCTCTTTTCCTAACCCTCCTCCATATCATAGGTAGCAGAACTGCTGTTAGGAAGGGAAGGCACCATTTTTTTATCGGCTGTATTTCTCCCATTTCTCACCCTACAAGGCCACTCAAGAAGGCTTCGTTTGGCAACACGGGGGTCCCACTCAACGAGCAAGAGCCCCTTTCATTAACCAGATGATTAATCAAGGACCCTGCCCTACCAAGACCCATCAGCGCCGGTTGGGACAGCTCACCCTGCTCCCAGCCCATGGGCCCTACTCCCACAGCAACTCCTTCCCAGTGCACCTGGGCTTTCAAAAATGGGATTTCCACTCCTTGGTCGGCCTTGGCCACACTTGGCTTGTAAAGTCAAGCTGAACCCAGCCCAGCAAGGGCCAACTGAGACCGAAAAAGAAGTGGAGTCACTTCAGCTCAGCTTGCCAGGAGCCAACACACTTGCCACGGGCGGACGTTCAGCCTGTAATGAGCTCCAGGACAGGTAGCTGGTAGGGCTGGGGAGGACGGCAACGAAACCAGCTGGATTTACCTGACTTTGGGGGCCCAGGGGAGGCCTTTGGGGAACGACACCCTTTCAATAGGTGTGCGCTGGGCTGGCATCGCGGGGATAATCGCATCCCGCTCCATCAGGTCCAGCTCCCCCTCAATCCCGCTGTCCACGTCGTCGCCCTCTTCTTCATCGATTCCTGCTTCATCGTTCTTGAAGGGGTCTCTCTCATTGTAGATATCCAAACTGTCCTGCTTCAGCAGGGGCTGCAGCAGAAGGGGATGGAGAAATGGAAGTCATGCCGTGGATTTCATTTCCCTCCCAGCCACCAGCATCAGACATCTCCATCCTGAAGGAAGGGCTGAGCTCCCAGAGGTTCCATGGGTGAGGATTTCCCCTCTATCTGTTGCCACCAAAGCCTGGACAAGGAACAAGCTCCCTCTGTACCTCCAACCTTGCCTCTCTGGGAGGTGTGGCCCCCTTTTCCACCTTAATTGTTGGAGCTACCGCCCAATATCTCCCCCTTAGCACAAGAAGTGCTTTCATCCAACCAGAAGTGTTTCATCCCACCATAACCCTGCAGTGCCAAGAACTGAGCTAAAGAAAGATGAGCCTGCTTGGTGCTCAGCGCTTATCAGCCTTTTGCCATAGGGTCAGGACGTCCTCTCGCTTCCTCCGGACCAAGTGCTCGCAGGGCTGATCTGCAGCAGCTTTTATAAGCTGAGAAATGCATGAGCGCTTGGAAGGGGAAGGAAAACATGCTCCCGAGCACCGGCTGGCTCCCTGAGCATGATAAAACTCCTCCCCATGAGAAAACCTTGGTCCACGTCCCGGGAGGACGCGCTCGCCCTTACCCGCCGGCTCCGGTGCCCTCGCTTCTGCTGCTGCTGCTCCACGAGCTCGATGCAGTAGGTGGGAGGCGAGGCGGCGCGCATGCTGCGCATCACCTGGATGCTGTCCTCCGGCAGGGGCGGCAGGCCCAGCTCCTCCCTCTTCCTCACCTTCATCGCCTGCAGGGCTTCAAATCCTCCCAGCGTGAACTAGGGGCCAACAAGAGAGGTGACGGAGCAGGCAGGGGAGGTCCCTCCCGCACCGCGCGGCTCTTCGGGGCTGCCCGGGGAGCAGTGGTTCGAGGCTATCAAACTGGAGAGCTGAGGATGGAGAAACCTCGTCCCAGAGGGAACCGTTCACCTCGGTCAGCCTCTTGTGCCATCCTAAATGACCCCGCTGTGGCCGGACTGAACAGTGGGGAGTGTCCAGGCCACGCGGCGCCATTCCCAGAATTACCAGGTTCAGGAAAAGGAAGGCTTTCACGCACCAGGAGCACCTTCCAGAGCAGGAGCAGGACCTTCCTCATGGGGAAGTGGGGAGCGTGGCCACTGCAGAACTTGGTCACCATCGTGAAGAGCAGAAGAGCAAACGGCTCTTCGGTGCGCACGGGGAACCCTGGCGGGGAGACGGACCAGGAGCAGGTTTAGAGCCCCGTCCCCGTGGTCTCCCCACGGACCTGGGGCAGCAAAGGGACCTCGATGGCGCACGAAGCCCCCTGAGGCTCACCCAGCTCCATCCTGAAGGTCTCCCGGCAGCTTTTCCACTCCGGGGGATCCGACTCGTGCTCCACGCGGATGTTCTCCACCATCAGGTACATGACGCTGAGCAGCACCCTGCCGGGACAGCACGGCGGGGAGGTGACGCCGAGTCCCCAGCGCTTGTCCCTGATGGCGGCACCACGGCTGGCAGGGGGCAGAGGGGGGTACCTGAGCTCGGTGCTGTCGGCCAGCGAGATGGCCGGCTTCCGCAGGGCGCTGCTGCAGGCCTGGCTGTTGCTGCACGGCAGGGAAGGGACGAGCTCAGCACCAGCTGCCGGGCATGGGCTGCTCCTCACCCTGTCCCCAGTCCTAACCCCAATCCCAGCCCCAATTCCAGCCCACAGCCCCGGAGGTGGAGACGCAGCACTCGGGGCTGTGCCACCTTGCTGGTCCGCGGTGAGGAGGAGAATGAAAGGGGAGGAAGAGGAGGAGGAGGATGAAGAAGAGGGCAGGAGGATGGGAAGAAGAGGAGGGTGAGGGCAGCGCAGGTCTTCTCACTCGATCTCCATGTTGAGCAGCTCCAGGAAGGCGGTGAAGGTTCCCAGCTGGTAGAGGAGGAAGCTGTTGTGCCGAGACCAGTGCAGGACATCGCCTTCGTTATCGCAGTCTCCAAACACGCCTGGAGAGGCCCCAAGGGAGGCAGTGGTTAGGAAGAAGCTGCCTCGGAGGCCCCGGGGCCATCCTGGGAAGGAGCTTTGCTGCACCGAGCTGGCACAGGGTTGCCACCTTGAGATGACATTTCTCCCAAACCGCCCGCCGGAGCCAGGCAGGGGGTGCGCGGCCGCATCCGGACGCGGTCCTTACCCTGCGCCAGGTACAGGATGGCCCGTGCTACCTTGAGGCGCTTGTCCCTGTTGACCACCTCCAGCCCATCCAGCAGGTGCATGACGTAGGCCTTCTGCTGCGCCCCGTCCAGCTCCAGCCATCGCCGTCCCCGCACTGCGAAGGGGACACGACCACGACCACCAGGTGGGTGCCGGCTGCGGCGGGGCAGCCCCAAGCCACAGGGTGCTGAGCCCGGAGCCGGTACCTTGGGTGCGAAAATCCTCCTCGAAGCATCTCCTGTTGGTGCCGAACTCGGGCTCCTCGGTGTAGCTGTACAGCTCTGATGGACAACGGGGTCGGCAGTGAGCTGAGGGCTTCCCCTTCCTCATCACCGCCAAATTCCTCGCGGGGCTCGGAGACGTCCCCACATGCCCGAGGAAATGGGGCAGAGATCTCAACTTGTCCCTGGGCCCTTCTGTAGCTCCACGAGGCACCTGGTACCCACCCAACGCTACCAAGTTCATCATTTGCAGCCCTAATTCTCAGCCAGAGGTGGAGGCTTTGTACCCAAGGGGCAGCAGGCAGGGCAGTGCGGGTATCCCAACTTGCCATAAAATCAGACAAAATCAGAACAGGACCCGCAGCCCTACAGAGCCCCCCACGCAGCCGCATGATGCTCTGGTCTCGTCAAGCCTCGCTGCAGCTGCGGCTCCGGTTTCTGTTCCCCGGGGCTTTTCCCCCTCCTCTTCCTCGCCCCTGGGCCGTTCCCACGCCCCTGCCCCGCTGCATCTGCAGCACCGTAGGGGTTTTTGGGGTAAATTTCTGTCCCCGTTCAGCCAATTTGCAAAGGGAGGGACTGCAGAAGCAGCCGTGCAGCCAGGCAGAACCTGCGCTGATTTCACGCTGAGCGGCTCGGAGGCTGTGGGACCTGTGCAGGGGCCTGGACCTGGAGGGACACAGCGCTGTGCCTCCTCCTATATAACTCCTACAGCCCCGTGTAATTCCTACGGCAGCACCACGGGGGACCCCGGCAGTTTTGGGGTGGAAGCAGCCCGAGTCACTGCCCCTCAGGGAGATGTGGGACGGGGCCGTGAGCTGCTAACAAAAGCCTCGTGCTCTTTTAACGCCAGGACGATGCCACCCCATAAACACCCCCCGCCCCACGAGGACACCCGTTAACAGCAACACAGCCCCAAAACGCCCTGCTGGCCCCACCTGACAGCTCCGCGCCGTGGCCGTCGGCGTCCCCGTATCCGAACTCCAGGTTGGGGCAGTCCAAGGAGCCCTGCGGAGAGCAGCGGGGGCGAGTGGTGGGCGAGGGGGCTCGCACATCCCGGGGTCAGGAGCCATCAGGACCGGGCTGCGAGGCTGCTCGGGGAGCGCGGTGCCGGCAGGATTTGTGCCGGAGCTCCCGCAGCCGCCGCAGCGGGGACTCGTGTGTCAAAAATCTCGGCACGGGTCCCCAGGGCTTGGCCGGGCCGTTTGGCACGGGGCAGATTTGGGGAGGTGCGTGTAAAAATAGCGCTCCCCGGCCCCCGCAGAGCCACGGCAAAGCCTGGGCAGGACCCGGGCAGGACCCCTCCGGGGGAGCTTTTTGCCTTCAGAGCCCCACGCGCGCTTCCCGTCCCTCCTGGCTTCAAACCGGGGCTGGTTTGAAGCCAGGGCACCCATGGGAGACGCAGACCCCGCACCCTCCCCATCCCCATGCCAGGTTTCGGGATGCCCAGGCTGGGGGGGGGGCTGCAGACCCCAGCCCCGCGGCGGCTCCCGAGGAACTGGAGCGCGAAACCTGGCGGAGGAGCGCGGAGAAGGCACGGGGGACGGACGCACGGCTGGGCAATAAACGTGAAATAAAACAAATAACAAAACAAAACAAAACAAAACAAAAAAAACAACAATAAAAATCGATTAAAAAAAACGTGGAATAAATGCCCTTACCATCAGTTCCCCTCCCGCGTCCCGGTACCCTCCTGGCAGCCAGGCTGGGACCGGGGCGTGTTGGCCCCGTTAATTGTCCCCGTTAATAACATCGATGCCCCCCCCCCCGGATGCGCAGCTCAAATCCCCGATTTCTGCCCCATTTCTGCCCCGGTTTCTGCCCAATTTTTGCAGCCCGGCACAGAGGCTGCGGAGCCGATCTGGGAAGCCGGGCGGCTCCGGGAGCGGAGGGGGGGGGGGGGG
>CM021697.1:835292-897032 GCA_011074415.1 Stictonetta naevosa | reverse complement strand
TGGCAATATTGGTCGGAAATGGCAATATTGGTCAGAAATGGCAATATTGGTCAGAAATGGCAATATTGGTCAGAAATGGCAATATCAGTTATAAATGGCAATATTGGTCAGAAATGGCCAAGTCGGTTATAAATGGCCATATCAAAGGTAAGTGGCAATATCGGTAATAATGAGATGCAAAAGCAGGAGCGGCGTGGCG
The DNA here is from genome assembly GCA_011074415.1 of Stictonetta naevosa. Taxonomy (NCBI): domain Eukaryota; kingdom Metazoa; phylum Chordata; class Aves; order Anseriformes; family Anatidae; genus Stictonetta; species Stictonetta naevosa. The sequence goes on along the minus strand of CM021697.1, from coordinate 896,833 downwards.
AGCCCGTCCCCGTGCGGCCCCGAGCAGGGGCACGTCACCCACGACCTTCCCCACGTTTTTGCCCTTTCCTTTGGAAACTGACGGACCCAAAATTGGGGTTCCCGGCCGCCCGCCCCCGGCGCCGCGTACCCGTGCAGGTGATGACGATGTCAACCTGTCTGATGACTTCGTTGAGTTTCACGAGCCGGAATCCGTCCATGCTGGGAGGGGAAAAAAATACGGGGTGTGAGAAGCAGCAAAAATGAGCCAAAAAGAGAAAAACAAAACCCTCAAGTGACTCTCAGATACCCGTTTTAACTAACGCCGGAGGCTGCAAGCAGCAGCGCAGCGTGCCGAGGGGCGCGCACGTACCCCGAGCCGTCGGGATTGCTGCTGGAAGTGGGGGCTGTTGTGCAAGAAGTGGCTTTTGAAAAGTGGTTTGGGGGCTTTCACGGTTTCTGCCAAGGACTCTGCACCCAAGGACATCAATTTTGCACTGAGACAGCTTTTTTTTAAGGCTGCTGCTCCCGCAAAGCACATCCGGAGCGTGCAGATAAACTCCCCGGCTGCAGAATCCTTCCCGATACGGATTTAGATGGTCTTACAAAAAAAAAACGAGCCGCCCCAAACCCACCGATGTCTCTCATTAACTGCACAAATCTGTGCTGAGGGCACCTCCGTGACCTTTAGAAGCGCTGAGCCCTCGGCAAGTCTGCCCAAACTTGGCCGAGGAAGGTGTGTTCAGCACAGCTGACAACCAGGGCAGGATTTTTTGGGACTTTTTTGACAGTCCTCCCGGGAGTTTATTTCTGTGACTCTCACAAGCTGCAAAATCACAGTTACTATAAAAAAAACGTGTTGGTTTCTTTCTTTTTTTTTTTTTCTTTTCTTTTTCTCTTTTTCTGCTGGATCTCTCAGGACGTCCCGGTTGCCGTCCTCCCCGCTGCGAACTCCCTTTGAAAACCTGCACGGCTTTGCCTTGTGCAGAGCCCCACACGTGGGAGCCGGAGGGGAGCCCCTTGGAAGGGGGCAGCGGGTGCTGGATGTGGGGCAGCGGGTGCTGGATGAGGCTCAGAGGGTGCTGGATGTGGCTCAGCGGGTGCTGGATGTGGCTCAGAGGGTGCTGGATGAGGCTCAGAGGGTGCTGGATGTGGCTCAGCGGGTGCTGGATGAGGCTCAGAGGGTGCTGGATGAGGCTCAGAGGGTGCTGGATGTGGCTCAGCGGGTGCTGGATGTGGCTCAGAGGGTGCTGGATGAGGTTCAGAGGGTGCTGGATGTGGCTCAGCGGGTGCTGGATGTGGCTCAGAGGGTGCTGGATGTTGGGCAGTGGGTGCTGGATGTGGGGCAGCGGGTGCTGGATGTGGCTCAGCGGGTGCTGGATGTGGCTCAGAGGGTGCTGGATGAGGCTCAGCGGGTGCTGGATGAGGCTCAGCGGGTGCTGGATGAGGCTCAGTGGGTGCTGGATGCAGCGCAGCAAAGCCTGGGGTTGCTCTCCGAAGTTCGTGGCTCGCTCCTGACATCCCTTCAAGGCTTGTTTTTGCCACGGTGGCTAAGGTTGGCACACGGGAGGCAGAAAAATGGGGTGGTGCTGAGCACAGGAGCCCTCTCCCGGCTGCAGGAGGGAGCTGAGAGCCCCCCGAGCGTGCTGAGAAGCCCCTCACCCGCCCCCCACCGGGGGAGCTTTGTGGCCGAGAGGTTTCTGGGCATGAATTTCCTGGAAAAAAAAAAAAAAAAAAGCCCAAAGAAGAAGCCGGGCGCGGCACTTACCAGGCCTGCAGGGCGCAGATGGGATCGATCTCGGTCACGTACACGATGGAGCCCATGGCCTTCAGCGCCGCGCAGCAGCCCTTTCCTACCTGGGGGGGGGGGAGAAGAGCACAAGTGAGACACCAAGAGCTCCCTGCAGCATCACTGCCCTTCCCCGAGCAGAAATCCCAAACCCTTCGGGTGCTGGGCATCTCCTCTGCAGCCCAAGGGGAAGGGACCGAGGCACTGCCAGCCCCGTGCCAGCTCCGGCTGCACGCGCACGGCTCCTGGGTGCACAAAAACTCCCCGATGCACAAAATTTGGAGCAGCCTTGGAGCCGAGTCCGGTGCCGGCTCAGCCAGAAGAGGCACTAAAAATAATAATAAAAAAAAAAAAAGGGGCACTCATTTTGGTCCCCGAGAGCTCTTTTTTTTCCCCAAAACGTCCTCGTGTGCAGACAGGAGGATAAGAGGAGACTACACTTAGCTCGGAGGAAGTTTAAGAGTCTCTCACAACCTTTGCTCTGGTTAGGAGGCGTAAAGGTTTAGTCTCTGGGGCTAACCAGCCTTAACCTCTGTGCTCCACACAGCGCAGCGCGCAGGGGAACTCGGCGCTACGGCTGAAGGACCCAGATTTCCCCAAAACGTGATTGCTTTGGCATGCCAGCGCCTCGGGGGAACGGGCGATCCTTGGATCGGCCACAGCTGCCCAAAGGTTGCTCCGTGGCTCATTTCAAATGAAGGGAGAAAAATGCCCGATTTCAGCTTTTTGGATAAAAGAGTCCCAGTGCAGCCCCCCGGAACTGGTGCTAACTGGTCCCTGTAAGCAGTGCCCGGGGGGAATGTCCCAGTCTCACCTCCAGAGAGGATTCCTCCTCGTGGGGGTGAAAGCACGGCAGTAAATTCATCTAAAAAGATTAATTTCTCTTTTTTTTGGCCACCCTTCCGCGTGCAGCGCTGCAGCTGCGCAGCGCACCTGCAGAACCCCGCCTGTGAGCGCTTTGGTAATTAAAGATATTCAGGGTATTTAACGCTGTAAGATTCAGATTTGCTAGGTTTAATAGCAAGGACCGGACATCACGGGAAGAAAACCTTCAGTTTTGCCAGGACGGGGCTGTTCCCAGCAGGTCTGAAGTCGGCGGCAGCCGCGGGGGACAGAAGAGCCCCGCGGGGTGAAGCCGTGCAAAGGGCGCCCCGACTCCGCAGGACGCGCTGCACAAAGCCCTTACCTCCCCGTAGCCACAAACCACGACCTGCTTCCCTCCAAACATCATGTCTGTTGTCCTCTTAAGGCTAGGGAAAAAGGAAAAAGCAGTTAAAGACCCGCGGTAAGACCCCTTCCCCTTGGCCATGATGCGAAGGACGGCGCCAAGACCTCATTCTGCTCCCGTTGAACACGTCGCTGCCCCCGGCAGGAGCTGCGCCCTCCACCCGGACCCAGCGAGGCCCCGCAGAGATTTGGGTGCAGGGAGGGGACCCGCAGGGTCCCTGCAAAGGGACTTTTCCCTCCGGGGAGGGCGGGTGCTGCCAGTGCGGAGCTGACAGCAGGAGGAAGGATTTGGGGCTTGGATCTCTCTTTGTTGGGTTCGGTGGTGCTCCGGAAACCTCTAAAATCTTTCCAGAAACACTTTTGTGGTTTTTTTTCTCCATCTTCTCAAAGCCAAAACACCTCGCAGAAGCAGCTAGAGGAGGGGCAGACGAGCGGTGATTTATTGCCAGAATCACAGCGCTTGCTATAAATAAAGCTCTCCCTTCCACTCGGTTTCCTCCTGGTTCCCCCCGAAGAGTGCCCTACATCGCGGGCTATTTTTAGCACACATAAATAGGTTAGCAGTGCAGGGAAGGTGAAATTCCCTTCCACTTCCAGGAGAATTTAGGCGACGACCCCGGCAGATTTAACTGGCCCTGTGCTCAGCTCTCCCTTGGCCCCATTTAGGTTCGTGGCCGGGAGCACCTCAAATCCCAGCCTTCCTCCCCAGGGAGCCCAGCGCCCGGCACGACCGAAGCCAACACGACGAAGAAGCTGTTTAAGGATTTCAACCTTTTTCTATCCACCGACAGCACGTGAACACAGGGCTGAAGAACCTTTAAAGTCCTCAGACCCTCGAATTTTGGGGCAGCCCGTCCCCAGGTGGCTGAGCCCCGTGCCTGAGGCTGCCCTGGGTGCCTTCAGGCACAGCCGGGGACCCCAGAGCCACAACGCAGAGGGAAGGGGACTTAATTACGGGATTGACTTCATCAGGACCTTATCCCCATATTGCTTCAGTTAGCTGCACGCCACTCCATGGATATGTCCTTATATGCTGCTCCACCTCGCAAATTGCACCCATCTGGGAGATTTTGGTTGAATTTTCCAAGTTTTGAGGGCAGGAAGAGCAGGAGGCCGCCGGCCGCTTGGCACAGAAGGGCCAGCCACCAGCACGGCTGAGTTGATCCCAAAACGTGGTCTTTTAGGACAACAGAAATGTGGGGAAGAAACCCCGGGTGCAGTGGGTCATCCATAGGAGTATTTGGTGGTGCACGAGCTCCTGTGGCACTTACACACGTTTCAAAGCATCGGGACACGCAGGTGCCCAAACACGAGCCCTCCTCACTCCTCAGGACGACCACGACCAGGAAATCCACTCCAAAGCTGAGATGATGGTTGAGGCGCTCTACTAAATACCCCATGAATTATTATGAATGTAAGATTTAGGAAAGAGGTGTTGGAGGGGGTTTTGTGATGAACACGAGGTGAGATACTGAGGGGGAAGGCGATCGAGGGCAGCGGCACTGCCAGGTGAGCTCTGACGGAGCAGGAGTGGACGTTCTGACTCCAGCAAGGAACCAGTAGCTGCAGGCAGGTCATTTAAGCCACACCGAGTTATCAACACGAAGAAATGTTTCTCTTGAAAGAGGCAGCCTTCATGGAGAACACTTCTCCGGGGGCTCCTCCGCTGTACCGCGGCCGCCTGGCACGGAGCAGCGAGCTTTCCTCCACCTCAGCAGCACCACGGGGCTGCAAAGTCAATTCTGTCCTAGCGTCTGGGCTTACCTGTCTGCTGGGAGATCCAAAATAAACTAGTCCGCCTGTCCCAGCTGCGGGGATAACACTCGTCCCAACCTCGCCTGGCTTTGGCAAACTTTGGCGGTGGGGGTAGGGACACTCAATTCCGTAAAAATAAAGAAAAAAGAGAAGGAGAGAGGAAAAAAAAAAAAGACCACTGAGATTTGCACCCTCTCTAGCTCACACCTTGAAGCATTTTGCTCTGCATCTCAAGACCAGCAGATTTAGAATGCTCCTTAGAAGGAGCCGGGTGGGAGAGGAGGGAGAGAGGACAAAGCCTTCATCAGCCCTGTCGGTCCCACCTTCTGCACCTCCTTATTTCGCCCGGCTGAAGGCCACATCCTCAGAATCGCATCGAGGCTACGGGCACGTAACTGTTACGGGATAAATTCTCGGTCTTCCACAGCCTCTTCTCTTTTCTTTCTCTTGGCTTGTCGTATATGCACGGGAGAGGGTGAAGGAAAGGAACCAGGAAGGCAAAAACGTGACGCAGCAGTCGCGTGACACAGCCACGGAAAGGTTTCATCCTGACACCGCACGGGAAAAGGGGAAGGGATGAGGGCTGCAGCCACTCTGCTGCTGAAGCCCTCGCGCAGGAGACGCTGCAGAGCTGAAGTCACCCTCACCGGGAAGGGAAAACGCACGTGAGACACCTACACACAAGGAAGGGCAGCACCCTGAGAGCACAAGGCTTGGCGAGCTCCCCAAGGGCACCAAAAGCTCTTCCAGGAGTGGCGGACATCACTACGTACTTTTAGTACGTCTTCCAGACAACCAGAGGAAAAGAGCAGAGCTGCCTTCCACAAAAAGAGGAGCAGAGGCAGAACTGAAGCAATGCACCCCGTCCGTAACGTAGCTGGGCTGAAAAAAATGAATTGGGCTTTCAAAGAAATGAAAGCTGTAGACCTGCTCAGGGCTTTGCTGCGGGATCGTTCTCCTACGAGCACAACACTCAAAGTTTGCTGTCTGGCGAGCTTTCGTTTGCAGGGCTTTACGTAGCTGTGCAAATCACTCCTGGCACTCTCTGGCTGTTAGAGGGGCAGCTACTGACTCCACGAGCCTTGCAGATGCCCATCTATGACACAAATAGGACGGACCAGAGGTAAGAAAAGGTCTTCGATTTCCTCCGAAACATCATTTGATCGAAAGTGTTGTAAACCAGCAGGCAAGACAGACAAGGGGACCCCCGTCGTGTGGAGCAGCCCCCGAGGTTCGCCATCCCCACCCCGACCTCATGCGTTGGGCAGCGGCACGTACCCGTCCAGGATGGACTCCCTGCAGCAGTACAGGTTGTCGAACTTCTGCTTCGTGACCGAGTCGTTGACGTTCATGGCTGGCACGCAGAGCTTCCCGGCTTTAGACAACTGGTACAGCCTGCCAGAAATACGAGACGAAACGGAGGATCGGTGGAAAAATATTTCCCTTCACTCAACCCTCACATGTTCTCCAGGTCCTCGTTTTGCTAGAATGAGCGGCATGCATCGGGGGGCAAAGCTAAAGCAGGAGCTGAGCAGGGCCCTAATTTCAGGAGTAGGAAGCATCATCCTTCCTTCCACAGACATTTCTGTCTGCCTCCCATCCCTCCTGAAACGTGTCACTGCCAGGCAAGAGGCTTTTCATAAAGATGTCAAATAAAAGATGCTCTGAACTCCGCCTGCCTGAGCGCTGCTGCTATTAGACCTCCCTCGGATGTCCTCAAAAGGACAAAATGCCCAAATCCTGCTTCAGATAACATGATGGGAACTCCCGTAATTCCTCAGCTTCTTCCAGCTCTGAGGCAAACAGAGGTGGCCACAGAAGGGTGACGTTCACGGCCACGTGCAGCCAGCCAAGAGCAGTGGGAGCGAGCAGACCCAGCTCCATCTGCAGCAAACCCCCTACAAACGAACTGAAATGCAACCCTACTGCTGCAAAGAGGGCTTGAAATTCATCCCCCTGCTCTGGACCTCGGGGAGGAGAACCTGCTGCCTCGGTCTGTCCCTGCAGACCCCTTCCAGGTTTCTGCCCCTTCTTGCTTTGAGGAGCTTCCCTCCCCGGGGACATCGGGCCAAGGCCGGGCTGGATGGGGCTGGGGGCAGCCGGGGCTGGTGGGAGGCGTTGTGCCCATGGCAGGGGGCTGGAATTAGACAGGCTTTAGTGTCCCTTCCAACCCAAACTGTTCTGGGATTCTATGTTTCTCTGATTCTGTGATTTCTACGCCCATTTCTACACCCAGAAACTCCCCCAGAGGCAGGGCACACTCTCTCTGCACGTGCACATCGGCAGAACACAGCCCTGATCCCGGAACAAGAACACAGGGAACCACTTTTATCACACTTTTGCTCTTTTGCACACCTCTTTTACCCAAATCGGGAACGATTCCCAGTGCTGAAAATGCCACCAGGCCCTTTTCTTGACCCCACTGGCCACAAACCCAAATCAGTCGCTTCCTCGTTTTGGGTATTTCGCTTCCCTTTTTGAGGGCTACCTGTGCCTCTCTCCGAGCCCTCAGCCGCTTCCAAGAGCCGCAGCCGAGCCTCTCCCGGGGCAAAAATAAAGCCAAAAGCAGAGCCTGCTGCTCTTCTCCTCGGTCCCCTGCTTTCTGTCACCCGTGATAGGACTAACCCTGCTAGCAAGTCACCTCACACGCCGAAGGAAAACCACAGACCCCATTTTCGGAGGCTCGACATTCAGTCTATGGCATTGAGCAGCTTGGGCTGGTTTGCTCCCGGTGCCCCGAGGCAGAAGGGGCTTTGTCTGCTCATCCCCGTGCTCCTGGCCCCTTACCTGTGGACACCGGTCACGCTCTCCTCCACTATCCCCTTGATCTTCTTAAACATGTTGGGGTATTTCTTGTAAATCCAGTGCGTGAGGTCGCCTCCGTCATCCAGGATCTGTAATGAAGGCAACCACAAGGTCACCACCCCGAAGACCCAGAAGGCTTGCTGACCCCAAAAAGGCACAAGGGATAAATCGTGAGCCCCAGTCGTTCCTCATCAAGCCCAGGTTTTGGCGTCGCAGACACCGGCCCGACAGCTCAGGTGGGACTGCTCTGTTTGACAGCCCAGAGCCGAGTGCTGCACACCTTGGTGGTTATCAGGAGACCAGGGGAAACGCGGCAAGGTGCTGGGCGAGCTCCTCTCCCCCGTTTCCAGGAGCAGAGAAGCCCCTGAACCACACGCAGCCATCAGCTTTCCAATGTAATACTGATCCTCTTGCAGACAACGGTTTTGGGTCGCTGCCCGTTTTCTTGGGCTTCAAACCTCAGCCTCCGAGGTACAGAGCTGTTCTTCATCGGGCCCCGGGTGCCCCGAGCCACCAGGGGTTGAGTGGTTTTAACCATCCATGGCAATACAGGAGATGGAAACGCACCAGGTCACGGCTTCGGACATGAGGTCGTGACTCAGCGACAAGTCACGTTTCATCCCTCCCCTGCTGCATCTCAACACGCAGCCAAACGCAGGGAGGGTGCTGAGCTCTAAACGACGCCCAGTGGTGGTTTGGGGACCCCCTGCGCTGCAGGAACCCATGGGGATGCCATAAGGAGCTACCCAGGGAAAAGGAAGGGATGTAAGAAAAACCAAAAAAACCTACAAACGTGCTCTTCCCTGAGTCCTCCACCCCTCGGTGGCCTCTGGTGGCCCACGGGGTCCCCAGCAGAGCCGTGGCAAGGTGGGAGGTGTGAGGACCCCGACTCCAGAAGAAGCAGGGAGCAATCTCCTTGCTTTGTAGTCTTATCTCCCTAACGGAGCTGCAGGACCTTGCATCGAAATATGAACAAATATGAACGCTGCCGGCAGCTGCTGCTCCTCCAAAATGTTTGGGAAGCACCAATTCCGTTCAATTTCTGGGAATTCCCAAATTTACTTCCCATTTAAAGGCTGAGAAACCGAGGCAGCCGAGCGCTGAGCAGGGTGAGAAACTCCCCTGGGTACTGCAGGGCTGGGAATTGAGCAGCCCAGCCCCCAGGACGTCTTCATTTCATTAATCCCCATTTAACAGGGCGCATAATCCTCTTTCTAAAACGCTCAGGGAATCGTGGGGGCTGGGGGTTTCTTCTTTCCTGGGGGGGCAGGAGATGGAAAGCCGAAGCAGCGCAGAGCCTGGGGTCTGCTGGGGGGGATCACCTCCTGGAGCAGCCCCCAACAAAGCCCCCGTGCTCCCCCTGCACCTTCCTCAGCTTCACCCAGGCTCTCTGCTTTCATCTCCATTTTCCCCAGGCACCTTCTTTTCCGGGAAAAAAAGCCCTTGTTTGTTTGAGGGGTTAGGATATTTTATTCCCCCTCCCCGCCGAGTGCCTCAGCCCCATCCCCTTCGCAGCCCTGTCGTGGCAGCCATGGATTCCATGCGGCTGATCCCCCCCAAAACCAAGCTGATTAAAATTAGCCAGGATCAGCTCGACCACAGGGCTGAAAACAAGAGAATTACGGCTGAAAGGCGAGGAGGTGGCAGGGCCGCCTGGGCGGGGGCAGCAGCTCCCAGCTCAGCTGATGCTGAGCCAAGCCCCCAGCCCTATAGGTTTGATGTTTTTCAGGGAAAAATAACAAAACTGAGCCATTCCTGTCCCGACAGAGCGCTGCCCTACAGGTCTGCTGTGCGCATCAGAAATCTCAGCGGGTCTTTCTCTGGAGACTCGGTGTTGGGAATTTAATTCTTCTCATGGACCTCGCAGAAGCCCAAGCAGCAGATACTGAGATTTTTGGACTGGGAGACACGATACGCCTCCTGAGAAGCTGCCATCAGCACAGAGCAGGGTAGGTCCATCTTGTTTCAGCCAGGAGACTGGAAGGACCAGAGCACCAAATACTGCCTGGCTTTTTGGCCACGTTTGCAAGCTCCTCTCATCTTGAACAGTCACGTAAAGAAGATTCCTTCCACACCTGCTGCTCCCAGGCATCCAGTCTCCTATTTCTTGTCTCTAAAAACACAGACCCCTAAAATCAGGTGTGCAAATCTCCGGGAGCTGCTAGACCCAGGGCCAGCTGCTTTTGTGCTCAGACCCAGCTGTTTTTGTGCTCAGACCCAGCTGATTTTGTGCTCACCAGAAACAGGTCAGAAAACACCGACTGCTGGAGACACGTTGCAGGATCGAGAGCTCTGAGCAGATGCTAGGAAAGCAAGTGTGCTACGTGCGTAGGTTTACTTTGTCAGCTACTGGCATTTTTGATGGGAAATTATTCCTCAAAAAGAAGAAAAAGACAGTGCCACGTCTAGACTCCTAGCTCGGGGGTGGACATTCTGATGTTCACATTTCTTTTTCAAGGTGGCAGCCCAGAAGTGAACAGCAGTAGGCTGGGAGGGACAACAAAAACTCCTCAAATGAGCCAACAAACAATGCAGACACGTGCCTTTAATTACGATTTGACTGAAGTAGATCACAAGCCACAGGGCTAAAAGCCTGTCGGGATGAAAGCAGCAACTTGACTGCTGGAAATTATTCCGCTCACCTAGCTCAAGGTTCTCCGTTCTCCCCAGAAACAAGGGCAGGATGAACCAGCCAAGCAGGGATGTTTGTGTCTGTGCAGTAAGTGCAGAAATCACACAAATTCTGGTTTTGGTTTTAAAATGAAAACCTAGGTAAGAAAAAGCCCCTCAACCAAGGCTGTGAATTTACACACACAGTAAAATGGATGCAATGCCTCTTCAGAACATCCTCACCTGCAGTCAGTTTTTACTGGATGCATTAAATCTGTTTGGTTTAAGCCGTAGCAAACTACCCTGAAACCAAAGTGAACGCCCTACAACAAAGGTATTCGTGCTTATTTAGAAAATAGCTCAATAAAACTCCACTGGGCAGCAACAACCACGCCTGCAGACGCAGCAGCAGGTCTGATTGCACAGACCAGTTAATTGTAAAGCACTCTGGGGCTAAGTGCTGCCTTAGCACCAGGCAGTCGGGTCTAAATTCAAGAGGCAATTGTGAGCCCTCCTCCTGCCCTCCAGATCAGAGCCACCTCTTTGCATCAGCTCTCACCATGTTGGGCTGCCACCCTTCGACGTTGACGCAGCGATCGATGCACCACCAGAAGTCGTCTTCGGATTCTCCCTTCCAGGCGAAGACAGGGAACCCTGCCACAGAGAGGGAGACGGGTGCTTTAGCAGATCCCAGGGAGCCAGGAGCCAGCTTCACCCTTCCTAAAGGCTTAGGAAGTTACTCAGACTCATTCTGGCCCATGAGCAATTTTTCTTCGAGCAAGACCCGGTAAGAGGCAAGCTGCTGTTTGGTTTCTGCTGGGTCTCCTGGCTCCCACAGCCCTGTGCTGGAACAGGATTTGAGTTGAGGCATCTCCCAGGGGAGCAGCAACATCGGCTGCTTCTGCTTTGTGAATTGTGTCCCCAGGAAGTCCTCTCTCGCCCCTCTTAGCCAAAGTTGTGACTCAAATGTAAGAATTCCCTGTCTTTATAGAGCTGAAATCAAGTTTAGTTTCTCCTAGCGAAGTAACTTTTAGGCTCCTGTAGCTCTGATGGCTAATAACGTGCATCATCATCATCATCATCACCACCTGTACTTTTATACTCCAGAGACACTGGCTGAGGTGTTTGGATAAGTGGGAGGGATTGATCTTGTCTTGCTTAGTCCCTTTCACCGCTTTAATAGGGGAAAAAAAAGCAAATCTCTGTGATTGAAGCCATTTCTTCTCCAGATTGTTTTCGTTTGAGGTTTGATATATCCCTCCTTTTCTCAGATCTGCAAGTTTCCCACTCCATCAGACTAATCCAAGCTGGCAGTTTGCACTGGTGAGCCTAGGAAACAGAGAACTGCAGCGCTCCTGGTGAACCATTACGGGCTGATGCGTGCAGCTTACCAGGAATCGCACTCACCGTGCTCTCACAGATGGAGAGCAACACGCTGGGGAGATTTCACTCTCCCCTGGTGTTATTCTGAAGGGAAAACAATTTAAAGGAGGAATAAAAAGCTCAGATAGAATGTAAATGAACTAAACATGATGGGATAGTAGGAAACCTTTTTAAAACCAGAAGGAACGAAGCGGGTGAAGCTCCCTACCGCTCTCGGCGAGGGCAGCAGCCACTTCGTTGAGGGTAGAGTAAATGTTGCAGGCAGCCCATCGGCACTGGGCACCCAGCGCACCCAGGGTCTCCATCAGGACCTGGAATAAAATAAAAAAATATCAGGGAGAGCAACGCAAACCGTAACGTGGCCTTGCACAAAGCCGAAGTGTCAGCTTCCTCGATTCCAGCAGATACACACCTGACTTCTGCTTGGGAAAATTTCTGGAGGGTACCTGCAGCTGTTTTAAGCAGCATTGCAGTAGCTGGGGAGTTAGACAGAAAACAAATTTTGCAATTCTTTGTTCTACGATTAAGAATGAACGAAGTAAATGAGAACTTCACCATGTATTATTAGGTTTCACTCAGCAAAGTCCCAAATCCAGGCAGCAGGAAGCCCTCCTGTCCCGCTTGGAGGGGAAACCACAGGCCTTGAGTTGCAAAACTGCACTAATCACTAACTGCCATTTCGTCCTGCATACATGATGAAGATAATTTGATTTTCTTAGTGATCATGACTCGCAGCAGTGCCTTATCGACGCACGCATTGCACCACCTTTAAGCACAGGCTCTGTTTATCCAGAAACGGTCACAAAATCGACCATTCTCACTCGGTGTAAGGCACTGCTCTGCTGACTCAGGGACCCCATCTCCGTATTATCCCCCTGGGGTCTGTTTTAGAGGACAAGCAGTGAAGAATTCCTGCCTATTACCCCAGCTGCCCAGAACTAGGCAGTGTGAGGATCGGGCTGCAGGGCACGAGTAGTCTCTAGTCTCTCAGCTGGAACGGGCAGTCACAGCACGTAGCAGCCCCCTGCTAGAGCATTCAAAAAATGCTGAAACGTCAGTGGTGAAAAAAGCCCAGAGCTTATCGAGGGGATCTTACGGCTGTCTGTGCTGTGATGTGCGTGCAGCCCACGATCTTGGCCCCAGCCAGCGGCTTCTCTCCCTGAGCTCTCTTCCTCAAAGCCATCAGCGCAGGCATTTCTGAAAGGCAAAACGACAAGAAGTCCATCAACGCAAAGCACGGACGGGCGGGCACGTGAGAAACTGCCAGCAGCTCTTCTCGCCCAGATATCCAGGGCCCTTCCAAAGCTGTACGGCTGCGACCGCTTCAAGAAGAGCAGAAGACTTGAACAGAGGCACCAAAGCAGTCACGACACAGCTGAAAAGAATCCAAAACCCTGTGAGTTTTTTTTTTCCAGCTATTCAGGACGCAGGATAATCATATTTTCCAAAGTTCAACCTGCAAATGCCAAGCGAGGCCGGAGGAAAACCAGCTTCAGACAGAGGAGGACTCAGGACCCACGGCTCCTCCAGCCATCTGAGTGCTGCACTGCCTCTGAGACAGGCTTTTGGAGACAACCATGCTAAACCAAAGTCACCCACTGGGTAATTTATACGATTTCAGCTTTTCCACTGTTTTTAACAAAATACACTGGGCTGTACAGTAGGCCTCCAATAATCGGCTGGTAGGAGTGTCATGGTTGTGCCGCGTAACTCCACGAAATCCCATAAAAGTTCTCTCTCTCAAACAGGAATGGTGTCAGGAAATAACCAAGTCCTGCAAGAGGAGGGTTTGGGGGAAGGAAGAGCTGCACGAGACAGCCCAAGAGAGCCAGGAGCCTGCGGAACGCGCCCGCCGCCTTTACCTTGTTCAGCAATTTCGATCTCTCGGCGCCCGAACTCCGCCTGCTTGATGTTTTTCACGCAGAAATCGCTGCTGCCTTTGGAGTTCTTCTGCTGCTTGTCGCGGGGGGAGGTCTCATCGTCGGAGCTGTCTGTGTAGGAGGCAGCTGGAGGAAGACAAGGAGGGAGGTCAGAGGCTGAAGATGCTCCCTAAAGCCAAGCGCCTGCAGCGGAGGGGCACAGGGGACCTGCTGCACGCATCCATGGGTTTGCTTCTCCACGGGCACGTGCCAGCTCCCTCCAGCCTCTCCTGGGATCCCCCCTTCTACTTACGATGCCCATTTATTTCCCCCCAGTCAGCCTTTACCTATAGTGACTTCCTTGTGCTCATCTACCTCTGCCTCGACGCCGCACCGGAGGTAATTACCCAAGCACCGCCTGAGTCCTCCACGTGCTCATCTCTGTGGGTTCTGCCGGCTCCTCTGCAGCCTCTGTTCCCCAAATGTTGTCCCTTCCCGGCTCTAAGACAGCCAACATCCATGGCTATGAATGTTTCAAGTACTTCCAAACCACTAAGAGGTGCGATTTCAGGTGTCAGACCCTACTGCATTTTAAACAACGGCACGGCAAAGGCTGCTCCCTAATTACCGGACAGTCACGGTGGTATTCCCCGTCCCTGGAATCAGTTTTTACAGAAAAAGAAACTGAAATTTGAAGGATAATCCTTACTAAGCACATCCAAAACCACACTAGGTGGCCACGCGGAGGTCCACGTGGGCTCGTTGAATCTGGTGAAAGGGAGGCAAAGGGGCAGGGGGTCCAACTGCAGCCTTAATCTGCCTGGAGGAAGCTCCAGGAACAGCAGAAGCAGGAGGAGAGCACATCACGGGATCTCCAGCCTCCCAGGGCTCCAGGAGCTGGCTGGACACAGCCGTGGCTCATCCGACCCTGTGCGAGCACACGGGGAGCAAGATGACCTCTGGAGGTCCTTCCAGCCAACATCCCTGTAATACAGACGGCTCGTTCCAGCCCTGGGATTCTCCCTTCTTTTCTGTTAGGAATAACAAGCACCTGGAGATGTTCCTCATCTTGCCTTTCTGCATCTTTGAACCCTCCTTCCTTGTTCCTTGAACTCCCAACTGCTTCGTTTGTGGCAGACGCTCGGAGATTTACCAAAGAACCTTTCACGGAGCTGAAACCCCTTCCTGCTTATTTCAATCCCTAAGATCACACGTAGAGTCCAGTTTCTACTCCAGCCTCGATGAATTGGCCACTACTTGTGCTCCGAGCTTATCAGAGCCAGCCGAAGGGAATATCTGTGCCGTGTTGCCCTCGGAATATCCCCCTGTGGAAGAGCAGACCTCTTGCACCTTCCAGGAGTGGCATCAGCAGCCAGAGCAACACGTGAGGACTGGAGATGGACCCGAAGTGTCCCTCCTCTTCCATCCCGGAGACAAAGCACCTGGAACGTCCTCGAGTCTCATGCAAGAACCTGCAGGGGAGCTCGTGCCACTGGTATACCAAACTCCATCCAAAGAGTTTCTCTCTTTCAGAATCATTTCGTTTAGCTCCTTTCGGAATTGAAACTCACTGGAGCAGATGCACAATCCCCGTGTGCCAAACCAGCCTGCCAACGCGTGCAAAACGCTTTCCGACCACTTTTAAAAAAGAGCTCCCCAAATCATCACGCACTGCCGGCAAAGGATGTGCATTTCCAGCTTTCCGTCCCGATTCCGTGCTTAAATTCTGCCGGAGGAACAGGGTGGCAGCAGGGCGAGCGCTTGTGGCATCGTGCCACAAGGAGAGCGCCGTGGCTGAGCCCATGGTCCTGCCACTGCGCACCAGCAGCCACGGCTTTACGCAGGCACCCAGACCTCTGGATATATGCGCGATATAAACCACGTGAAGGTGTGCGCTGCCAGCTTCTGGTGGCTTTGCTGGCATCTGCACGGCAGAAGGTCCAAAGCACGGCTTGAAGCTTGTCCACCAGCCCGGCCACCGGTTCGTCGTGCCGGCAGCACCCAGGAGCTGGCCGTGTTCAGTCCTGGAGGGCAGGAAAATCTTCAAGGACCGCCAGGCACGAGCTTAGCGCTGCCGCTGTCGGCGTGCCAGGCTCCCCGAGCCCTGCCCGGGTCTGATCTGCTTACCGGGAAGAATTACACATCGCTGGAATTTCTCTGCCTACCCGCAGCAGGGAGCGAACGGCCCTGCCGCCCGCCCGGAGATGGCCACACGCTCCTCAAGCTGCGTGCGCACCCCATGGCAGCTCCCAGGGGGCTGGGAGCCGGGATTGTTAACAAAAAAAACGCATTATATAATACTCGGATCTTACACCGAGGGCTCCGGCAGGATTAATTAGTTAAAGGAGGATTACTTCCTTGAAGACAGCTAATCTGTGCAGGGCTGGGCTTTAAAACCAGAACTCCTCGTTCTGGGGCTGAAAGCAAGTTTTGTACAAGCAAGTTTTGTAAAGAAAAAAGGAGCCGGATTCTCAGAGGCAGATGGGTCTTTACCGCTAAATACGTGTGATACCGGAGTGTACAGCACCGTGGTAATTAGACGAATAAAGTCAGTGCAGTGGGAGAGCACACAGATGAGGACCTGTAAATATTGCCCTGGCTTTCCTGCCAAATGCACAAGTAGAGGAAGGAACATGTAATATGGAAACACCCAATTAACTAGTACGATGGCCAGTCTCTCAAATTTCATCCCAAGTTACCCAGAAGTTGATTAACAGAAGCTTCATAACTGGGGTTGGCACTCCACAGAGCCACGCACCTTTTTAATATAAATTGTATTATTTCAAAGAGAACGCCGTGAGCATCTTGGCTGCTGTTATCCAGGGAGAAAACAGCGGGGGGGAAAGGAGGCACCTCAGCCTGTGTCCCAAACCCAGCAAAGATGGGGTCAGAGCCTAAATTCAGCGACGTTCAGCCTTGCTAATGCTTAGCTGAGGATCCTCTGACATCAATAGGTGACATCTCCATCGCCAAAGACAAGGAAGGACGAAGGGCACGCTGTCCCTCCAGCCCGCGCTTCTGTGACAGCCGAGCTGAGAGGCAAACCTTGTTTTCCTGCACAGCCTTTCTGAAGTTATGAAACAGCACGAGGGGGAAGTCAATCGCCTTTAATTAAAGACATCACCGCCCTAATCTCATTTGGGTGCCCGCGTACCGCGCAGGCGGTGCGTAACGCGCAGTGCTGCGTGCTTCGGCGTTCCAGGCACCGGGCTGCTGTTAGCCGGCTGATCCCCAAATCTTCGTCCCAGCAGACGTAAATTATCTGACTTTTGCAGAAAGGGGAAGAAGTTACGGGAACGTACGGGATTTGCCACTGCACCGGTGCCAACAGCGCCGCAACTCCAAAGCCGCGCTCGTGAGCTCCCTGGCTTGCAATAGGTGCTGAGCAGCACGTCCTCGGGCACACCGAGAACAGGAGAGCAGAAAATATGCTCATGTCGTGTCCAAAATATGCTTCACTGAGCAGCAGCAGTGAAGATGTTTCCATCCCTTAATGAATTGTTTCATGCACAGCCCGGCCGGGGCTCATCGAGCGCGCAGGCTGACAGCACGTCGGCACGCGCAGCACTTCCACCCGCTCCCGAACGGCGCGGACAACAATTAACTTCCCTGGCGGAAGAGACTGCATGCTCTAAATGAAGTGCTACGGAGCACAGGCGGCCAGCGGCTCACGGCAGGGGTAACGAGGACCTTCCACTTCCAACCCGAAGAGTCAGGCCAGCTCAGCTCATCGGCGTTACGGTGCTTCGCGCCCTGCAGCAGCCTCGTGATGCCGTTTTCTTCCCGCGTGGCCAACGCAGCAGGCACAGCCGCTTCAAACGCTCAGCCCTCCAAACCTCCGGACCCCATCTGCCCCCCACGCTCCTTGTTTCCAGCCCTTTCCCATCCCTGGAGCACCTGAAGGGCCATTTAGATGGTGTTACTGCCCAGCGCGCAGAGCAGCACCGCCGAGATCCCAGCCGAGAGACACAAATGGGTTTTTCCTGTCCATCCTGGAGCTGTCCCAGGAACAGAAGTCTTCCGTCTCAGCCGCCAGCCTAGCAGCTTTCATTAGGAGGAAAACACAATGCTATCACCTATTAACTAATTGCTGGTGCTGATGCTTTAGCTGGAAGGGCTCAGTGCAAGGAGTGGAGGAGAATTCCCCCGAGGTGCTCCACGTTCTTTCAGCTGCGGATCGGGTGCAAGCGTGAAACATTAGCCAGGTTAATGAGCCTATTAGTCTTTAAAAATGAGTCACATCGGGTATACCCTGCTGATTAGACATCAGATGGGGTTGTAAAGCCCGTACAAACATTATACCGATTGCAGACCCGCAGTAGGGAAGTCTAATCATTAACGCCAGCGCAAAGCAGAGGGGCAGGCGAAATTCCCCGGGGGCAGCACGGAGAGGACGCGATCCACTTTGCAGACCTGTGCTGGAAGCTGTTTGCTTCGGCGTCTTCCATGGTATGAGCCAGGGGCTGGGAGCAGGAGGGGACCAGACGCAGTACAGCTCCCTGGGGGATGGGGAATTGGATCCTAATCCCTTCTGTACTGGTCCTGATCCCTTCTGTAGCGGTCCCGACCCCTTCTGTAGCGGTTTCAGGAGCTGCCCCGTTGCAGGCAGCAGGCAGCGTTCCCTGTGAAGCACCAAGGATCCCGGTGTGCCTGTCCTGAGAGCATCCCCAGCGAGCCCTCCCCACTCCCAGACTAGGGGGGTGAAGGTAGCACTGAATCTTCTCAGCACCCTGAGGCCACGGTGAATTATTTGCTGGAAAAAATGAGGCTGGAGGGTGCTTGCGAAGTGCAGGGCAGCCTCACCTTGCCCGCTCGGTCTCCAAGTCAAGTTTTAGTCGGTCTGCCCCCAGTGCTGCCCTCTGGCCTTTAAGGAAAAGCACCAATTTCCAGCAGATTTGTTTTCAGGGCTTCGTTGTGCTGCCTTTTTTGCTCTAAATGTTAAATGTTTCATGAATGGAGCACTGACTGAAGGTGGTCTGGTTTTCAGGGGGCTCTAACTCTTGCTGGGTTTGAGAAGTCTCCAAAGACTGCTCTGGTAGTTAACTTTCAGCTGTATAAATTGGAACCAAAACGTGCCCAAAGAAAACCAACAACTCGAGCAGGAGAAAGCACAACTTTGCTGTGCCATGTTGAAAGGAACAGAGCCGTGCGTTTCTGCACAGTGAGACAAACGTTAGCCCAGACAAAGCGAGTTTCCAACTCAATTTTCTTCATTTTTAACTTTTTTAACGAAGTGGGGCTGGGGGTCCTGGGGCTGCTGCCTGCACCTCCCGTGCCCGTGGTGGGACGCGGCACCCACCTGAGCTGTAGCTGTCGGTCGACGACTGCGAGATGGAGCGGGACAGCGAGCGGCGGCCGATCTTCGTCGGGCGCTTGTTGAATTCCTGCTTTTGGTCGGCAAACTGGATCTGTGAAAAGAAAGGGCCAGATAAATCGGAGGGAAAAAGCCAAGGGGCCGAGACAGGAGGCTGATGAGGAGCACCCGGAGCCTTGAGCAGCCGCCGGCGCCTTCTCGGCTACGGCTGGCCCGTGACTGCGGGTAGCTGGGGGCAGAGGGCATGCTGCTTCGGCTGTGTTGAACCTCGGTGACACCTAAATCGCCTCCTCTAGCCTTTCCACATCCATATTGGAAGGTTCCCATCCCCGTTACACACAGACCAAGTACCAAAGTGCTCGCAGGGGCCATCCAACACCTGCAGGACTGGCACCGGCCCCGCTCGCCGCCTCTCTTGTAGTGACCGGTACGGGTTTTGCTGTACAAAATACAGGGGAGAAAACCAAAAACACCCCGAGAATGACCCCCCCCCCCCAGCTGCACTCCGCAGCAAGAAGCATTTAGGAGGGGATATCTGGAGAATTACACTTCTGTAAGCCAACCACGCTCCCCACGGGCTGTGCGAAATCGCAGAGGAATTGGAAACGTGACTTCTACCTGCAAAACCCTTTGGATTTTGCTCGGGGCAAAAAATGAGCCAGTCTGGTGTGACAAGATTAAATATTTCCATCTCCAAAATGCTGAAAGCTATTAATTGGGTCCTTTGAGCAACCCCCGGGGTGTTTTGAGAAGTTGGTTTTGGTTAAAGAAGCCATCAGGCCGTAAGGAATGCGACCCCTGCCTGGGAACCCAAAGTCACGCCCCGAGGTTTAAGCAGTGGCACCCTGCCTGTGCACTGGGCTCTTACAGCCCCGGTGCTTCGCTTTTTGGGCCAGGAAACATGGAAAAGGGGTGCTGGGGGTCTCTGATGGCTACTTCAGCCCCATGAATCCAGGTCCAGCCAAAATCCACATCCAAACTCATGCCGCAACCAAGGGCAGCGCTGAGGACTAGTGCCTCCGATCCCTGCGGGACAGGGCACGCACACGCCGGTTCTCATACTCCTTTCCTAACAAGTTGTTGGCCTGGAATAACTTTTTTTTTTTCTTTCTTTCCTTTAAAACAAATCCCTTGACAGCCGAACCGCCTCATCAAAGCATCGGGTCATCGGCGCGGAACGGTGCTCCCGGCAAAGTGGGATACGCTCGAAACCTAACGGGGTGAAAAATTCGTATCACAGACCTCAGGGGTTCTGTTAATACTTTCCTTTCCCGCATCATCCGTTCAAGGACATGCGATGGAACTGTTTCGAGCAACGCAGTAAGATGATTGCATCCAGGCCCCTCGAAGCACTTGCATGGCCGGCAGGCAAAACCCCAAATCAGCCGTGCACCGAGCTGGGCACAACCTCGGGCTTCGCGTTACCCCTGCAAGCGTTCAAAGCCTGAAAGGGGGATCTGCTGCTGGCTCCCGGGGGCATCTCCAAGGCCTGCTGCTCGCTGCCCCAGCACCTCACCGATGTCTTTCAACGTTTGTGTGCTGGGATTCGAGCCAGGACAGCCGTCGCGCCCAGCGCTGGGTGTCCACGTGCGAGTGGCACCAAGCGCGGGCAGCGACGTGCCCCAGGATGGTTTTCACATCACACCTTCATTTTTGGGCTACGATTTCAGCCACGCACGCTCAGTCCAGCCAAAAGGACGGCAGGGAACGCTGGACCCCAAACCTTGCTTAAATCCCTTCCAAAGGGGCACGGTGCAACCAGCACCACGCCGTGCCGCCGCGCGTCCTTCCCAAGCATCGGGGACCGGGACACGCAGAGCGGCTCGGGTTCGGGTGGGACCTGCCCGGCCCCTAGAGACCTGCCCCCGATGGTAACAGCAGCCACACACAGGTTAACGCTCAGAGGAGAGATTAAGGAGCCTCGGAAAGCTGCAGCTTGGGTCCAGGCGGCCGACCCACTCAGCTCTCACACAAACACGGCGGCTTTCCGCCACCACCAATTCAAGCCGAGACACCCGGCGTCCCGAGGCAGGAGGGAGAACGGCTTCTGCAGGTGCCCCACGTCCGGGTGCAGGACTTCTCGCTTCCACCTGGGCTTCCCTGGTCCCGAGGAGCATCCCCAGCACGACACGCGAGGCTCCGCGCTCCTCCTGCCCCTGGAGAACGCGGGGCAGCTCCCCGGAGCCCAGGCTCTCCTCCAGCCAGCTCCAGAAAGAGGTGATTCGGGGGAACAGCAAGGGGAGAAAGAAACGAAGCGGGGGTACAGAGAGAGAAAGAAGCGGACTTCTGAACCGAGAAGACAGCCTTACGGTGCCTAGAGCCTGCCCTCACCTGGGCTTTAATCCCCGAGTCCCCACTGACATTGTACTTCTTCTTGCTCAGCATGGCGCGGCCACCGCCTGCTCCGCTTCCAGCTCCGGGGGGAAGGCAGAGGGAGGGAGGGAGGTGGCTTTCGGGCGTCCCTTGGGGAACCCCGAGACCTCGGGGGGCACTGCTCCCCTTGGGGAACCCCGAGACCTCTGGGGCTCTGCTCCCCGCGTCCCGCCGTGCGAACCCTGCTGCTGCCCTACGCACCGCGGGCACTTTTATCGTGGCCTGCCTGGTGCGTGCATAACAATAGCTCGTTTATGTAACCGGGCCATTGCCGCTGCTTGCTATAATTAATTTGCTAATTAAGCTCCTTGTAACTCGGGTTCTCCCCCCACCCCCTTCCCCCCCCCCCCCCCCCGATGTCAGACGATTACGGTAGCAGAACCTCATTAGAACAAAATTAACTAATGGGTAACTAAACCAACGATGGCGAAGGGGGGTGGAATTACGGCAGGGGCACGCCCAACGTCGCCCTTGAGGGGTCGAGCAAAGGCTTTGCTTCGTGGTTGGAGCCGTCAAACAAATGTTTTGCCCCTGACAATGCTCCCAAAATGATTTCTAGGAAGAACCTCAAGGGCTGTGCCAAAGACGGGGCATCGCCCACTGACCTTGGTGCCGGGCCCAACCGTGTGCCTGTAACACTTTTTACTCTTTTTAAATGTTAAATGAAACCTTGAAATACTTAAACATCTATAAAATCCCTCACGGTTTGTGCAACGCGTGGGGTTTTGCACTGCAAGAGGAATATCCTTGCAAATTCTCTTCGCTTTTCAATTTTGCGAGCGCAGGGTGTTTGCGGCGCTGGTGTCTTAAATTGATTCTTATCCATGGATATTTTTGTTTTTAAAGGAACAAGGGGAGAAAACAACCGGGGCTACTGACCTCACAACTCGTGTGGGCTCTACGGCATTGCTGACAGCCCGCAGATCCACCTGCCACAACCTTGGGAAACAAAGAGCAAGCGATGGAGCTCAGTAAAATCTATGTGGGTACGAAACAGGACATGGAGCTTGTGATCTCCAAGAGTTGCCGCTGCTCGCTTACGCCTGTGACAAACTACCCGGACAATCCTTATCCAGTGGAAAACCTTCTCACCCACCCATAGCACCAAGTGACAGAAGGAATTTACTCGTCTTTCTAGAAATAGATGAGGGTGGAGATTGCAACGGGAATAATTCTGCACCTCCGAGCAGACCGGCAGGGTCCAGCGCACCGGTGCTGCCAGCCCTTCTCCAGCCGAAGGAGCAGCCACGGTGCTCCAGCGCTCGACCTGCTGCGCTGGTACCTTCATCCCTGCTCCTGCTTCCCCAGGAAACTGGAGATGTGCATGCAGACGCTGGTGCTGGCACCCAAAAGGCATCTGGAAATGAGCGGCGACCCTCAGCTTTCGAGTTCTGGGCAGCTTCTCCCAACCCACCTCCTCGCCATGCTCGGGTTTCTGGATGGTGTCAATCCAAGGGACTGCCCACACCCATGCGCTGCATCGCTTCGTGCGCCTGAAATGTTATTTCTGTGCTGTTTCAAGGTGCTTGGACAGCAACGGGGCAGCTGGTGCTTTATGGCACCAACAGGCAGTCCGAGATGGAGAACACCTCCTGCCCCGGCAGGAGACACGCAGGGCGCTCGCTCTTCTCGCTTCGAACCCCTGGCCGCTCCGACGGGTGCTGATTTCCCTTCTTTTGACCCCGTGTCCCTGCAAGGATGAGCAACTCGTGCTACAACTGCCCCCGGATGCTTTTGTGGGTTCCCCTGACTGCTGTGGGTACGCATTTGTTTGGGGCCAATGATAAAACCCGGGAGGATAATGAGTTTTTTTTTTTTAATACCTGGCTAACAGCAAGAGGTGTGCTGTAGTAGGACCTCGGTGAGAGCGCTGAGACGAGAGCGTAACAGACTGCTTGAGATAACGACCTTAACGAGGATGAGCATTTGGCAGCTTAGGCTAATCATTATTTAAGATGCAGTTGTTCACTTCCACGTCGTCCTGAGAAACCACATAAAACGCAAATCAGTCGAGATTGGAAACCTGCTGCGGGACTTCATGCCGTGCCCCCCGTGCACAGCAGCTTCGAACCAGCTACAGAAGCATCTACACCGGCACCAAACCCAACAGCGTCAAGATTCCTGAGTCCTAAAGGAGAAAAGCGCAGAAGGTTACAGGGGGGGCAGACCCGTGGCGAGGGCTCGGTGCTTGGTTCCAAAGCGGGCTCCGCATTTCCCAAGGTGTGGAGGGCACCAAAACCCCCAGCCGAAGCAACGAACCAAGCACGATGCAAAGTTCTTCGCCGCCAGCCTTGCACAAAAATCCATCTCCTTGTTGTCGGCATCCGTGTGCCGTGGGGGCACGCCGAAGGAACCGCAGACCGCGGTAAGCGGTGGTCCTCCAGGAGGCTGTGAAGTGCAGCGGGCTCAGGACAGCTCCACGGGGGGTACAGGGGAGCCCCGAGTCCGAATCAAATCCCCATGCAGCTGTAGGTAAAGGCGCTGAGAACACACCGAGAACACCAACGTTTTATCACGGTGACACCTCAGTATTTTTAGAAGAGCCAAGAGGCACGGTTCAAAACCAGCAAGATGCGAGCAGAAACCCCGGGCACTGCAACAAACACTGACGCCGACCGCCAGGCTTCTGGAGCACCACGGCCCAAAACACCCCACGCAGACCCTCGGGGGACACTCGAGGCTGCAGACCCGCAGCCTTTGCCTCCCAGGCGCTGCCTGCTTTTTGGAGCGATGCCATTACATGTCTAGCAGCAGAATCAAATCAGGTTCACCCAATCTTTACCAAATCAGGTAAAAAAAAAAAAAAAGTGAAGTAGCCCAAAAGATGGCAGTAGCCATGCTGGCCTTGCACCCGATGAAAGCTGGTGTCCCTAGGAACACGCTACAAAGCTTCTCCCACTCCTCCTGCCCGCTGGCCCCTAATTGCTCTAATGATTATCTCTCAATAGAACACACCCAGGGGATGGGGTGGTGCGTGGGGACCGTCCCCTGTCCCTTCTTCCAATTAGGCAGCTCACCGTGGAGAACAGCCCCGTGCCGGCAGGGGAGGGTGCCTCAGATACCCCAACAATCCCCGGCTTTAAGGATTCTCCTGCTGGCTGCACGCCACCAGGTCTGTCCGAGCAGCACCCAGCTCCTCCTGGGAAAGGCAGCAAAGATAACAAGCTCCTTAACTCACCGTCCATGCCGGCACCTGGAAAGCAGAGGTGCCGTCCCACTTCTTCTCCATCAGCTTGAGTTCTCCCAGCTGCTCGCGGGGGCTCCGGCGGCTGAACCTTCTCCCAGCAGAGCCCTTCCCTTCCGCCCAGCCCTGCCAGCCAGCCCGAAGCTCACTCGGGGTTTCATTTCTGCTCCGGGATTGCCCAGACCCAGCTCATTTCCACAGCCGCGATCCCGCGACGAGTTCGAGCTGAGAGCCTGCCCGCGGCCGCAGCACCACGACACCAGAGAGTGGGATTGATAGAAAATCAATCCGTGCCGGGGAGGCACGGCTCCGTTCGGGCTGCAGGTCTGGGACGAGCAGGAGGGACGCACCACGGCACGGCTTGCAGCAGAACACCCCGCGGACACCCCTAACACCGGGTGGCTCTTGGCATCAAGCATATATACAGTCACAAACGGGCCATGAGATGATCCCCCGGCTGCACGCAGAGTCAGATAAATATTTCTGAGCGACTCGCGCTCAGCCCAGACCCAGGAAAAGCAGGGACAGAGCCTCTGGCTCGGCTGCAGCTCCCTCTGCTGAGCGCCTCGGCCCTTGCTCGGCAGAAGGCGCAGAGCTCAGGCTCCTGCTTTAAGGAGCTGGAAGGCCTCTGCTTCATGCAAGTAAGGGTTCAACAGCTGGGAATGAAGGAAGCCTTTCTGACCTGTTTCCTGAGCCTGTTTCGGGATGCTACCAGCATGTTTCCACCAACAGAGCGACCAGGGCGAAGCGAAGATGGGGCTGGCTGGAGATGGCCAGGACCCTGGTGGAAAGCCCCCCTTCCCCACGTGGAAGGTCTGGCAGCTCATCCGACCACAGCAGCACCTCCTGTTTTTACCAAAATCCGGTATAAACACGCTTTATAAACTCCACTTTCCGTGCAAAGCTCATTATTCGGGGCAGCTTTTTGCAGAAACTTCCCTTCATTGAACCTTTCCTTCTGCAAGGATCTCGGGCGTTGGCGGCCTCTCCACGGGTCCGCGCGTCCCGCCGGGCTGCTGGCGAGCCTGGCCGGGCAGAGCAGTCCCTGGGGTCGCCCCTCGAGCAGAATCAGGAACACCTCCAAGTGCTGGCAAGTTTGGAGTTGGCTGCTTCTGGCTGAGGAAGGGCCGCAGGGGGGTCCGGGAGGGAAGGAGGGGTGCGGCACCAGCACCAAGGAAGAGGAGAGCCAACACCCACACGGCCGCGCGCAGCCCAAGCCGGGTGGACGTGCTTTGTCTGAATCACCTCCATTAACAAAAACTGGGTAAAGTTTGTTGGTTTTTGGCAACGTTTGCACGCTGCTGGCAAGCTCACCCTTCCCGACTGAATGAAGCTTCTGTTCAGCGCCGCCTCCAAGCCTCGGGCCATTCGATTCTCCCCTCCGAGCAACACTAAGATTAACTTTAGCCAGAAAAAAGCTCTTTATCCAGCCATACCCCCGGGCAGAAATGCAGCCAGGGTCACCCCCCCCTCCTGCAGCAGGACAGACAGACGTCCAGCCGTCCCACGCCGGGTGGGTGTCTCAGAGGGTCCCACCAGAGCCGTGTACCAGCTGCGCCGGTCGTCATTGGAAAGGCAGAGCTCATTCTCTGGGTTTGGTTCAGAAAGGACAAACGGCACAAAAGCTTCCCAAAAAATACTCCACCTGCAAAGCAGGCTGCAAAAACAGACACGGCCCGGCTGTGGGAGACCCACGGGAGCTGAAGCTGAGCCCTCCTGAGTCGTGACTTCCCAAAATCCCAGGCAGACAACTCTGCAGCAGCGAAGTCTTCGTCTGCGACGCCATCGGGGTGGGCACGGGACCGATCCTGCAGAGCACGGTGACGTGCCGGGTTGTTTCTCAGGAGCATCTTTCAGCCTTCAAAACACTTAAATAGGCCACGCCGACACTTGGACTGACACTCGTCCCTTTCAACGAAATCAGAAGAACGTGGTGGGTATTTTTGAAGACCCCTGCCGCCTCCCAGCCCCATCCAGCCCGGCCTCGGGCCCCCCAGGGATGGGGCACCCCCAGCTCCTTGGGGCAGCCTTCACCAGGTGCCCCCAGAGCTTAACGGCAGCCCACGGGCTGCACGAGCCCCACGCAGACACGAGGGGGAGCAAGAGCCTGCGGGAAAAAACATTTGGGCCTTCGCCGCTGAATAAAGTGATAAATTTTATGATAAAATGTTCGTGCCAAGCGAACATTTGGTGTTCTCCGCTCCTGGTGACCAAGCGGCATCTTCCCAAGAGGCAAGGAAACAGCAAATCCTCCCACTTCAACATCAACAAGTCAACATCAGCACAAACGCGTGGTCTTCACGGGAGCTCCGTCATCTTCTGCAGAACTTTTCAGGTCTTTGCAGTCGCATTTTGCCACGACCATCACCGTGGGGAGGCACCAGGCCTGGCACAGCCGTCCCTTGACCGCTCTCCAATCGTCCTTGCAGGGAGCAAGGGACGGTCCCAGCCCGCAACCACGGCAAAGGAAGGAAGAATCACAGAACTGTAGGGGTTGGAAGGGACCTCCAGAGACCATCGGGTCCAACCCCCCTGCCAAAGCAGGTTCCCTAGAGCAGGCTGCCCAGGTAGGCGTCCAGATGGGCCTTGAGTATCTCCAGAGAAGGAGACCCCACAACCTCCCTGGGCAGCCTGTCCCAGCGCTCCGGCACCCTCACCGTGAAGAAGTTCTTTGGCATGTTGGTGCGGAACTTCCTGGGCTCCATTTTGTGGCCATTGCTCCTCGTCCTGTCCTCACGACAGAAGATGAAGACGCCCAGCTTGGTGACCGCAGGCAGGTCACCGACGGAAGCAGAAAGAATCCCAAAGAGATGGGATGTGGAAAACGGGGGGGGAAACAGTGAGCAAACCTGGATTTGGGGGGCTGTTTCCTTTAGGCTTTTCTGTGACACCAGTACCTGGACTCGCAGAACTGCCTGGATGAGGCTGGTGCTCAGCCCCATGTCCAGGTGGGTTTGGAGACCCCCCAGACCCTGGTCCCGCTGCTAGGGCTCCGTCCAGTTCTGGTGTATTTGCCAGCCTGTTGACTACCAGAACCACCAACTTCACTTGGTTAAAGCGTTTGCAGAAACTAGAGGGGGTTTTACAGCACGAACCACCTTTGAAGGCACGTGCAGCTCCTGGAGTCATGGTGGGAATGCAATGGTTGAGTTGGAAGGGACCCGAAAGATCATCGAGTCCAACGGCCCGACCACTTCGGGGCCAACCAAAAGCTGAATCACGTTAACAAGGACATGGCCCAAATCCTCTCCAACACCGACTGCTATGGGGCATCAACCTTCTCTCCAGGAAGCCTATGCCAGAGTCTGACCACCCTCATGGGAAGGACATTTTCCTAAAGTCCCACCTGAATGCTTTAGTTATAGCAGTGCCGATAACTGTATAAACTTAAACATAACAGCTTAGGTATCACGTTTCTACCTAAAAAAGCTGTAAGCTTGCACGAGGGGTTCAAGCAACGCTATTCAACAGCCCAAAAGTTTGTCATTAAACCTGTTCACGTCGCTCCCTTCCCACAAAGCACGGCCAGTAATGCTTTGGATATAGACCTGATACAATCAGGCTGCTTACAAGATTTTGCTGTTGGATTTTATCCTCTTACAAAAATCGATTTTCCCACGAGGCTTCAAGCACCCCAGGACACGAAGGCTTCTGCTGGAAGCCCCGACCCGGCTCCAGCAGGCTGCGGGTGCAGCAGGAGGCAGCCAGAGGAATTCCTGCCATTCTTGACGTACAGGATCACCCCTGCTCGAAATAGCTCCCAAAGATCACCTCTCGGGCACTGCGAGTAGCAGAGGAGCTGGCGGAACTGAAACGTCTTCTAAGCACTCCCTAAATATTGGGGTTGGGTAAGCCGGTGGGATCCTCCCGCAGGAAGAAATGTCCTTTTAGCACCTTTGCCTGCACTGGCCTTGTGTTTTCTCCACGTATTGAAGCTCTCAAGGATTTCAAACTTCTCGGCCTTTAACACAGTCTCGGCACTCTGTGCGTCAGCCATGCCCTGCTCCCACTGCATCGCGTGGAGGCTTCTCGGATGAACAGAAAGCGAGGGAGAAGGCCGTGTGAACGTGGGATGGATCCTGCCCCCAGGAATTACAAGGAAGGAGTCCACTGGAATTTGAATTAGGAAAGGCTAAACCTTGGGGGCGCCGCTCTTCCATAGGTTCTGCGGTGGAGCACCAGCTTCTGAACTTTAAACTTCTTCAATATTGAAGCAAAGCTCCAAGAAAGCTTCTGAGATCCAATGGATGACGGTGCAGAAGCTGTCCCATGCTTACAGGTCCTGTTTTTCATCCACGTCTACCAGCTGGGCGAGGTGAACTGAGCTGGGCCAGGCGCAGCCCACGGATGAGGGAAGGGAAGAGCAATGCTCGGCTTCGAGTGCGCAAAAGCCGAGGCAACGGCTCAACATTGTAAGTCATATTTCTACTGGAGGACTCCTGGTGTTGCTTATGGCACAAAAACCTGATGGGAGAGCCCCCAGGAGAGCAGCGGTCTCGAGAGAAGACAAAACCATCACTGTGTTCCCAAGCTGGCAGCAATTCCAGGGCCGCGGTCGCCGAGCCTCCTGCAGCCGGTGGCTCCTTACGAGGCTCCTCGCCTGCCTTCAGCTTCCAGCCGTGGCGCTGCTCTGTCCATACAAGAAGGAGCAAAACGTGCCATTTCCCAGGTGAGAAGGGCTGAAAAGTCGAGCAGAGCTCTGGCTCCCGGAAAAGATTAACTTTTATTCCATTTCTGACATTTATTTTTCCTCCAGAGGGGAACAGACGTGTGCGGAGGATCGTCGGCAGGCACGAGACGCGGGGACCTCCCGGTACTGCCAAAAATCTGCAAGTTGCTAAAGGAAAAGTGAAGATGACGTTGTTAGCATGGAAAATAACAAGGGAACAAGAAGCCGCAGAAGCTGGATGGAAGCAAAATTCCGAGCTCTCCTGGAGAGAGATGTGCCTGCAGAACAAATCCTAAAAACGCAGAGCCTGCCGTCGCTGCGGGGCCGCCCAAGCGAGAGCAGCTTGGAGCCCCAAAATATCTGGTCAGGTATTCTGACATCCAGACTGCAGATTCCACGTCAACATTGTCCAAAAGGCTCAGAAAGACACATTTTGGTGCAAAGCACATTTGGGGAAGAGGTGAGAGGAGGCGCAGGACGGGAGGGCACAAAAGGCAGCGCCACCTCCCCGTGGCCTCGCCACCATTTGGTGCCGGAGAAGGTCACGGCCAATGCGTGATCAGACAGAAGAGAATTACCAGGTAGAAAATAAAGTAATAATCCTACTAAATCCACTCACTTGCAAGTCTAAACCAGCGTTCTGCGTGCACAACCCCAGGCAGAGTGACCAGTTCTTTGAGATCACACCAAAAACTCCCTGCTCTCACTCAGTAGCTCGGTGCCCATCTCCTTTCCTTCCCCACCTCTCGGCTTTCAGAGTCCGATGGCCTCCAGCCTAACTGGAGCTTGCTAGGTTGCCAACCTGCCACTAAAACCTGCCAAAAGAGGGTTTTTTAAAGCCAAACAAAGGCTTGGTGGAGCCACGTCACAGCCAACTGATCCGTCCTTTGCAATGAGCTGTGCATTTCTGGAGGTTCACTTGAAGCCCTTCCTCGTGGGATGCCCAAGCCAACGCGACCCGGTGCAAGCAGTCAATGGGAACAGGGAGCCAAGAACCCACAGCACCTGGGGGCACGGCGAGGGCCAGATGTGCTCAGAAATCCCTTGTGGAAAGAGGTGCGGGGACAACGCA
This sequence comes from Stictonetta naevosa, assembly GCA_011074415.1. Taxonomy (NCBI): domain Eukaryota; kingdom Metazoa; phylum Chordata; class Aves; order Anseriformes; family Anatidae; genus Stictonetta; species Stictonetta naevosa. Next base: position 866,815 of record CM021697.1, on the reverse strand, counting down.
CGGCGTTCTCCTGCTGCGCAGGTCTCTTCTTTGATGGCTGGTGTCACAGAGGTCCACCCACCAGGTGACTGGAACTGGGGACGAGCAGATTGCAGCTCGCCCACGTCTCCTCGCCGCATCTCCTCGCTGCTCCGGCTCTTTCACCTCTTTGCAGTCTGCGTTTCAGTCCGGCAGAGCCACGGCTTTGTGTCACTTGGACAAGAACCAGAGATGAGAACGTGGGAGAGAGACGGAGACTTTCTTCAGGCTGCAGGGTGTGGCGGGGAAAGGAAGGGTAAAATAGAAAATAAATAAAAAAGGACTGCGGGGCCCTCTAACCAAATCGCTGCCTTACCCGGCTGCCCCATCGCTAACAAGAAGAGGGTGAACCAGTGATTACGTTCAGAAATGTGAGCTCTACATCTGGGGGGGAAAAAAAAAGAGCACAGCTCACAAGCTCGGGGAGAGCATCTCAAAATCTGAACCTCTGCTGTCCTCGTGGGGAAAGACCCCAAGCCAATAAGAAAACCAAGCCCTGATCCAACGCAGGACCCACAAACTTGGGCACTGGAGATGTAAAACTCCCCTTGCTGCATGCTGTGAGCTCTTAGATTCACAAGTACTATTTCTTCCTGCCTCTGCGTGGCTCTGGTGGCTCGACACCGAAGCCCATCTCAGCAGCACGTGGGAAATGCGCACGGGAGCGTTCCCGGTGGCGGTGAGATGAGGGCAAGGTCCCAGAGCGATCCCACCTCCCCTGAGACCCACGGCGACCTCGGGGGGGCCACGAACACCCCAGACCAGTGCTGGAAATGACGCTCGCTGCACCACGCGCGCCGCTCAGACGTCAGCGGAGCGGGGAAAATGAAGTTAATGAGCACAGCTTTAATCAGCGGACCTTGGTGTAACCGGGAGCGGAGCCGCTTTGAGGGGTCGCGACAGGCCACCTCCCCCCGGCTCTCCATTTTCCCATGGGAATGAAGTTACAGCTCCTCAAATGGAAAAAGAAAAATACTGCTGTTTTGGTAATGGATGCGCTTGTGTGGCAAATGAGTGTTTATGTGGTGGCAGAGACGCAGGCTGCAAGAACCCAGATCTCCCGACGAAGGGCCACACTCTGCCCGGACACAACGGACGGGTGCCAGAGTCCAGGCGCCTGCACCAGCGCTGGAGGATCTCAGAATGGTTTCGTTCAGTTGGAAGGGACCCATAAAGATCATCGAATCCAACTGCCCGACCACTTTGGGGCTAACCAAAAGTTAAATCACATCAACGAGGATTATTAACCCAAACTCTCCAACACCAACAGCCACGGGGCACCAAATGCCTCTCCAGGAAGGCTGTGTGAGTCTGACCACCCTCACGGTAAAGACATTCATCCCAGTACCAGGTCTGCGCCTGGCAAGGACCCCGTTTGGACTCACGGATTGAGGTGACGCTTGCCAACGTCTGCCACCCAGCCCTGACTCGTGTCACACCCACGCCACTGCTCTCTGCGTGCCCACGGGCTAAGTTTTGCCGTGAAGACGAGCAGAAGCCGCCACCAGCACCGTCAGCCAAGACAAGTCACTCTCCGTTCTCCTCTTTTGCATCCTTTGTTCGAGGACTTACCATGAGCCTCCCATCGCAGCACTCACCTGCAGCTCTCACCACTTCCCCTGCCCACCGTGCCCCTCGTTAGAGCCCCCAATTAACAAAATTCACTCCCCTCCCTCCATACCTCCGGCCACGGCCTGTGAGTGCTGTATGGCACAAAAGCTCAGAGGGACCTGGCTCACCCCGCAGCTCTGGGCGTGCAGAATGAGAACAGCGTAACAACAGGAGCCCTGTGCCATCTACCCACAATTTTTAAGCCACTTTATGCTTATTTTAGTCTTCCAAAAAGTGCTGTGGATTGGAGTCATCACCCCGCTACCTGCACAGCTCCGGGACCCAAGCTCCCCGTGCACACGGAGAGCCGCGGTGGCGGCTCACGGCGCGCACCAACTCGCTGAGCAGCACCCCCTTAGCTTTGGATCCATCCTCAGCAGCACATCCGTGAGTCCAGGCCCACGTGGGGAAGTCACAGACTGACTGAGGTCGCTGCATTTTGCACCAGGAGCATCTTTTTGGGAGTCAGGACCAAGCGCTCTGCAGCAGGCGCTGCTGTAACGTGTCCTTTACCCGCCACGGCCCAACCTCGTTGCGCTACCTCCACCTCGTCACCAGGCTGCCAGCCTGAGGTCACCAAGTGGGGGCTGGAAAGAAAAGAGCAGAATGTGGATGGGAAGCACAGCCTCGCTTTATTAACGCTGATTTATTGAAAAATAAAATGAAACAAACCCCACGTGGTACCGAATAAATGTCTCCAGAGAGGGAGGGAGGCAGGTGCTGTAAAAGCGACGGCCCAGCTCGCTTCTCGGCAGCGTCTCCAGGTTAATCAGGCCTCAGTGAAATCAAGTTTGACAGAGCTATTAACATCCGCTAATTTACGCGCTTTAATCATTCAGCACCCAGCGCAACGAGAGCGATGTGCGTTGGCTGCGATCGCTCCCAGAGGAACAATAGCCGCGAGCCAACGCGTTCGTTAAACGCGCCTCGGTGCCTCCGCGCACGGGGAGCCCCGGCCAGCTCCCAGCCCGGTGCTCGGCGCTTATTTCCCACCACGGACCCGGACCACCACGCTGGTCAAGGTCAGATAATACCGACCACGTCTGACACGCTTTGTCCCAGCCGTACGAGCCACGGCGTGACGGTGTCAGAAGGAGAACCCGCCGAAAACACGGTTTCGCTGACCGTATGGCCAACAGGGCTGCCCGCGAGCGAAGGATGTTGGCAACCAGGTTTGCTCTCCTCTGTTTGAATTAGCTGCGTTGCTGCGGAAAGCAAGCGCAGAGAGGCACGTTCCCACTGCATTAGCAGCGACCTCTGCCCCCTCCAGCTCCCCCTTCCAGCGCACCCGAACGCGGTGCTCGCGGGCGGCAGCGATTCAACCCCTGCAATCTGCCACGAGGCTGGGGCAACCCACACCTGATTTAACAAAACCCAACCTGTGCCAAATTGAAGGTGGCCTTTAGACCCTGAACTGTTGGCCAAGAGCCCTCGGACGGCAGCGGGAGCGAGCCCACGCGCGCCCAACGCATCCAGCCTCGTCAGGGCACCGGGAGCGGGGGGCGCAGGTGAATCCATTAGGCGTTCTTCATGCGTGTGAAAAGACGGAGAACATTTAAATCCATGTGAGATACTTAAAATTAGACTGGTGAGGGATTACTAACAGTTTCTCTCGGAGCAGAACGCTCTGACAGATTAAAAGGAGAATGCTTTGTTACCGCGTACGTGGGCTGCGCGTGTGCTCCCACGCTCGGGAACGGGACAGCGGGAGGTGGCAGCCGCTCGCTGGGGGCTGACACCGAGCTGTGAGGGATGGAGGAAGCACCGAAACCAACAAGAAGCCCTCCTTCATCAGCATTTTGAGATGGATGAAGCGCCTTCTGTATTTAGTGTTTTTACCCTTCCATAGCAAAACCCCACGGAATGGTTCGGGTCGGGTCCCTACCTCCCGACACAGGGGGCTGCAGGAAACCTGGGGAGGGTTTTTACAAGGGCATGTAGTGATAGGACAAGGGGTAATGGCTTTAAACTAACAGAGGGGAGATTTGGATTAGATATAAGAAGAAATTCTTCACTCTGAGGGCGGTGAGGCCCTGGTGCAGGCTGCCCAGAGGAGCTGGGGGTGCCCCATCCCCGGGGGTGCCCAAGGCCAGGCTGGATGGGGCCGGGGCTGGTGGAAGGGGGCCCTGCCATGGCAGGGGGCTGGAATCAGATGGGCTTTGAGGTCCCGTCCGACCCAAACCACTCCATGGTTCTGTGACTCACCCCTTCCCCACACACACCTACCTAATTGCTGTCATTACAGCACGCCTCTAATTGGCGCCCCACCAGCGGAGCAGCCAGCACATCGCACCGGCGTGTGTTGTCCCGACGTGTGGTTTCTTTCCTCCAGCTGGATTTGCTGTCTGCAGGCAGAACACCCCATGGACAAACCTCCACGAGGCACCGGAGTCACTCGGGCAGAAGGATAGACACCGCCGCCGCAGCAAGAGCAGGATTCCCCCGGCAGCTCCAGGCGATCAGCTAAAAGCTCAGATGTCAGAATTGGAAAGGGTTGGTTCTCTGCTTTGAAAACACCCGAGCCACTCTGCCAAAGTTAATCACCTCCCCGACTCTGTATTATTTTTTTGAAACACGCTTTGGGTCCCAGAGGCACTTCACGAGCAGTTTAGGCAACACCTGCAGCGGCACGACCCTTTAAAGGGCTTAAAAGTGCCTCTACAGCTCCCTCAACCTTTACTGCCTTGGCTTACGACAGCAGCTGACCCTGCAGGTGAGCACTGCCCCGTAGCTAACCTGCACGGAGCTGTCCCTCCATCGATCCACGGCGGTTAGCTCTGGTGTGGCAGCAGCCTTGATCGGTGGCGCTGGGCTTCCATCCTAAAACACGGCCGAATGTCCGTGTGCTACCAGCCAGCACGGAACTGAGCCTGCAGTTTTTGCTTGCAGACATGCAGCAGCGAGCGCAGCCGTTCCTTGCTCTGCCGGGCACCAGGAGCATCCTGCCTCCACCCAGGGCTGCCTCCGAGACACCGCATCGCACGCTGCAAGCACTTCATCCAGCCTTCATCTTTGCTTGACCTGCAGCTTCGATCAACGTGGGCGCACGCCGACGTTTCCCCATGGAGACCCGAGCTGGCTCGTCGTGCTTTCCACCTTTCTGCCTCCTGGGCGGCTGGGCTCAATCTTTGCCGGTCCCTTCCAGCTGGACTGGTCTACTCTTCGTTAGGAGGAGCAATTAAAGCACATCCCAGGAAAGGAGAAAAGGAGAAAAGAGCCCAGGACGTGTTTCTCACAACTTCTTACAAACACTTTCTCCTTGCCTTAATGCAGTGAGAAAAGCTTACGCTCTCAAAACTCATCTTAACACTTCCTTACGGTTCTAACGAGCAGACCCAACAGCTGTTTTAGCAGGATCACCGCGCGCACTTCAACAAACTGGAACTGAATAACCCAAGGACAAGGCTGGCAGGGGGTGCTGGAGACCCAAAACCACTCGATAAAACCCGCAGCGAGCAGTAAGAGCGGTCCTGGGGTGCCCCTAGGCATGGATTAGCCAACGTCCATGACACGAGGGCTCCCAGAGGCACCGAGCTCTGGGTAAGCCAGCACCACGCCGCCCCCCGCGTGGGCTTGCACGGGGCTTTAAGTGGAAAAAATTAAGTAATTTGTCCGTTGCTTCACATTTCACGGAAAAAAAAAAAAACAACACCCCTTAACTAAAAATGGAAGCAGCGTCACTTCCCGAGAGCGCCTGGTAACTTCTTCCTCACCAAATCAAACTAAAAACTAACGAGAAAATTTACAATTACACCACTAGAACAGAAGCTTTGGGGTCTGCAGTAGAAATTACAGCCCGTAACGGTGGGAAGGCACGAGGCAATATTCCTGGTCGGGATGCCCGGAGGAAAGCTTGTGTTTTAGCAAGGAAAGGCAGCCAGCCCTTCTACAAACAAGAGTTACAGGCTCCCTCGCAGTTTGGTTTGAAAATAGCAATTATTTTTGGAAATAAATTCCGTCGGTCACACCCCTGGACAGCAGGATTCAGCAGGAGGAGACCAGGAAAAACTCCACTTTCCTGGACACGCCACATCAGCCGCTTAACCACCGTAAAATCACGGTCCTCCACCACGCAGGGCTGCGCGAGGACCTCCCAGTCCCGCAGGATGGACGTGCCATCAACCTGCCCAATTTTCGGGCTGGCACACACACGTAGGGCCAAGCCTCCACCTGGAGGCACCGGCCCCGGGTTGCAGACGACCTCTTACAGCCACGATCCCTTTCCAAGTGCCATCTCCTTACAACAACTCAAGCTCTTTTCCGTGTGCTCCTCATCGCGGCGCCTTGCACGAGGGCTCGCGGCTCCGACGTGGCACGGGCAGCGGCGACGAGCGGGGATCGCAGGGACCAAAACTGCTTCCAGCTTTCCTGCCTGCCTAGGACTAAAAGCACATCATAATTTAGGCGATAAATAACAACCAAAGCTTCGCTGGATCTGAGTGCTTTCCAGAAGTACTCTGTGTCCTCTTCCAGAGCTTCCCCCGATCCGTCGGTTCCCTCAAAACCGGCGTCCTTCTGTCTGCTTTCCTCTGGAAGTCGTTCTCCTTCTGTACCAACGCATTTGTAATTACGAAAAAAGTCGCTGCGGGAACCAAGCAGATGCCACACTCATCAGCTCTCACACAAAAAACTACCCGTAAGAGCCAAACGCGCCCTTCCTTTACAGGGCTTTCGTTGCCACGCGTGCTTAATTTATGCATCATCACCTCATTTTTATTGAAAAGATGTTAAAACACAGTTTTTTGGCAGATCGGGAACTTTGTGCCACAGAACAGGGACTGCACCCTCCTCTGCACCCTGCTGACCACAGCTTGCTGGTACCCACGGGGCAGCTGCTCCGTGCTACCGGCAAAACATATTTGGGTGCTCCCACTGCGATTTGGTCAAAATGAGCCAAAGCGATTTACGCAGCAGGTCAGTGCTGAAGGAGCTCGCCCGGACACACCTGTAGGCTCCAAAGCAAACGTCCACGTCCACGTCCCCAGACCTGAAGGCGCTGGGGAGGTCGCTCGAGGCACGGAGGACGTCCGCAGGCTTCACGAGGAGCGGTGGAAGGGGAACGGCACAGGCGAGCGCAGCACATTAACATGCACGGCAGGAGTTGCAGCATTACTCATACGCCGTTTGAGACGGGGCTATTAGCGAGAATCTCGATCTTGGAGAAATCCACACACAGCTGCTACTTCATCCGGCTAAAACTGCCTGGATTCTCGGTGTTTTTTTTTTTTTTAAAAAGGGGGTATTTTTATGTAAGTGCACCATTCTGAACCGCGCACCGTGTTACTGCTGTGAGGCAGCAGTGCCATGGGATGGGCACTGCTCCAGGCGTCAGGAGGGAGGGAGGACAAGGAGGACGCACCTGCGTGGCACCTCAGCTTGGAGCAGCAGAGCTCCCGCGGGGCCTCGGGTCTCAAATGCAGACTAGGGAGCAAAGGGAAGGCTGTAGAGAACGCGTGGTCTGGCATTTCAGCACCGCAGAGGTTTCAGCAAGTGATCCATCTGCACCTTCACCAGCAAACCCTTCCAGCGGAGGAGGCTGGGGCGCCTTTCCCCATCCTGGGCACGGTGAGCCCCAGAAGGCACCTGCTCGGCACGCACGGCGAGGTCTTTTTGTGCCCTCGTCGGTCAGGAGCATCTCTGGGTTACGCTGCTTACATTTATGACTGGCGGTGCCAGAACACTTTGCTACTGCTGCGAAGGGATAAGCAAACAAACACTCAGCGCGCCCTTTGTATCCCTCTTGCTCATTGAATGCTGCCTGCTAGGAGGGCGTGCTGCCTTTACCAGCTGCACCTTTGCACGAGCTGCTTTTAGGAGGCTGCTGCTGGACTCCGAGCTCCCTCCTTCAGCGCGAATCCAACCCTGGCCGGTGCTGAAGCCGCCCCTTGGTCCTCCCCCGGTACCGCACGCACCTCCCTGTCCCGGTGCGGAGGCAGCTGGGCAGTGCTCCCCTGGGCACTTCTCTCCCCCAGAGCTGGGATCAAAGTCAGTTCCTTCTAGAATAACCTCTCCTTTTCTTTTTCTTTCTTAAGGTTTAAAAGATCGTGTTATTAAAATAAATTTATTTCCTTTCTTCCCCTTGCTTTTTGTAGGGGATGGATGTTATGCTTTTATTCTATCGCTTCTGTTTTATAACCGCAATGGGTTTTACCGTCAGCTGGGGTTCTGGCTCCTTGTCCTTCATACAGCCTGGTTTCATATTCCTTAGGGGAAATAAATAAATAAATCTATTTAAGTTCCATGAGAGATGGCTCCACGGCACACCAGGAGCAAATCCGTTTTGGGGCCATGCCCCTAGCTCGATGTGACGCCGGCCGAGGAGCTCGGCTCGCCGCGTTCCCGTTCCCCCGGCAGGGCAGTGGGAACAGCAAACTTCAGGGGAGGGGAAAACCAAACCCCTCAGGAGCTGGAGGTGGCCCCGGAGCTCCCGAGCCCCTTACAGGAGGTGCCACGACCTCCCCGCCGCTCACGAGGAGCGGTCACGGCGCTCAGCAGCTCTCTTGGAACTGGCAGTTAACGGGGACGGCAGAAGGTAAATGGAAAGGAGCGACTGAAAAGGCCAAAAACCCTGAGTAACGCCGGTTCTGACAAAGAATGTCCACGCATTTAAGTGTAACCTACTGGGATAATGGAGGAAAAAAGTGTGAGGAATCGAATGTGGGTGGGCTCCTCGAAAAGCAAAGCCTAGTTAAAAGTCCAAGCTAATGGGGAACGTGGGAAGAGAAGCAATCAAGACTGCCTTCAGCTCCTTCTGCACAAAAAGGTTACTAGCGGAGCCACTTGGAACCTCAGCAAGTTTCTGTCTGTAATTTTCATGACAGGAGAGAATGTATCTGACATTCATTAGCTCTCCTAATGTTCACATATTTTCTCGACAAAACGGCTTGCAGCTTGATCCCAGTTTTTTTAAACAAGTTGAAAAAAGGCCTCTGAACCACTCGCAACGCACACAAGGCAATAGCACTATGCAGAAACTACAAACACCAGACAAAATCTGACTTAACTTGAGCTCACGATGCTCACAGCCTCCTTCCACCTGCAGCACGGAGGGGCAGGAGCACCCAGCAGCATCCCTGGCCCATCGGAGAGCACCGCGACCTGCTCCAGCCTCTGCAGGGTCGGTGCCGACGATGGCTCAATGAAGTATTTGAGCGCGGCGCCGCTTACGGATCGCAGACCTCGGGAACGGAGCCCAGCTCTGAGAAGTGGCCGTGCCTCCGTCGGCTGGGATCACTTGGGAAGTGGCTCGCCGTACCTGCAAGCGGCTCTGTGAGAAGTTTCCAGGCAGTTCATAGCAAAGGGAGACCTCACGAGAGACGTGCATGGATCCCTGTGCAGCCAGATGCAGGAATCATAGAACCACAGAGTGGCTTGGGTTGGATGGGATCTCAAAGCCCACCCAGTTCCAACCCCCTGCCATGGGCAGGGATGCCACCCACCAGGTCAGGTTGCCCAGGGCCTCATCCAACCTGGCCCTGAACACCTCCAGGGATGGGGCATCCACAGCTCCTCTGGGCAGCCTGTGCCAGAGCCTCATCACCCTTGGAGTGCAGAATTTCCTCCAAAAAACCTCATGGAGGTGGGCTGCAACCAGCAACGCGGATGTGGCTCCCTCCGGACACGCAGACGGTGCCAGGGGCTGAGCCCAGGCAGGACTCGTGCTGAGAACGGGAAGCACGCGCGTGGTATCGGTGCCGCACGATGCTCTGCGGGGCAGGGTTTGGGCAAAATCTGATGGGATTTCTGAACTGCTGCTCAGGTGAAGCTCTCTGTCCGCCTGCACCCAGTGAAGGCAGCTTTCTGGATGTCGAGGGATGTCAGAGAGCTCGAGCCAAGTAAAGACAAGAAGAACCCGTCCAACGGCGCTGCGCACCGACGGCACGGAGCGAGACCAAGCGTGCAGCGCGGAGCCGCTTGCAGAGGGAGATGTCCTTTTGTAAGCACTGATCAGGGTTGGGGTTTGTCCCCAAAACACCGATCTGAGCTGCTTCTCAGGGTCAAGCTCGCGTTCACGCTCCTTCTTTTAGAGATTACACATAGGTTAACCCACAATAACGCACTGTTTACAGGAACAAAGCAGCTGGCAATGCCAAGGCCAGCAACAAGGGAGATAAATCACAAGGTCGTTAGATTAAAGCCACCGAGGAGCTGAAGCCAGCAGGAAAAAAAACAATAAAAATAAAGCCTAACATTTCCCTGGGAGCAGCAAGAACCACGTGAAGGGTACGCACCATGCAAGCGCCGTGCAGAGGCAGAGCTCCCCCAGACATTGCCCCTGACTCATTTTGGGGACACACCGAGACCCCGAAGCACCAGCGATGGCAGCTAAACCACAGAACCCCCAGCTCGTGCTTTGGGAAGAGCCGTCAGTGCTGCAGCCAGGCTGCCTGGCGGACAGGATGGCGTGGGGCTGCCTTGCGGGGTGCAGCACCCCCTCTTCTGGCTTTGCACGGGGTCAGAAACAGCCCCGGGACAGGAGGCAGTGCCCTTAAATTCAGATCAAAGGAACGGCACCGACCAGCTGCTCGACCACAGCAGCACTGATTTATTACCGGAGCGAAGGCGAGCCACGAAGGGCATTTCCAGATTCTGTCTAACTTCTCAGAAATGCAGAAGTTCTGCGGTGGCTTTTGTGCAGAAATACCTCACTAGCAGTCCTCAAGAGCTGCCCGAGGAAGCTCAAAGCGCTGCATCCCCCCCGTCGCCCCCGCTGGCGAGGCAGCCAGGACGGAGGCCGTTCAGGTGGTAGCCCCGCGTGCCTTCCTAATTACATCTCGGGAGGGCAGCTCGTAATTACACTCCACACACCAGCGTCAGTTTTCGGTAAGTTTTACGTGCGTTGTTCAAACCCAACCCGCTACAAGAGGCGTCTCCAGGAAATAAAGCAGCTCTCTGTTAGACTGCTTAGACAAAATCACTCCTTAACCCGAACGCTCCTGCCCAGTCTCTCAAGTCCCATCTTCACAGGAGCACCACTGTCTCTTCTCGAGGGACTTTCACGAAAATGAAAGTTAACAGAAACGCCGAAAGCAGTCTCCTCGTCCGCCAGTTTTCAAACACTCCACGACAACTGAAGACGACACGTTTATCACAAGACACGGGATGAAAGGAAAATCCCCACCATGTCTCCGTTGCTACCAACCGCACCGTTAACAGTCCTTTTCTGCTCATCAGCGTCTTCTCAAAGCTCTCGGCAGAGAAAAGACGGCTACCCGGGATCACAACTGGAGCAGTTTGGCCGTAAAATTAATAAAAGGGGTTTATTTGTTAATAAAATTTTAAAAATTAATAAAATGAGGAGTCTGGGAGCGCCGCCTTTGAGGCAAAAGTTACCAAAGCTAAGGGGCGCAGCGTTGCCCGTAATAATGATTAGAAGAGCAAGTCCACCGTGGGCTAAGCCTCCAAACCGTGTTTTTGTCAGACATCCCAAGGAAAGCTGCTGAGTATCACAAGCAGATTTGAAGTCGATGAATAAGCAAACACTTCCTAAAGCCATTCACGGATGTCTGCAGATAGTGATCTCACCGCATTGCTTTCAGCTCCATTATCCCTTTGAAGACTCCGATGCCACATAAAAAACCCAAATGCTTTAAAAAATATTGAACTCCTTCATAGCAAAGGGCAAGTTTCATGGTCAAAGCATGGGAATCCTCAACGCACTGCTCACACCAGGCTGTAGCTTCCTGGCGCTGCGTGGTCTGGGGATGGAGGGTCTGCGCTGAATCCACACCGTGATGGTGGAGGGAAGGAAAAATCTTCTGCCTTCATGCAGCAGCTTCAAAGCAAGCCTCTGGCGTGGTGGTTCGCGTGAGGATCTGTCCACGCACCAGTCCAAGTGTCAAAGCTGTTAAGAAATCCCCACGGGGAGCCCAAAGCTGTTCAGAAACCCACACGGGGAGCTGAACACCACCAAGGGACCCATTGCCCCCAGAGGCACCTGCTTCAAGCGATCCCCGTGAAATGCAAAAGCATTTCAAACAGCTCATTAAAAAACTAAAACGACCTTTGGATAAAGGAAGGGGAGCCAAAGCTAACCGGGGATTCCTCAGCCTCCTCCAAGGGTAGCGGCTGGTTCCTGGCTATGCTGAGGAAACGCGGGCGGCACAGACTGCGAATTTATTGTTATTCTTCCCAATGCCACAGGAAGAACGGGGAGGTGCACCAGGAAAAGCAGCCTGGAAGCTCTCCGTCACCTGCCAGGCACGAGAGGCCAGTTCCTGGAGGAAACCAAGGGATCCCACAACTTCCAGTGATGCAGAAGAAGAGGACAACTGTGCTGGAGGGTCCTGTGCGTCCACGAGGACGGACAAACTGCCCTAAACCACCACAAGCAACGCAAACTGCGGGAAGAAGAATCAAAAGCCCCACAAAGACCAAATCCCTCAAGCTCACCGGACTACAGAGCTTCAGATTTTTGCTCCATCGCTCAAGGGGACGAGCGTTAGAAGTCTCTCTGGCGGTCTGCAGCGAGAGGAGAGCCCCGAGGCTCCAGCCGTTTCTTCCTGCCTCGAGCACTCCCTCTTTGCCTGCACAGCTTTCTGCCCCTTTGCACGTGGCAAGCACCCAGCAGAGGCACCCAGAGGCGGTGGCCGGGGTGAGGCTGCTGGTAGCCATCGGCAGGGGACGTGCCGAGCACTCCAGCAGGCTGCGGGCATCGGCGCGTGGCACAGGCGTGGATTTTCTCCCGGTGGAGGCAGCAAAAGGCCTCCTGGCAGCAGGGCTGGAACCAGCCCTTGCAGCAGTTACCCCAGAAGCAGGAATGCTTTAAGTGAGTGGAGTTTGACAGCTTCAGTGGGCAACGGGAAAAGATAAAATGATGATTTCGGCTTCCTGCTACGCGCATCGGTTATCAACGCAGACAAAAATAAGGTTCGTTAGGTTCTCACGGCTACGTATTCCGATACTCCCTGCAAAATGTAATTTTCAAAGGCCGAGATTTATAGAAATGGGCCTGCCGACAGAGAAAAGCCTCTAACGCAGCAGCTACTCTGGCCACCACCGAGACGTCTGGATGTGTGTTGGACAGCATGGAAGAACTGCTTCTCCTGGCAGTCCCTCCCAACGCTGCACGGAAAGGCAAACTTCCCCCGGCGAGGTAACGCGGCGTGCTGGAGGAGACCCAACCGAGATCACCACGCTGTAATTGCGTGAATGTCTCTGAATTTCTGCGCCCCTTGCCTCGCTCCTCCTCATCTGCCAGCCCTCCGAGTGTGAGCACAGTGGCACCCAGTCCTCGGAGCGTGCCCGGCACTCAGCCCTTGTGTTGCACTGCTGCTCTTGCCAGGAAACATCTCCTCGTCTCCTCTCCTTCTACCGCTGCGGCCACTGCCTCCCCTTTGTGAGCAAAGATGACAGAAGGTGAGATTCGACCATTAAAAGGCAACATATTTCATCAAAACGTCCTAACCCATGAAAGCCGGAGCTCTTTTTGAGGCATTTCTAGCAGTAGCTGCCCACCATCATCTCCCAGACTCCCAAGCTTCCTCTGCCATGACATGTACAGAAGGAGAACAGGAGGCAGGACGCTCAGCTCGCACGGCTGAGCGTGTTACTGATGGGAAGAGAACCATCAGAGAAACTTCAACACTGCCTCTCGGTAACGTGAGAGTCAGGCCGCTGACACAACGAAGGTCTGGAGTGCCTGACGAAGCAAGAGGGCCCATCTCAAAAAGAAATGTTTTCTGGTTCTGAACTCCATCAACTGCACGAGTGTAATTAAACTAAGGGATCCTTAAATAAAGGTTTCTCAGACCCTCTGCTTTTCCTGGAACACAAAGGAAGAGCTTAAGCACTTCCACTTATTTCTCAGACCTAAGTAGAGGCGCAGCAGAACACCCTCTGAGTCCCTGGGCTTTTCAGCAATTTTCTGACACTTCTTAGAAAAATGCAAAGCTCGAAACCTCCCAGCACCATCCTTTCAAGGCTCACAATACAATCACCGAAATCGTCTAGCTAAACCTCCTAAAGCAGTTCCCATGAAGAGTAACTCTGTAGGTGAAGAACTGCAGGTAAAGACCAATGAGTTTCTGCCCAGTTCTGCATTCCCCCTGCTCCAGGACGCAGACCTTACCCTAAAACAAAGAGGTTCCGGGAGAGGGAAGAGAAACGAAGGCTTGTGGGACAGGACACGCCATCAGGAAGGCTTCAAGGGCGGGCAGAAATGCACCAAAATGAAGCCCAGAGCCCCTGTTGGCCTTCCCACCTTCGTTCACGTCCTCTCTCCACGTTGACTTGTTGCTGCATCCCGCGTGGCTGAAGGAAGTATTGGGTTACGGCCTTATGCTCTTAACGTATTTCTATTAGAGAAAAAATGGCTAAAGAGCATAAAAACAGATGTTGATAGAGGTTGGTTTGTTGGGATGGAAAGCCAACCTACGAGATGTTGCGCTCTGTTCTTCATGGCAAAGAATGCGATGACCTGTGGCCGTTGTAAAGGGTTGACTCCGTTTGTGTTGGTCCAGAACTGGTGACGCCGAGTCAGTGTTTGGGGCCAAATCTTCCATTTCTCACTCAGCTTTTCAGTAAAGACTGTGAAAGCGCTTGTAGGGACATTTGAAGGAAGAATTTGGTCAAAAGGCTTCATAGTTTTTTAGGCTTGTTATTGTTTAAGCATGCAAGTACCGCGCGCTCCGTACAGACGCACTTTGAAGGCAGCTTTGGGTTTTCCCCTAGGATACAGCCACCCACTCACACAACAGCTCTTGCAGAGCTCATTTTAACGAAAGCTCCAGCTACGGGCTCCACTAACGGCATCTTTAAGGCATGAGCGTGTAAAATAGCAACCACATATCTAACAGAAGCCTTTCACAAGAAGAGAAGCTGAATCCTTTCTTCTACAAAGGATTCCCTTGGTGCTGACGGCACACTTGCCCACTCCTGAAGCTGGGGTTTACACTGGAAACGTTGATGCCGCCAAAGTCGAGACCAAAGCAGCAGACACCGCTTTAACACGGCGACAAACCTCATAAGAATAGTTTTCTGCAGTCAGTATCTGCCAAGAAAAAGCCATAATCGAAGCTGATTTATCTATAGAAAAGACACGTTTTCTCTTACGTTTGCACAAGCACGAAAATCGGCTAAAACAAGAGCTGGAGGTTTTCTTCTCCATTTTCCCTTCACGTTTGTCACACCAACGTCTCAGGAACGCAAAGGGCAGCACTTTGCCAAGTCACCAGCTGGGACAGCGAAGCACAAAAGGAAATCTCCAGGCTCACAGGGACTGAAACGTAGGACACGGCGTTGTGCTACCGGGACTTGATAGTGCGAAAGTGATGTTGCGTTTTCAGATGAGATCTCTGAAGTGTGAAGTTCAGAAGTTCAGAGAATTTGGAGGTGAATTCTCTCACGCGCTGGAAGATAGCTCACGGACTTCATCATCACCCAAAACACCAGACACGCACTTCTTTGGCAGGTTTTTGTGAACGGCCACTTTGGGGGTGAAGCCTCCCAAAATCTGCGGCTCTCCTGTCCACCACCAGCTCCTTCCTGAAACAGCTCCGCCAGAGGGGACTTGAGCACTTCTCTGTTAGCTATCAAAAACTTCCCGGAGGCCAGAAAATGCTGTGCCTGCCTGTCAGTACTGCGAGCATCCTGAGCAACATCACGACTCCACGCCTCAACAACTTCGCTCTCGTTAGCTCGGGAAAAACAATTTGTCTTCCCTGAGATCCGTAATCCCACCAGATCGAGGATGGATACATATATGTGTATATTTAAAGGCTACCATAACTTGGTTCTCTCCAGACACCTCTGCTTTGTGCTGTAACTGCATTCCCAGGCTTTTGACACCCTAAATTAAAACAAATAAAAAACGAAAGCAGGGCGTACAGGCTTTGATATCGCACCAAGCCAGCCAGCTTCATGTTTTCAGTGGCACCCTGAAGACTCGATGCTGCCCCAGCTCCAAATAAAATATTCCCTTTACTCCTCCTCGTTTCTTTAGTAAAATTTTAATTACCCTGAAGGCAGTTAGGGCTGCACATGAAGGCAGATGCCTCATAATTAATGAAACAAAACACCAGGATTATTGTCTAGCCACGCTCTGCAAATCTGAGAAGATTCTACTGGGCAAAGTGCTTTGGCAGCCACATTTTTGTGTTTTATTTCCTTTAGCTGCTGCAAGCGTCAAGAAGTTCTCACCCCGTGAAACCCCAAGTGACATGTGGGCAGACTCCTCTTGTAATCAGAAAATCCTTACAGCTGAAATCCTCCTCGGAAGGGCGAAGGTGCCTCGAGCTGGGGTCGCTGGTCCCCGTGGCTCCTCCTGCAGCTCACCCACATATCGGAGAGCCCCGGAGGATAACCACTATTTGCAAACAAATCCAACCACAAGGAGCTTCAGAAACCTGTGGGTGATTAGAGGGGAATAAAATTTAGGGAGAACTACTGGGGGAATGATGGAGAAGTGGTCCCATGGGCCATTTCCAGCATGGAGCACATTTAAACTGCTCTACTCTCGTGGCACTCCAGTTGTCCATCTTGGCACGGCTGAGGGCTGGCCAGGGCAGGAAAAAGCAAACAAACAAACTCTACCCTCGTGTTCACTAGGTGAGAACAAGAATACAGTTCACAAGGATGCTTAATTTGCTTCCTCAGGATTTATTTGACATTGGTTTTGAAGTGGGCAGAAATCAAGAGGCGAAGTCAAAACCCAACCGCACACAAACTAAGAAGCGCTCACCGAGGAGCGAGCTTTTGTTTGAAAACCTGGCTGTGGGCAGGTGATGAATAAACCAAGGCAGTAAGTGCTGAGGGAGCTACAGGGATAAAGCGACTTCTGACAACTTCTTCAAGTTAGCTGTCGCCAAAACCTTAATAAAACAGAGCCATTTGTGATCTACATAAAAATATCACATGCAATCTGGCACCGAGATCTGGAAAGCCTCAAAGCCACACGTGGCAAAGCCCAGGTCACCGGGAGCAGAATTTGCCTTTTGACAGCTGACACCCCAGCACTGCACCCCCCAGCCCCACACACGTAAGAGCTGCTACGTCTCTGCCAACTCAAACAAAAGCGTGTGCTCAGAAGCCAGGTTTCTGAATTAAGGCGAAATTAAAGCAGAGCGAAATGGTCTAAGAGAGCATCAAGAGAGCGAAACTGATGCGATATGTTCGGAAAACTGCCCGTCACCTGCGCTTTGTGCAGAATGACACCGGCGCTGCTCGGGTCCCAGGAGGGCGCAGAGCTCTGCCTCCTCACCTGCAGCATCCCTGGCAAAGCCCCCGGGAAATTCAGGTCACCTACTCTGCCTTCCAGCAAGTTATTTTAAGACCCAAACATTAGACGCACCGAGTCTATATCAAGGCAGCTACCTGCGTACCCAAACCCGCACGCAATGCAACTGCTTACTGCAGGCTGCGTCCCTCCTTCTGGGGAAACACGGCGCCAACCTAAATGTGTTTTATTTGGAGAATAACAAAAGGACTAGGATCGGTGAGAGCCTCAAGACAAACAAGGGGTCAAAATCTTCACGGTGACTGATTTGAGTTCTACCTGATGTATTATAACGTGCTGGAAATGCGTCCTTCAACTGGTTTTCTGCTCTTGTTCTCTATTCGTTTCTGAAATCTGTTCTGTGACATTTCTTTTCCTCTGTTCCGAATTTCTCAGAAACTAACTAGCGACGAGGAAGCTTGATGGCTCGGGAACTCTGCATGTAGGAAAAAACACTCAGCAATGAGTCAAGGCTGAGCCGCTAAGGCAAGAAGAGAGCAACGAACGGCGCGTGAGAAGGAACACCTAGCATTTCAAAGCTGACATTCACCTGGAGTATTTTTCTGCTTCTTCCTGACAATTTGAAAACGAATTTGCCTACACCCGATGCAGTCAGCCTCGTTGAAGGGAATGTTTTTAATTCCCTGTCAGCCTCCGACTCGTCAGCAGGGAAAATGCAGAGAGAGGTATCAAACGACTGCAGGGGTGCCGTTAATCGGTGCTGTGCATGAAGAGCTGCTTGAGCCAGGCTGGAAGGGAAAGGCTGCTCTGCTCTTCCTCCACCCGCCCTTCCTCCTCCTCCTCCCTGCTGGCCTGCACACAGCTCCCCAGCCCCGCCACATGTCGCAAGACGAGACAAAAGGGCCGAGGAGCTGCGAGGCGCTGGAAGGTCGAACCACAGGAGCACGAGCGGGATCCGTCGGGGCAGCGAAGTGATTCAGCAGCCTTGCCCAACCTCCGGGCAGAAGGGGAAGGGTGAAGTGGGGAGGGTGAACTCGTCAGGGCTCGCTGGCGCAGGACACGCGCAGATTTCTGCCTCGTCTTTCTGCCCGAGGTCACCCTTCCCACAGCAGGCTCGGCAGAAAGCAGCACACTAAGCTGAGACGCGGGCGATGTCCATTTTTAAAAGCAGCAGCTTTTACATTTTTAAGGGACATCCACCTTCGTGACACCTCCAGCAGTGGGGAGGGACGGACAGCGAAGGGCTGCCACGTGCCTCGTGGCGCTCGCCAGCCTCACCTGCCAAGCACGGCTGCTCTTCTCCTCCACTCCTGCGAGAACAAAACCCAAACTTTTTCCCCTGCCCTAACAAGGGGAGAAACCACCGAAGGAGCAGAACTCCTCTGAGCTCGAAGACGGAGCCGTTTGGCAGAGCCCACGGCACCTTTCATGTCCTGGATGAAGTCGGAGGACAAATTGCTTGGTTACTTTTTAACTGGGGAGGGAGAACCTAAATGATGCTCGACGCTGGTCTGTGGTAACACACAAATCTAGAGCAAGGCTGCCCCTTACCCTTCCGTAACACCCTTCTCAACATCCTTTTATCAGTGCCACCATCAGTAAGCTGCTGTTCCTTTAAACTAAGGACAAAGAGCAGGAAACAAAGAACAAATGAACAAACAGGAGAATGAGCAGCTCAGAGTCCCTGCGGTATGAAAAGAGCCTTGTCGGGCTCCAGCTCTGCCTGGGAAGCTCAGCCTGCGTGCACCTACTTGGTTTTGCCACTGGGTTACTGAAGGAAGAGCCTCCAGAAGTCACACGCGCTCGATGAATCAGCCCCTGCTGCTGTCACAACTCCAGTCCTGCCTCACACAACTTCCAAAAACCCAGCTTGGTCAGACTTTCCACGCTGGAAAAGCAGCTGTTCTGGCATTTTCTAATTGCTGTGCCAGCAGCTAACGTCCCTCTAAAGAAAGAGGGGGCAGGAGAAAAGGTCTCGTGCAAGCCGTATCGCGACGAACGGCGACTGAGAACACTTTACGTGCTCAGGCGGCCCAATGAGGTGCCTCGTTTGGGGTCATTTTGCTGCATCTGCTGCAGAGAAAGCAGAAAACATTTCAGCTTATTTATATTAAAAAGTCAAGGCAAAATGAAAATGGAAGCACAAAGTTCTTGGCATGGCGAGCCACCCAGCGGCGCACTCGCGGCCCAAACGCCTCCTGCGGGCACCACCTTGCTGCCATCGCCGCAGAACACGAAGCCCACAACAATTCCTCCATCAGCTCAGCGAAGAAGCCCAGCACCAGCACGATTCAGGTGCCTCCAAGGCACCGGTTCTACTTCCAGACCCGCGAGAATTGCATTTCTCAGCGCCAGCCTCAGAACGCCGGGGCTGCAGGAGGATGCTCGGTGCTTTTTGAGGCTGGCTTTGCCTCCGGGACACGCAGTGCTGCAGCAATTTCAAACCACCAGCTGGGTTAAGCACCAACCGGACCGTTTCCCTCTAAAAGCTCAGGAGATATCCTGTGGGGCACGAAGCCTCCTGGAAGAGCACAAGCATCAGGCAGCCAGGAGCACAGCCTCTCCTTCAACGAGCCCTCTGCACGCCCACACACTCCTTAGTGTCCTCTCGGGAGGTATTCACCCTCCCCTGGATCTCCGTGGATGTCCAAAAATGAGTCCTGAAGACCACGATGGAGCAGGGTTTATGCAGGAGGAGGAGAACGGGTGGGAGAAGCGGCAGGTCAGCAGGCAGGGAGGAATCGGGAGCGTGGAGCAATGCGGCCGCAGGACACGGAAGCACTGCAGGAGCCAGAGCTGGGTGAAAGCACTCCGAAAGCAACCAGAAATTATCCTTTCATCTGACTTGTAGTTGACAAAGGGTCTTCGAACAGCGCTGTACAGACACAGCACGGAGCGCTCGATAAAGCAGTCATCCACGCTCAGATCTGCTGGGGAGATAACCGGTGCTGCCCAGTTTATCGGAGGAAGGTACAGATAGCTAGAGCAATTGGCCCGAGGTCGTTTTAATACCACAAGATAGCTCAGCTGGAGAATCACAGGGAGATTCTCTTCCTCTCGTCCTTGCTTCTGAAGGTCTCCTCCTACCCACAGACTGGTGGGAGGTTGTGTCCTGCACAAGGAGTTTATTTTCCTCTGCCACATGGGTGAGAACACGTCCTTGCACATCTAGTCTTAAACCACGGTGAACTTCTCTCATGTGGAGCTTCAGAGTCAGCTGAGCTACGCAGAAACAAAAGGCTTTCAGTGCCACACTCGAGGCTGAGGAGCAAGCCAAGAAAACAGGAAGGAAACGTTTTTGTGACGGCCTCTTTCCATTAGGAGCCGACACTTCAGCCTTTCTGTGCCTGCTGCTGAAGAACAAACCACCCGGATCAGCTCCTGTGAAGCAGTTCCTTCCACAAGCCACATGCAACGGAGCATTTTTGCTTTGCTTCTCTTTTTTGCCTCTCCTGGGACCAGAAAGCGACTTCTGCTGCTCAGCACTCCCGTTCGGACCGTCTGAGGTCGCGCCGAGGTCTCTGAAGCTGTGCGCTCGAGCAAGTCCTGATGTGCTCCCTGCACCTCTCGCAGCCCGCGCGGGCAGCCCACCACCAGTGAGCCTCCTGGGCAGCCCCGCGTGCGCTGCCTCTGCCTGATCCTGCTCGCTCGGTAACCACAGAAACAGTTTTAAAGCTGGATGAGCACACACGCAGCCTTCGGGGAGCAAAGCTTGAGGCTTGGTTTCCACCTGGACAGGCCCATTCAGCACCCGCTCACCTCTCCTGTTAGCTCTGCCGGACGAAGAGCCCTTACCTCTCGGGACGCCTCTCTCATACGCGTCCCACGGGGATCTGCTCCAAGGAAAACGCTTCTTGGCTCCTGCACGGCAGCAGCCCAGCTCCCTTCTGGAGGCTCCCTGCACCGCCGCGGATCTCCGCTGCCGTTTGCACGGACACCACCGCTTCAGACACAGCCTCGTGCTATTTCACGGCAGAGTTTGTTTACCGGGGGCCGTTCAGGTGTCAGAAAACCGAAGCAGGAGCACGAAGACTGCAGCAGGGCACGCAAGCGGCGCCATCGATAATAAAGGCTGCTCTGCTGGAGCCACGCAGCCCTGCTCTTCAGGCGCCCGCGACGTGCCCGACGCCGCTCCTCAGAACAGCAGCGAGGCAGGCTGCAGCCTCACAAACACGTCCAGCTGCAGAACATCACTCCTTCCTTATTAGTCTCAGCTCAGAATCGTTCTTGTTGTTGAGGGCTCCCCTGAGACCCATTCCTGCCTTCCTCCTCTTCCCTGCCGAGGCAATTGCCTTACTCCTTCGCGCAGCCCAGCAACGACTGTTAGAAGTCTTTGCCACACAGATGGGTTTCTGGACTCCTCCTCTACCTCTCAAGTGATGGAGATTTAAGATAGGAATTTGAAGAGAAACTTGAAACGAGTTCAATTTATTGTTAACTTTTTGGTCCTTTTTACTCGCACTGCTGCACCAGTTTGGACCATATCCAGTTAAGCGTTAGGGGCTACCACCCGTACAAAAGTTATCTACAAAACAAAAGCTTTGTAGAGCATTTCCCGGTGACAGAGGCTCCGTTACCACGTCCTCGCCGTACCCTTGTGCCCAGCAGGAAGAGCCACAGGTGGCAGCATCCCATCTCCTCACGTTCTCCACCGGGATGGAGACAGCAGCATCCTTTTAGCCACGGCCTGCGCCAGCTCCCTGGTTAATAAGGGGCTGAAGACGAGCAGAGACCTCAAACGCTCTCGTCCTACTTGATGGCTAGGTCAGACATGCGAGATGACGATCCCGAGACGTGGAGATGGTGAAGGGTGGCAGCGCAGGAGAAATGCTCTTGTCCCCCTCTCCTCCTCTGCCTCTCCTCCAGGTGTTGCCCAGGACGATGCACCCGTTTGAAAGCCAGCTGCTCGAGGCAGTGCAGCAAAGCCGCTGGTCCACAAAGGGAAGAACAACCTCAAAATTCAGTGAGGACTCACCAGCAAGGAGCACTGACCACGCAAAGGAAGGTCGGGAGGCCAAAGGAGCACTGCTGAATGCATCCAGAGACATCTGGGGGTGAGTCCTCGCTCCAAAGTAAGACAACATTCGCGTAAACAGGTAAAAATAATCTGAGAATGTTTTCCCAGAGACAGCAGCTGGCGTAATTAACCCAAATTAGGGGACCTGACTGCGCGGGACCTGGAGGAGCCACTAAGGACGAGCGGGCTGCGTTCACCCGGACCCACAGGGTGCAGGACGACTCGCGCAAGAGGTGCCCTGTGACCCCACAGCTCCGTGCTCAAAAACTGGACTTTTAAGGGAAGAAAGGCCGCGAAGAAGCACGCAAGGAAGCCGGCAGCTTCACGGGGAAAGGCCCACATACAGTGCCCAGGCCGAGGGCTCCAGCACCAGCCCGGGCTGCAGCCAAGGGCCACTGCCTGAGGAAGCCGATTTTAATGATAATAGTTGCCATGGTTACCTTAATTCCATCACAGCTCCGAGCAGTCTCGCAACTCAGACTCCACACCGCTAATCAGGAGTCTTGCATAACATTAGCACTGAATAACCCAATTTAAACCAACTTAAAAGCCCGGATTGTTGCAGAGGTTGTTGACGCAAAAAGGAGGAGAGAAAAAAAAAAAAAAAAGGGAAAAACACAAACCTGGTTTGTTCTGGGAACTTCTGCTTCTGCATCTGTCCCTGCTCGTGTCTGTACGGAAGCTGGGGGTAAGCCAAAGCCACAGCAGAACCAAAACTTTAGGTTTGTTTAGACAAATACAGACTGCTCGGTTTTCTTATGGCGGAAGAATAAAGGAAGTACGGTGACACGGCATCAAGTCAAAGGGGCTGAAAGAAGGACTCCTGGCTATTACTAGGAGAATAAAACACGACAATCCTGGAATAGGGAACTTGGGAAGTGCGGCGTAAGAGCACATCAGCTGCAGGAAGAGGTCTCCATCTGCAGCTTCCAAGTTCCTCCTTTGACCGCGGCCCACGGCAGGGCTGGCAGAGTCGTGTGGAAAATATTCCTGTAATTTAAACAGAGCCGTGATAAGCTCAGCTGACCTTAGTCTAGACAGAAACTCTCCCGGATCTATTCCAGTTTGCCTTTTGGGCTTCAGGTCCTTAAAATTAGGCACGGAGCACCAACCCTGCGAGTTCAGAGGAGGAAAGGACAGGTGCTGCACCGCCTGCAGTGCTTCAGCAGCTCAGACATGAGCACCCGGACACACGATGAGCTGCAACCCGACGTGTTAGGGCATCGGGGCATAAGTCTGCAGCCAACAGAGCCCGGGGCCTCTCTGCAGGAGCTCAGAGACAGGAGGGCACAAGACAAGGCCCCCACCGAGTCGTCAAGTCTCGGGAGAGCAAAGCCAAGTATGTTTTTCCCCCTATTAAAACACAAACGAGTTTCTTCTTCACTCCATTTTTTCCTCCCTCAAACTTTGCTGTCAGAGGTTCCTCCTGGACCTGCAGGACCCGTGGCTTCCCAGGGACAGCAGCACGAAGCTGTGCTTCCCACCCTGGGGAACGCAGGAGAGGTCACACTTCTCTTAACCAACCTGTCCAAACCCCAGCGTTTTCCCCAAAGGCAAAGCAAGGAGCAGCAAAATCTGACCTTTAACGGGACCGGCTTTGGTGATCTGCCCTGCGGACTGCTTTCCGTACAGCTGAGTACGATCCTGTATTAACTTAAAGGCAGAAAGAGAAGTTTTTCCACGGCTGTGACATCCCACTAGGGCCGGAGCAGACGCAGCCCCTGGCACACAGACCTCAGCCCCCCAGGAGCGAACAGAGGCTT
Organism: Stictonetta naevosa; assembly: GCA_011074415.1. Taxonomy (NCBI): domain Eukaryota; kingdom Metazoa; phylum Chordata; class Aves; order Anseriformes; family Anatidae; genus Stictonetta; species Stictonetta naevosa. The sequence continues at coordinate 843,231 of CM021697.1, read as the reverse complement.
TAGAAAAGGTTAGGTACCTCGGTGTCCCACAAAATCCCCCTTCCTACAATGCCCACGAACTTCAGGTGAGTCACACGGGCCAAAAACCGAGCAAAAGACCTTATCTGTCGCTGGAGAAACAGGGCACAGAAGTGAGAACTGTAAAGGCTGGCAGAGTCTGCCACCTGCAACGTGACGCCTCCCGTTAGCAAACCCCAAGAAGAAATTAAACGGCTTCTGTGGGACGTGCAGGCAGCCCCGGCCGGGCTGGGGCCGTGCACCCCAGCAGCACGGGGTGGGAGCGCAGCGCGGCAGGGCGCCGCTCGGGCAAGGAGGCACAAGAGCAGTTTAACAGCCTTCCCCTCCCACGATTGTGGTGCTGAAGCCCAATTTGTTCTGCTTGTATTGTGCTCGTCTACGCGTTGTTTAAACGCGTTACAAAGTCAGGCGACAAAAATCGGGGGTAGGCCGGTATTCAGCGCCTCTCCCCCTGTTTATTTTGTTGCTTGGTTATTCTCCTCTCCGGGGTTTTTCCTCACCAGCTGAAATCCACGCTTCTGGGAGGAAATAACACTAATTGCAGGAGAGCCGAGGTGGTAACAAAAGCCCCCCCCCCCCCCGCACTCCTCCATTTAAGCCTGAAATAAGGTTTTCCCAGAAAGACTGCAGGTGTTTCAGCAGCGTTAAAAAGCTGCAGGCTGAAACACCTCCGAGCTACGCTGCAGTCCTCCATCACCCGTCCTCGCGGCAGCAGGCTGGATCACAACATCCATCAGAGCAGGAGAAATGGATCGCAGCGGCTCACGTGAAGCAGGAGCAGAGCAGATAGCGTTCTGGCAGAGCTCCGGCACGGTATCAGTGCTTTGCTCCTGATGGCGAGGAACCTGTCGTTTCTGGCCCCTGCAAAGAGCTGACGGGCAGCGCGGACAGGTACGGCGTTAGGACTTGGGGCGTTTGATGCAAGCATGGAACAAGGAAACTGTTTGGAAGGCTGCAAGGTGTAGAGCACTAAGTTACTACCGATAATAACAAAGCATTTCGTGCTGTTTGGCCTTTAGAGGAGTCTGTCTGTTCTAGAAGAAGGGAAGATTGCTGGACAAAAGCTGACAGAGGAAGGGGGAAGGCCCACCACTGACAGCCTGTCCTCGGGAGCAAGGAAAAGAACCAGCTCTGTTCTTGGAGACAAGTCTTCCTCCCCCTCCTACCTCTTTTCACAGCGCTGAAGAGCTCGCTAGGTTCACGCTAAGGCTCTGAGAATCAGTCCTTGCTTTTTCCTACAGAAATAAAACCTTAAGGTTACACATACGTATAGTGTCACGTGTAAGAAAGAAAAGACAAACCCACAGCGAGTGCTTGCCTCTCGACAGCTTCGCTCCCTTTCAGATTTAAAGGACAAAACACCCATTAACGGGTACAGAAATAACAAAAACCACAATTTGACGCCAACTACCACAGTGTCCTGAGATCTAATTCACTTTTGGGTCACTGTGATCCCAAAAGCCCCGTCCCCAGCCGGTCTGGGGGCCGGAGGATGGGCCCCGATCGCAGCAGAGCTCGCGCCCCGGCTCCGCACGCCGCCGCAGGACGTGTCACCGCCGTGCGGCTTTAAAAAGCGGCCTCGCAGAACTCAAATTCTCCGAGGGGTGACGGCAAATGTCAACCGAGCCCGGTGAACTTCTCACCTTCCCTGCACGCGGCGCAGGCAGGCAGCCACCCGCGGGACACGCAGCCGCCGCTCTCCTCCGCTCGCGGCTCCCCAGGCTGTTTGCCCCAACTCGCCACGTGGCAGCCCAGGAACAGAATTATACAGAAATAAAATGTACACGCCGTGTCTCTGAAACATCACCCCTCGCCTCCTGGCCTTTTCCCTGATCCCCACCTCCCCAGCCCGCTGCTGCCTCAGGAGAGGCCGAGGGGAAGCCGAGGAAGCAGGCACGCAGTCGTTCACACCGCGGTTTTCTGCGCTGGAACCCAAAATAGCGGCTGCTGGAAGCACACCGAAGTGCTAACCCCTTATTGAGCCAAATATCTTCGAGAGAATCAGCTACGGTTACTTGGAGACAAAAGGGGTTCGCTTCCTGACTCCCGAACGCGCGCACTGAGGGCAGATAGCAAAACTGGAACGGGATTGGGTGCAAGCAAAGGGTAAATTGCAGCAGCTCAGTATGACGGAAAGCCACTCAATTAAGACCTAACTGGTCTATGTGAAATGAATTTAGCAGGTTTTTGGTGGTTTTCTCTTTTTTTGACCCACATCAAGCCATTTCGTGCGCTCCGCGAACAATAGGAATTATCTCGGCCAATACCAAAGCCGACCCGAGCAGATTTCCCCGCCTCCGTAAGCCCCAAAGTCACGGAAAGAACACCAAAAGTGAGTCAGCGAGCTCTGGGAAGGCGAGCTGGGAACAGAGAGCAGCCCGCAGCGCGGCAAGCCCTCTGCTAAATCGGTCCCTGAGTCATTTCGATGGGAACGGGCCATTCCCGGGATTTTCTCACATAACTTCGGGATTAAACGCCCATCACCTCGTGCCCTGTTAAGTAAATACCAAGCAAAGCCTCCTAACTGGCGGGTGAAGGCATGTTCGTACTCCTCCTATTTTTAAATGCTTGCCTTTGGAACAAAATTTGAAATAGAGTTGTTCAGCAGCTCCGGACAGCTAGCTCGTTTTTCGTCCGACTTTCCTCTCTTCTGACGCTCATGAAAAATGCAGCGGGCTGCCCAGTTCAGGCTCCGTCAGGAGGAAATATACCGAGGAATCCAGCGTTACTACGCCTGCAATTTAAAGTAAGGCCAAGCAAGCAGCAAAATTTGAATGTTTTGTGTAGCAAAAGGCTAAAAGTGCTTTTAGAAGAGCGCCGAGGCCTGGCGCTGCTTCCCGGGGAGCCTTCTGCTGGGGACACGGCTTCAGGGCTTCGCCCCCGGGCAGCCACAAAGCACACGGAGGAGGCGGTGTGAGCCTGCAGGAGCAGGGGTTGGGCTCGGCTGCTGAACGCTGTAATTACGCCGTTTTCCTGCGATGAGGCTCCTGCGGGCAAGTCCACGCAGGCGGGTGCGGGCAGAGCGCAGCTCGAGCCGGGTGGACGCCCGCCAGCCCCGGCACAGGAGCTGCGTGCCTCGAAGAGCACGAGGAGACCGACGCAAGCCCTGCTCTGGCAAGACGACCTCCGTAAGCTTACCGTGCCTCTGTAACAGCTCTGCTCGGCAGCAGCAAGGCACCCGGGGAAAAAGGTTGGAACTTCCCCGCTTCGTGGTGGAAACCCCAAACGTATCGGCAGGTGATCCTGATGTCGGTGCAGCCACAACCCAGCTCCAAACCTGAGACGAAGCAGTTTCGTCTTCCAAAAGCAGGAAAACCCAGAGCCTTCCGACGCGAGGGTGAGCTTTCCAGGGGTGTAAATCCCAGGCTCTCACCTCTCTGTGCGTGCCCCACAGCGTTCCAACAGAACGCCTTCCATCCCAGACACAAAAAGGAGACGAGCACGACCGTGCCATTTGATTCTCTGAAGCCCCTGCAAATGTCACCCGCTTCTGCTGGCCACCGAGTCCTCTGGAAGCTCGCTCGGAAGGCTCCGCTCTCTTTAGTAACTACTCCCCTTGAGGTATTTGTGCACATTTCTGCTAAATTAAGTGCTTCAGTCCATATTTATGTAGTTACACGTGCACTTTTTCCCCAAAACAATACCAACATCAATTAAAAACAGTCAAAGGTTCTCTCCCCATCGTGCAAACGGTAGGAAAGCTTGCACTGCAGGGAAAGCACTGCCAATGAGAACATCAGTGTGAACATCAGCGTGAGCCACAGAGTGAGGAACAACTTCTGGCAACCTGAGCATTCTTCGTTCTGTGCACTGTGCCTCAGAGAGAGCACAAATTAAACGAGCTGCACCTACAGCAAGGAGGAAGCTTGGAAGTTTGGCTGGGAAGCCAGCAGTTCCTCGGCAGCCCTGTCTCCAGGCTGTTTGTGCTGTGCTCTAGGAAGGGACGCGCAGTTTTTGATGCGAGGCTGGCCAGGCCAGCACGTTTAGGTAACGCTGGCCTCCCAAAACACAACGAGAAACGGGAGGTCCTCAGCGCGCAGCCAGCAGAAGCGTGGCAGCAGGTGAGCTCTGGGCCTGAAGCAGAGAAGCCGGCAGTTGAGAAGCGTTCCCAAAAATTAATATTAAAAAAATAAATAAAAATCCTTGACCTCGAATCCTCAAGGCTCCCCGAAGAGCTGCTATTTCACGTTCCTCAGGCGTATTCTCACGCACTGACTTCTCCCCTGTCAGATTTGTTTTCGGAGGGGGCTACAAATGCACAGCATGACCCGCGTGGAGCTGGCTCGGTGCAAGGCTTAAGGTTTATTTTATCCTCGGTGCAGCCTTTCCCTCCCAGTCAGCCCTGGAACCCACCAGCCCCCTGGGACCGAGAGCAAGCGGTGCCTGGCATCATTCGGAGGCTGGAGCTCGTTTCTCCGGCTGCCCCCCTCCATCCATCGCACAGATCCTGCCACTTGCCCGCAGCTCTTCCCCCTGCCAGGGGCTTAGCAGGACGTCGGCCGCCTCCTCCACGCGACCGAGGCTCTACCCTTGGACCCCTGGCTCGAACCTGCAAAACCGCAGAGGAAAAGAAATATCACAGAGAGAGAGAGGCGGATGCGTTCTGCACCCTGCTGCCGTGATTTGGAGCAATTTGGAGCGATTCTGTTCCTTCAGTCTCGTCGCTCTTCAGCGTACCCAACGCTGCGAGCTGCTCGTTTGTATGGAGAGCCTGTCTCGGCTACCCAGCTCGCTGCTTGCTTCTGTTTTATCTGCGTCGCCTTGTTTGAGCTAAACCATTACATTGTTTTACAACGCACCAGACGGAGTGAAAAAGGAAACCCAAAAGGTCAAACACGGCTCCGAAAGCCGTAATTGCTTTACCTGGCTCATCTTTCAAGCGTCAAGCCGGGGCCAAAGCTAAGGCTGGGCTTTTAATTGCTTGCGAATTGAAGCACCAGGCTGCTGTCCCTCCGGGAAAGGCGCTGACACGAGGATCCTTGGGTGATTTTATTCCCGAGGGGGGTCCAGCACCCTCAGCACCCCCATAAAACACGGGTTTGCCGTTCCATCCCGAGCGCTGGGCTCCTCCTTTCCACGCTCGGCCACCCGCTCGCTTCCACCGCCGCTGTTTTCCATCACCTCTTGCCTGTTGCGGTGCCTCCACGCCAAAGGTTGAGTTATCGACCCTTCCAAAATCAGACTCCACACGTTCTCAGACCCCAGAGCATCACACGCAATAAAAGAGCACGGCCTCCAACGACAAGATTTCATTAAGCGGCGTTCAGAGCGGGCTCATTAGGAGCGGGCGCTCGGGAGCTCGGCCCCGGGGGAAGCGTTTATTACCTCGCCTAAGTGATCGCCGCGGATCAGAGCGGGATGGGAGAACAGAAGAGGGATGCACAGCAGGAAATCCTAAAGAGAGGTCAGAGCCGTCCTCTGCACGAGCCACGGGAGGGTCGTTTGTAGTCTTCGCAGAACAAAACCTCCCGAGCAGGAGGCGTTTATCTGGGGGGAATCGTGAGAACTGTGCGGTGGGGAGGTTTGGGGAGGCCACCTGCCAGCAGTGCTGCCCCGCTCGTGCATCAGCGAACAGCCCCGACTCCAAACCCTGCAGGAAACGCGGCCGTGCAGAAAGCACAGCCCGAAGCTCCAGCTTCGGGGACTTCAGAGGTAACCTCCTGCTTTGCCAAGAGGTAAATGCTCACCGTAAAACTTCGGGGCTACACAACCGCGGCCATCGGAGCTCCCCAGCCAGGGTTACGTGCACTCGCCGAGCCCTACGGGGGGGCAGGAATCAACGTGTCCTTGTTGCGGCCCCCGTGCCACGCACGCCAGCACCAACGCGTCCCCACATTCGGCTGTTCCTCCTGCGCTTCGATGTGGGGATGGGCCAAGAAATCACACGAAGAAGGAATAACCACGGCAAGCAGCCGGATGCCATTATGAGCTCAAACACGAGCCCACGAGCTGCCGCCACCACGGCTCGACCCACGGCCAAGTCCAGCCGGGAGGCCTGAAACCCTCACTCATCCAAATGCCTCGGCCGGGACACAAACCCAGCTGGACGCCCCGGCTGAGCCCGAACTGACACCAAAACAGGTTTTAAAACGGAAGCAGGGTCATAGGAAAGAGCTGCCGAGGCTGCGTTACCGGGACCTCTGCGCCTGGCTCGGAGCTGTGACACAAACACATGCTCACACATTAAGAACGCGCGTTAAATTTCCAGGAAAAACGAAGTATAACGATTTCGATACATAAACCACTCAAAAAGAAAAAAGAAACAGGCACGTTTTCTCAGCCTGACAAACTCCAAGAAGTGCAGTTGGCTATCTCTAGGATTTTGGTACAACCTGGCCAATGTATTTTCAAACAGACCTTTACCTTTGCTACAGGCACTAAAGCAAACTTCTACCGGATTCGACTACGATTTCCACCCGCTTATTTGACATTTATTTTTGTTCTAAACCTTCTCCCGGCAGTCGCGGGGCTGCGAGCAATTTTCTGGCTACCAAAGGCGGGGGTTTATTCGGGTGCTCCCCCGGCGGCCGAGGAGAGGACCCCGGGTTTGTACAGAGAACGGAGCGCACGAGGAGCTCTCGTGGCTCCGCAAGGCACGCGCTGAACTCGCTGGAAGGCGGCGGCGTGGAAAGAGAGAGAGGAGAGGAGGAACAGCTCGTCCTCCCAGGCGCCACCGACGCGGCTCGCCTCCTCTTAGAGCATCAGCTCCCCGGGAAACCCGGCACCTCCGCCGCCCCGGGGTGCATCCGGAGAGGGGATTCCTTTGGGAAGTGCTGAGAGCGGCCCCAAAACGAGCCCAGCATCCGCATCCTGCCCTCGTGGGTGGCGAGGTGTTGTTGAACGCCGCGCTGCTCGCTGCCGGAGGAGGGGATGTGCTCGTAAAGGAGATGAAAAAGAAAGGAGAGGGATATGGGGTGAGGGGAAAGTACTTGAAAAGGAAATAGGGGTACACGGGGGGGTATCTGGAAGTCGAGAGGTGGGCCGGGGGCAGGCAGCAGGGAGGGCTCCAGGCTCTCGGATACACTCAGAGCGCGCGCGGGCAGCTCAGGACGAAGCTGTGGTGCCCACCTGCGGGTGAGCCTGGCTTGGGATGGACAGCGAGCGAGCTGTGGTTCGGTGGCTTGCACGTGGGGGCCAGCAGAGAAACGGGGAGCAGGGAAAACCCAGGGGAACCTGGTGGAGAGAGCAAACGGAGCAGGGAGGGGGTGAGGATGAGGAGGCTCGCCTGTGGGAGGAAGGTCTGCCTTCTGCGGCGTGCACCTCTCTCCCCTGCCTTCCCCGAACGCGCCGGGGGGCAGAACTCCCCCTCCCGGGGATCCTGAAGCAAAAGCCGCCAGGCACCCACAAACTCAGCTCCCCGGAGATTTCCCACTCTGCGGAAAACACGAGTCCCTCCGCGGGCCCGCGGCGGGGCCGTCCCTGCACCCGAGCGTGTTTGGACCCACGAGGACCCCGCGCGCCGGGTGGGGACAGACGCGCAAAGGGACGGGGGCACGCGGCGCACGCGCGGGTGGATGCCCGTGGCCGTGCCCGGGTGCCCTCCCACTGCGCGAGCAAACAAAACACAAGCCCCGCACGCCGCCCCGCGCCGGGGGCACAGCCACCAGGCGATGCGTGCACAGCAGGTCGGGCGGTTCGGCACGCCGTTACCTGGCCTTACCTCGGAGGTAACACCGGGGCCACGAAGCCGACCCGGTGACGGTGCCCCCACGGGTGGGCGTGCACAGCTCCCCTCCCCCCCCGTGCACACGCACGCTCTGTGGTGGGTGTGAGTGTGCAGCACGGGGGTCACACGGCACGGGGCGTGTACCGGGGGGGTGGGGGGCACACGACCCACACGGGGCACCCGTGGGCGCACCGACACCGTAGGTAGGTGGGGTAGGGGCAGCCCCGAGCGCAGGCTGGAACACGGGGGGGGGGC
>CM021697.1:824717-835192 GCA_011074415.1 Stictonetta naevosa | reverse complement strand
TCCTGAGTCCCCATGCGCTGTGATGGCGTCCCCATTCTGGGGGGGGGTCACTGGGGCAGTGTCCCCATGCACCCTGACGGTTCCCATTTGGGGGGGGGACCCTGTGTCCCCACAGAACATGACGGGTCCCATTTGGGGGGCATCACTCATGTCCCCACACCATGCCAGGGTCCCCATTTGGGGACGGGGGGGGGACACTGACGGGGTCCCCATTTGGGGGGGGGTCACCCCATGTCCCCACACACGCTGACAGATCCCATTTGGGGGGTGTCACCCGTGTCCCCCCACCGTGCTGGTGTCCCCGTTTAGGGACGGAGGGGGGGACGACACTGATGATGTCCCCATTTAGGGGGGGGCTCCGGGGGGGGGTACCCCGACGAGCCGGGGCCACTCATGGTGTCCCCATTTGGGGGGAGGGCGGGGGGGTCACCCTGTGTCCCCACAAAGTGACAGGGTCCCATTTAGGGGGCCCGGGGGGGGGGGTCCCCCCGCCCCCCCCCCCCCCCCGGTACCTTCTTGACGGTGCGCGGCGCCTCGGTGACGGTGCCGTCGGGGCTGACGAGCGCCTCGGCCGCGCCGCCGCCGTTGTTATCGCCCCCGCCGCCGTGGTGGTGCCGGTGCTGGGGGAGCAGGGGGTCGCTGCGCTTCATGGCCGAGGCCTGCGGCACCCTGGCGGCGGCGGGGGGCGGCGGAGGGGGGCAGCCGCCACCGGGGGGGGGGCCGCTCGGCCGCCGGGGCCGCCTCCCGCTCGGTAACGGGCACCGGACACGACGGAGGGGCCGCGGCGGGACACGACGGCCCCGCTGCCTTGTCCATGGGGCCGCCCAGCTCCTTCAGCTCCACGGCGGGGGCCGCCACCTGCACCGACATCGTCGCCGCCGCCGCCGCCGCCTCCGGTTCTCCTCAGGGACCGCCCGGCCCGCCCCGGTCCGCCCCCGCTCGCGGGGCACGCCGGGAGTTGTAGTCCCGCCTCCCGTTGCCACGCCCCGCCCGCAGCCGCGTGGGGACTACGAGTCCCGGCGGGCAGCGCGCCGCGCCTCGGCGTGGGGCCGCGCGGGGGGTCATGGGAGATGTAGTCCTGAGGAGGAGGAGGAGGAGGAAGGGGGGCTGTGCGCCTCACAGGGCTGAGGCGGGGAATGGCGGCGCTGGGGGGACGAGGCTGGGCACCCCGAGCCGTGCTGGGCCTCCCACCCTGCACCAAAATTCCGTTTGATTTCGTAGTTTTGAAGAATTCAATTTCTGCTTGCTGATTTGTAGTGGTTTCGAAGGATTCTGGAGGATTTCCCTCCCTGCGGCCCTGCCTCCCGCTCCGTGGCAGCCCCTCGCCACGGGGAGGCTCCCCACGGGCCATCCATGCTCCCTCGAGGCCGGGCCTCCACGCTTTGGCCTGCCCTGGGCTGGCCCCAGCGCGTCCCAGTCCGTACCGGGACACGGCCTGGGCAGACTGGGGGGAGCCCAGGAGGAGCCGCAGGGCCCGGAGCTCCCCTGCTGCCGCGGGAGCCGAGGCTGCTCGGCCCGGGGAGGGGGCGGCTCTTGTGGGGGCTCCCCCGCATCCATCCCGCTGCCCCCAGCACCGCCATGCCTCTCGGGGCCTTCCAGCAGCACCACGAGGCTGCTGCGCCTTCTTCAAACCATCGCCTTCACCTCCTGGGCCACCTCAAGGTGCCAACCGTCCCCAGCGCCAGCTCCAAGCCTCTCTCCCGGGCCTGCGGCTCCGCCACCGGCAAAGCCCCGAGGCGCAGGAGCTGAGACGCGCCGGCGGAGCAGCATCCACAGCCAGGAAACTTGCTGTTCTGCCAGGTTCCCCGAGCCCACAGATCCTCCCCCCCTTCGTGGGGGAGCGTTTGTGCCGAGAAGCAAACGAAAAGCCTGGTAATGATCTGCGGCTTTCTGCAGCCAGCTCTTGGGGAAAGCTCCTCGTAGGGAAGGGAAACTCGAACCCGTCCTTGGCTTTCTCACAGCTGTCGTTAACGCGGGGTCTCTCTGGGCACATCCCGCCGACATTGTTTGACGCTGCAGGTGGCTGCATCGTGGTGTTTGAAAGCCCTAGCCCCGCAATCCCACCCTGACAGGCTGCGCGCTCCGGAGGCGTACGAGTCAGAGGCGCTCACCTACTGACGGATAAATTTCCTTTAATTAGCTCCTTCTGCGAGATTTCTCATTTTCCCCATTCTTCAACCCCCCCCCCCCCCAAATGGCTCCTGCATTCAAACTCCGCTTTTTGATTTATTTTTTTTCCTCCAAAAAATGGGGGGGCTCCAGCAGCCCTGGCACAAATGGGGGGGTTTTGGCACGGCCATCCCCTTTGCTGCGCGGCGGGGGCGGCCGGGGGGGCTGCGCCTCTTCTGGTACAGCCTGGCAGCACGACGGTTTCATTTTTAAGCCATTTCCTTTCCCTGAAGTCCACACGATTTCCATTCTGTGCTCTTCAGCGTCAACTTATTCATCGCTCAGCCTCTCGCCAAGGATTTTTGGGGCCGTGCAAGCGCCGGGCAAAGCCTGATGGTGCCTTCCCAGTGGAGGAGCAGGAGCCGCGTTGGCTGGAGGTGAAAGGATCCCGTGGTTCTTGGTACCAAACGGGCTGGGATCAGCCAGGAGAGATGTGGAGCAACCTAGAAAAAAAGCCACCAAGTCCCACAAGCTCGCGTGGAGCTTCAGGACCCGCCAGAAATGCCAAGGTTGGGCCGGCGCAGGGCAAAGCAACCTGCAGGATTTCGACGAAGCCAAAAGAAGAATTTCACGCTTTGAGAGGAAGAACAGCAGCCGATGAAGCACGAGCACGACACGCTGCGTTGGCAAAAAGCCACCGGGGACCGGAGGAGAAACGGTTTCATTACGTGCCCGGGTGGCAGCTGGACTGGAAAACGCTCAGGGGAGAGGCGAGGGCTGTAAAGCATTTAATGGGCTCGGGAAGCAACGCGGAGAGGACGACGGGAGGAGCGCGAGGGGGGCGAAGTTAAAGAAACACACGGCTTTGTGCGTGGAAAGCGCCCGGAAAAGTCCCGAATTCACTGAAATAAGCCCGTTTTCTTGCTAAAGCGAAATCAGTATCGGTCTCACAGCACGTTCCTGCCCCCCTGTCGGAGCAGAAAGCTCAGGCTCGGGCAGCTTTCGGTCTCAGAAAGGGGCATTTGAAAACAAAACTCTTCGCAAGCTGCCGGGGGAGGGATTCGGGGTGGCAGCAGATGGAAATCCCTCCCCGGCGCTGCCCGTTCCGCCCAGCCGCCAGCCGGCTCCATGCCAAGCCCTGGCTCCAGCAGCATCCCGGCCCCGAGCAGCCGACCTGGGGGTAGAAATCCCCCCGGTGCTGCCGATGGCTCCATCGCGGAGAGAACGCCCGACGCGGGGGCACCGGGCATGGAGCTCAGCACCCAGCCACGCGTCCCTTGCCCCGCTTGCCTTTTGGAGCACGGCCTCATCCTGGGGGTCCCGGGGGGTGGCAGTTTGCCGGCAAATACACAGAGTAATCTCAGCACGGCCGAGCGCCCCAGCGCTAATTAGCGGCCATTAATTGGGCGCTTCTCCATCACGTCAGGGCACGCGCCGGGGCTCGCGGGTTATAGCCCAGTTTGCCAGCGCTCCGGCCACACAAGGGCAGCAGGGTGCCAGGCCGTGCTGGAGGATTTATCTGGAAAAACAGCGGATATCGGGGAGGAAGGGAGAGGCCGGCGGGTAGGGAGGGTTCTGCTGCTTGAACAATCGGGGCTCTGTGAGCACGGGGCAGAGCGGTGCTGCGTACGAGGACACGGGACAGGCACCGGTGCTGGGCCCCGTGCCGGGGAATGTGGCCTGTGAAAGGTGAGGATTTCCCCAGCCTGCGGCTGTTTGTAGGTCTGCACGGCCAACAGCCTGGCTCGGGAACTGCTTCTCTTACAAGCGATGACCACAAACAACGTTAGACGAAATAGCACGGTCGTTTCGTCCTGCTCCCTCGCACGGCTCTTCCCCGGTGCGTGGTAAGAGAGGGAAGGGCAGAGGAGAAGCCCAGGCAGATGCCGAGCTTCGATCCTGCATGAGCAGAAAAAACCTGGGTTTTCTCCACCACCCCGGCTGCAAAATCAATCACGGACAAACCCTTTGGCATGGGAATCGCCCCATCGCCTGCGATCCCCCATCGCCGTGCCAAAACGCTGGCGCCTGCATGGGAGGAGGCAGAGCTGGGTACTGGGCAGAGCCCCCGCTGACCGCTCCACGGGCTGGATTTGCCCATCCCCGTGACGTTTGGTCCTAAAAGCAGTGGCCGTGGGGTTGCCACGTGATGGAGCGTGGTGGCAGGACTGCTTGGCACGAAGCTGATCCCAGCCACCGTCAACCAGGAGGGCAAAGGCTCCTCCACAACCCCAACGCCGCGAGCATCTCCCCATGCCCCTGCGAAGGCTGATCCCTCACACAGGAGGAAAAAGGGAAAAAAATCCCATTTACGTGGAAGCTTTTCAGCTCCCTGGGACTTCCCGCTGTAAGCCGACAGACAGCGGCCGTCCTGCCGGGCTGTATTTCATAGCAGACGTCAATAGGAGCCCGCAGCGTTCGTTAGCTCGCCTAATTGCGGCTCCTGCTCCACAGATTTAAGATGATTCAGCCTATTCCTGCCTAATGGCACGCGGACCTGCGATGCGAGCAATCCCATGGGTACCGCGGCCATTGATTTGTTCTGGCAAGGTCCCCGGGCCCGGCCTGCGCTATCGCAGTTCTCCTTCGTTTAATTAAGGCAAAGGCAGCCAGAGAGCGCCGACGCTCGGCCCCGGGGGCGGCCGGCCGCGTGTGTTCGGGGCAAATATTATCCAGGCTCCTTGAAACCGCCCTGCCTTGCCCCAGCACTTTAACCTCAGGTTTACCTCCGGTGCCTCCCAAACCCACGTGAACGCAGCGCGGACGTTTTGGGGGGCTCCATCCCCGTCCCTTCTGCCCAATGTGGGGGGATCCCGATGCCACGCGGGTGATGCCTTCTCGTGGCTCTCCCCGCGCCCGGCCTCGCGAAGTCTCCGCAGCCTCAGCTACCCCCAGCCTCTGCCAGGAAGACGCCCGACCGACACCCGGACAGGAAAAGGCTTGAAATAACAAAAACTGGAAGATATTAAAGCCGTTGCACAACGGGAGGGCAGGCGAGAGGAAGGGCTCGTTGCTCCTGCGTAAGGTGAAGCGGAGCCTGAGCCGTTTCCTGCACTGAAGGGGAAAGGATCACAAAGAAATGCGGCCGCTTGAGCTCTTCCCTGTCCCTCTGAGGGTGTCACCGAAGGGGGATTTGTCCTCCGAGCCCTTTCCTAACCTTGCCTCTCCCCTTGCAGCACCCCTGTCCCAACCCCGACGCGAGGGACGCTTTGGGCACGTGGACGGAATGGGGCAGCGCTGGAGACCCCCATGGGAAGCCCAGGAGAGGGGAGGAAATCGGTGCAAACCCCCCAGTTTTGGGGCTGTCCTGAGCCCCGCATGAGGAAGATGCGGCGTGTCCCAGGATATACTTATTCCCCTTCACTAAAGAAATGAGTTTTTCTGCCCGTGTGCCAAATGGGGGGTGGAGGGGGGGGGCATGCGCCGCATGGGGGATGCGTCGGGGTCAGCCCCAACACGTTGAGCTTTTGGTTAGCTTCACTTACCACTTAGGAACATTTGATTCAATGCTATTTTCTTTTAAAAATGAAGCCCACAGAAAGAAATCCCTCAAAATAAACGTTTCGTTCAGCCCCAGACAAACCAGCCCTACCCTGGCTTCCCATTGCACGCCCCAGCCCCACAACGGCTGCCGCTCACCGAAACTCGTCAGGAAAATGCGATTCCACCCCAATTTAAGACAGGACCAGGGGTCGGGGTAACCCAGCACCCTGGACACGACGGAACACGGTCTCCCTCCTGAGCCAGGTAAAAATGAACACTTCCCAAAAGCAGCGTCTGTCCCCAAACACCGATCTGTCCCTCCTGCCGCTGCGGGACCCCGCTCCGGTCGGGCGTCACCCCAAAGGGACCACCCAACCCCTGGGTTTGGGGATATTTAAGCCCATAGTGCCATCTGCTGGCAAGGGCCCCCCTGAGCCCCCCACCTGGCTGCTGGGGGACCTGCTCTGTGTCCCCAAAACAGCTCCCGGAGCGCCCGCGGCCGCTCACAGCCGTCAGGGGCGAAAGGGCCGGGATGGGGGCTTCAGAGCAGGGCCCGTCGCGCTTAAAGAGCGCCCACAAAACCTGCTTAGTTTCACAGCCTTCCATATTTCTACCATTTTCACCCCATTTACACAGGGGCAGTCCCTGTGGGAGCTTCATGGCACAGCTGGCACCGTCCGGGAACACTTTTAGGAGACAGGAAAAACCCCACGGCGCTTCCCCACGCTCGATACCCTCCCCCTCAAAAAAAAAAGCCCAAAGCAGGCGCCGGCAATGGAAACTCGGCGAATTTAATACTGATACAGGAGGGTTTTGCTTTACACAGCAAAAATTAACCCGTGGAGGTCACCAGGATAGCGAGAAAGCCAGGAGCCTACCAGGATTTAATAAACACTCAAGACATTTACAGGGCTAACGGGCGGATACAAAGCACCGGCGAGGACGGGGGCGTCCTCCTACGTCAGGATGGCTGTAACTGGGTCTTGTTCTTTTTTTAAAAAAAATAGTTAAAAAAAAAAAAAGCTTGGCTCGGGGGTTGCTGCACCCAGAGAGAGGCGACCCCGGGAGCTGGAAGGCACTTTGGGACCCCTGCAGAACCACGGGCGTACCCCGATAAAACGTGAGCACCGCGGGGACGCGGCTGCATCCCGCACCCGAGCGGAGGCCGTGCCCGGCCGCCACGTCCCGGTGTGTTACAGAGTAAAAAAATAGTCATAGTAAAAAAAAATCCCTATGGGCACCACACGAGTGTGTGTAAGCTCTACGTACCATCTAGCCGTGGGGGGCAGAGGGCGAGCGGGGGGGCGTCGGCGGGGTCCCGGCACCCCGGGATGCGGGAGGAAGCTCCCCAGAATCTACCCTAACCTACCTAGGATCGCTGTCCCAGGGGGCCACCCGCTCCTGCCCCCAGCGGGGGCGCAGGCAGCGTCCCCAAATCCCCGCAGGACCTTCGGGGGGGCTGTTGCTCCACCAGCAGCACCCCGCTTCTCTTCTCCCGGCGATGCCGAGCCCCTTTCTGCCGGCATCCCGTGCGTTGAGTTCATCCGGGTGACACGGGGACAGAAACCACTGTCCCCGAGGAAAAGCCACCCGTGGCCACGCTCGGGACCGGCCCCGGTGCGATGGGGCGGGCTGCGGTGTCCCCTCGAGGCTGTCCTGACGCGGACACCATCGTCCCCACGAGCCCCTCGCAGTGTCCTTGCCGGGCTCAGAAGTCCGAGTCGGCGTCCAGCAGCTCCGCGTCCACCAGGTTGGTCCGAGAGTGGATGGGGGCCAAGCCGGCGCGTCGGCCCCAAGTCCTCGTCCCCCCGCCGTTGGGCAGGGCCTCGGGGGGCCAGCGGGGACCCCCGTTGTGCTGCCAGCCCCCGCCGCTGGGGCCGGGGCTCTCGTCCTCCGGGGACCCGCTCTCGGGGCAGAAGGGGTTGCTGATGAGGTGGGGGACGATGGCTCTGCGGCTGCGCCCGTCCCACGGCCCCCCGGCGACGCTGCCTTCGGGCCGGCCGGTCGCGAGCCCTGGGAGGACGGCGGGGACGTAGGCGTCCCCCCCACGGCGGGGCACAGCCACCAGGCAGGGCTGGAGGGGCAGCCGGGGCAGGCGAGGCACGGCGCTGCTGGAGGCCGGGGGGTCCGCGGAGCCCCCAGCGCAGCGCTCGGGGCCCGGGCACACCTCGTCCTTCTTCTTCTTCCTCCGCTTCTTCTTGCGGCTGCGCTTCTGCAGCTCCGGGGACACGTCGGCCTCCACCACCCAGAGGTTGGCCCTCTCCTCCGGCGGCACTGCGGGACGGACACGGGGTTGGTGAGAGTGGCCGCATCCTGCCCCACGCCCCCCAGCCCCTCGCCAGCCCCGCCGCCCCTCTCATCCCCCAAACGATGTCCCCAAGGACTTGCCAGGCGTCGCCACGGGTGTCACGGAGACGTCCTGGGGCAGGATGGCCCCTCTCCTGGCCACCATCTTGGTGACGTGCTGGGCCCACGCCGAGGACACGTCGGCCGATGGCTCGTTGATGTCAAACGCTAAACCGGCTGCGGGGACGAGGAGAGGGGGGAGCCACGTCAAAAGGGGGGCAACCGGGACGCCCGCGGAGGTGGCCCCATCCTGCCCCGCCACCGCACGTACCCACGGGGCCGTCGTGCGAGACGGTGTGCATGCTGAAGGACAGCTCCTGGCCCGGGTCGCGCAGCAGCTCCTTGCGCTTGGAGAAGGCTTTGGCGATCATCTTGCTCTTCTTGATCCTCTTGGGCTGGTCATCGCTCTGCCCCGTCAGCCTGGGGACACGGCGGTCACAGCGGGGACACGGGGTGGCCCCATCCGGGCACGGCCACGTGGAACGGGGCACGCACAACCCCGGGCGTCACAGCTAGGGGCTCGGGGACCCTCCCCATCCGGATGAGGTGCACCAAGGGCTGGGGACGGCATGGGATGGACGTGCCCTACGCCCCCCGCTCCCCTCCCACTACCCACAACTCATTGACCCGGTGGACAAAAGCCTGGGGACAACCTCTGACATCTCGGGACACCGGACGGGGCGCGGGGTGACATCCCCCTGGGTCCCACCTGCACCAGGTGCGCTTCCAGATGAGCAGGGTGGCCTTGGTCCAGACCCAGGTGCTCATGGAGACGCCGGTGCCGAACATGGCGAAGAGGTTGATCTTCTCCACCAGCAGGCTCGGCCGGTTCTTGATCTCGCACTCCGGGATGGGCTTGTTGGTCTGCGTGGCGATGGTCACGTTGGCCTCGCACCTGCACGGGCAGACGTGGGGCCGTGAGGACGGGGACCAACCCCGACGCTCAGCACCCCGAGAGGAGCTAACCAGCACCACGAGCACCCCGTCCCCGTCCCACGCACAGGACGTATTCCCGAAAGCTGCGCTCCCACTCGGCCTGGTTGAAGAAGTCGTAGAAGTGGCAGCCGAACGTGATGAAGACGAAGCCGAAGGCCAAGAAGCCGAAGATGCCTGGGAGAGAAGCGGCAAGTCCCCATCTGAGCCAGACCCCAACAGTAGCAGGACAAAGACACCACGCCAGGACCATGCCACCACCAACACAGCTTGGTCCCTTGGTGCCGAGACATGGCCACCTCTGGGCAGGAGGGACATGGCTGTCTGGGTTCAGGGAACCAAACGTCCCCATTCCCACATGAATTTCCCCCAGAAACGGTGCCGCCCTTACCCAGCCGCAGCATGGTCTCGTTGATCTTGCTGGCCGCCTTCTCGCTCAGCAGCCCGGGGTGGTTGCTCTTGATGGAGAAGAGCGTCATGACCCCTGCGGAAGAGGGACCCGGCGGTGAGGCGGGGGGGGGGACACGCATGGTGTCCCCCAGCCCCATCCCACACCTACCCCGGATGAGGAAATAGCCCCCCACGATGAGGACGAGCCCGATGGGCGCCAGGACGAAGCCGGCGCGGTACCGGTAGTTCTTGTACCCCACGAAGCAGATGCCGCTGACGGAGTCGCCGTCCACCTGGCAGAGATGGGGACCGGGGGGAGCGGTCAGCAGGATGCGGCCACCACCACCCCCCCGAGCCGGTCCACGGGCCGGCGGCCCCGTTACCTGCGCCACGGCCAGGATGGCGACGGTGAGGACGAAGGGGATGGACCAGGTGATGAGGTGGAAGTAGGAGGTCTTGCCCAGCAGCGGCTGGTAGGTGGTGCCCAGCGCCTTGAAGGAGGTGTGCCAGGCGTAGGTCAGCATGACGAACCAGATGACGCCCGACATCAGCGAGTAGTAGACGATGACGAAGATGATGACGCAGGACAGCGTCTCGTTGGAGCTACGGGGGAGGCGGGGGCGTCAGCCGGGAGGGGGCACGGGGCAGGAACACGCAGCGGGAGGGGGACGAAGGCGACACCTACGTGGGCTCCCCCAGGCGCATGGTGCCGTCGGCGCGGCACACGATCTCGTCGCGGGCGCCGTCCATGAACTGCGCCAGCCAGCCGATGCTGCCCACGAAGAAGCAGGCGTTGACGTAGAAGAGGATGACGGCGGGGTAGCGGTTGGAGTTCCTCCAGTCGGCGACAAACGTGGCCTGGAGGGGGGGGGGAAAAAAAAAAAAAAAAAAAAGACACACCTGGGTGGCCGCCCCCCCCTTTTTGGGGACACCGCCAGGCGTGTGTCCCCCCCCAGCCCTGCACCGTCGGCTCACCAGGGTGAAGAAGGTGCAGAAGATGGTGACGGAGCTGAAGGCGGCGATGTAGACGTGCATCTCGCGGTGCTCCTTCTCGGTGAAGAGCGGGTTCTGGCACTGGATCCCGCAGCCCTCCACGTCCTCGTACCAGCTCTTGGGGTTGTCCGTCCGCACCAGCGGCGCCTCGCACTGCCCCGAGCTGTTGAACTTGATGTTCTGCACCTCGTTCTGCCGGAGGAGGCGGGCGCCGTGAGGAA
>CM021697.1:658642-812543 GCA_011074415.1 Stictonetta naevosa | reverse complement strand
TCAGGGTAAGGGGTTTGAAGGCTTTCAGGGTAAGGGGTTTGAAGGCTCACAAGTAGACCAGGCCAGTCACTGAGCTGCCAAATGAGGGCTTCACAGTTCCAGAAGGTGCTATTTCCTTTGACCGGATCCTCCTAAGGTTTATCGAAGGCAGGAGAAAAAAAAAAAAAAAAGTCCACATCTGCAAGCTTTCAAGACTCAACAACAGACCTTCTCTAGCACTATTCAAGCACTATGCGAACAGCTGCTCGCAAGCAGCTCAAGTCTCCCCCTCCGCATCTGCCAAACACGACAGAGATGACTCTGTGCCAGCTACCTTTCAGTACGTGCCCAGAGGCAGACTGGATGTCTTTGCCAAAACAGTCCGGACAATGTATTACTACACCGACGGACCGCCAGATTAGCTACCATCACTAACTGCCAGGCAGGACAGCTCCAGGGCAAACACAAACCCAAGCACACTACTAACTACACACTAACTCTGATATGACCCTGCTCAGTCTCTTGGTAATACTGCGCCTATGTGGACAAGCGTCTTGCAGCATGTACTCGAGCTCTTTTCAGTCCTCTGCAGAGTTACACAAGTGGTTTGATACAGCTAGAGATTAAAATATAAACCAAAAACAGAAGTGTACCCCACCATCCCTAAAACAAGCGAGCCAGCAACCTCTGCTAAATATCCCTCTGTTAAGTGAATTCCAAGCACTGAAAATCTAGAAATCCATAGACTCCAACCTGCCTAAAGATCCCTGCAACTGACTGAAGAAAAACAAACCACTTACCCAAAAGAGCAGCCCAGGCAGAATGAGCTCTCTGAAGGCATGCCTGGGGCTCATATAACATTTGGCCCCGCCCAGCACCCAAACCCAATCACCTCGGAAAGCACAAGAAAGTAGGAAGAGAGCAAGAAAAGCAACAGCTGTGTTTTTCTTTTTTTTTTCCTTTCCTTTTTTTTTTATTATTTTCTTTTAAATCTGGTTTAGCTCAACAGCATGCAGAGTGCAGAGAAGAGAACTGGGCTGCTTCGAGAAGCAACCATCCCCATGCTTTTCTTCAGCTTTGAATATTGAAAGGGCAGTATGACCAAGCAAGTAACTGAAACTTTTTTCAGCTGGAATTACCTCAAACCTTTCTTTTACATACCAAGAAAAATCTAGGAGCATAACAGATTACATGCCAAATAAAAAC
The DNA here is from genome assembly GCA_011074415.1 of Stictonetta naevosa. Lineage (NCBI taxonomy): Eukaryota > Metazoa > Chordata > Aves > Anseriformes > Anatidae > Stictonetta > Stictonetta naevosa. The sequence continues at coordinate 811,358 of CM021697.1, read as the reverse complement.
AAAATTCCATGTAGGAGCATCAGTCGCAGCATAAATCATATACTTCAGTAGGCTATCTGAAAACCAAAAGGCTATGCTGATAGGTCAAAACACACTACAGGACACTGGATCCCAGCCCTCTGCTGCACCAACTTAAAACCCATCCCCACAATCACCAAGGTGCAACCCTAATCCAAATTCCCACATGGAATTTCAGCCCTAACACAGCTTCGGGAACTGCAGGAAAGCAGGCTTCATCCTCAGTGAGGCGTGCTCAGGCTACATGGGATGGGACTTCAGGCACCTCTTCACCTGCGGAAACAGACCACCATCAGGAACTGCCACACCAGAAAACCTTTTTCCTCTACAACACCTTTCTCAGGAACAATGCAGCATTCAAGTTATCTGCTTTGCTCCAATTCTGAAGACTGATGTTACAGCCCACCTTGCCTGTGGCACCTGATAAACAGAAGAGAAAGCAACCACAGCGCTTGGAAAACAATACTGCACGTGCCACTCCTTGCGGCTCTCTGGCCTTATCTCAAATCCTCAGCCACCTTCTATGGAGAGCCTGCCATGGCACCTGCAAAGCAAGACAGAGACCCTGTGTAGTCACCTTGCGGTACTTGGCCATTCCACTCCAATGCAGCTCACAACCAAAGCCCCTTCTCGTGCTGCTCTTCAGAGTGCAGTTTGTGCCTCTGAGCCTGTGTGAGACACCTGCAAAAGAGGAAGAAAAGCATAGGGCGAGGCAGCATCCAAAGCCACAGCACAGCTAGGATAGTTACTCTCAGCTGCTGCCTTACCTCTGCCCACTCACCGGCCCCTGAGGCAGATGCTTCCATGTGCCCTCTTATGCCAGCTACAAAACCTCAAAAAGGCAAAGAGGCAACACTTAGAATGACAGTGAGAACCACAACTGAAAAATAACTGCTTAATCACTCACCTTGCCAGAGGCAGATCTGGCTGAGACTCCGAGGCTGTAGGCTGCATTTCACCTTCAACAAATGAAAACATAGTCAGAAGATAACCATTCAGCTGCCAGCATTAGCACCCATCCCTCAACAACACGAGGGACCCCATTTTTTATTTTTATCATTTCGAAAAAGCAGACAGCTTCCCTCAGCACCTCACAAGTAGACCAAGCCAGTCACCGAGCTGCCGACTGAGAGCTTGACAGTTCCAGAAGGCACTCTTTTCTTTGACCAGTTCCTCCTAAGCTTTATCTAAGGCAGGATAAAAAAAAAAGACAAAACAACACCAAAACACACTCCACATCTGCAACATTTGAAATTCAACAACAGACCTCCTCTAGCACTATTCAAGCACTATGCTAACAGCTGCTCACAAGCAGCTCAAGTCTCCCCATCCACATCTGCCAAACACCATGGAGATGACTTTGTGCCAGCTGCCCTTCAGTATGTGCCCAGAGGCAGACCGGATGTCTTTGCCAAAACAGTCCGGACAATGTATTACTACACCGATGGACTGCCAGATTAGCTACGATCACTAACTGCCAGGCAGAACAGCTCCAGGGCAAACACACACACACAGGCACACTACAAACATTATGAACAAAACACAGAACACAAGCCCCCCCCCCCAAAATAAAAGACTCCCATAGGGAAGCCCTACAGCAACAGCAAGTCAGAAGAGGTGCTCTACAGCAGACCCATGGAGAGACTCAAATGCCACAACCTGCGACTGGAAGCAACTGCCAGAACTGGGATGATGGAGGCATAAAAAGCCTGCCTTTAAGACAAGAGACCAGAATGATGGGCAGTGCAAACCCCATAAGAAAAACGCTTTGGAAATTAATTCCCAAGCCAGAGCTCCTGATGAAGCCCACATGATTTCCGCAACAGTGAGTATGGAAACAGATGCGATCTGAAACTGAATATGATGCACAAGACCTGAAATGCATCTGCACTTTCAGCTGCAACTCAAAGCCAAGAAGCGTTCAGATCAGCCCTACGATGATGAAACAAGCATTTAGGACCTTTGGCATTGCTACCAAATTGCCTGTCTATTTAGTCCAGTGCAAAAAGCAAGGAGGATATCAAGACCCAAGGAGTGCATGACACAGAACACACACTGCAGAAGCAGCACTACAAGACAGATGGACGGAAGGGAGCTGTCCTGCCTGGCACATGCACTCACGCTACAAAATACCCTTTGTTCCTTCTATTAGCCTGGTGACCGTGACCCAGCCTCAAGCAGCCTGAAGGTGACCCAGCCTGAAGCACCCTCACAGTGGCACTAAGTATATTCAGCCAGCTGGCTCCATGCTGCTCTGGCTCCCAGCTCCCATCAGCCACCCCAGATATGCAAATACCAGGTGCCCCTCAACTTAGCTCTCAGATAGCTGGGTGGTAAATTCCCTCCACCTCAAGAAATGCACAGGCACTGAGAGACATCTTAGTCAATTGCCAGGCCCATCACCATCTGCAAAAACAGAGTACCAGCATTCACTAGCACACCGGCCCTGATACCCACCTCCTCTGCAATGCTGACTACCACTGAAGCAACATATGGTTGTGCTCACTCTTTCCTCTCTGAGTCCAAGCTCCAACAGTGCAGCCAGTATCACCCACACCACCTGGGAAAACAAAGGGATGAAATGATCATTGTGTTCGCAAGTATTCACATGCCACACTGCTCCTCTATCACACCCAGCCTCACCTCAGACCCTCAGCAGGTTCTGAGGAATGCCTACTACAGCACCTGCTAAAACAGGGAAAACACTTAAAAGACTTGCCTTAGGGGGACCTTGCTTAAGGACACTGACTGGGCTGACGACCCTCTCGCCTTTCCTCAGCACTCCACGATGTGGGGATTCACCTCTCCAAGACTGCAGGAAGCACCCACGAAAAAAAAAAAAAAAAAAGGCAGATCCTCAGACACCTCACAGGCACAGCCTACCTGCTGCAATACCTGTCCTTCACTAGCTCTTTTTCTTCAGCTGCTCACATGCTTCAACTTGGCCAGGCCCGGCCAGCACCACAGGGCGGCAGGGCGGCGCAGGGGCAGCCAGCCAGAACCACGCAGTGATTTGAAGAACAAAGTCAGAAATTTTCTTAGTGACGAAGTATTCTTTATTGGCAGCGGTGGATGCACGGGGGATCTCTCCGTCTAACATGCATACCTCAAGTGACAAACTATCTCATATTTATACAGCAAAACAATGAATATTCAATCAACGCCTATACATATTCGTTATCTAATCCCACCTACTCTCGCTTCGTATGCTAATTCGCTTATCAGTCTTTTGCGCTTGCGCAGATTCTTCCAAGAATTGTGGGCAGGGGTCTTCAGGATGTGGGCAGTGGTCTTTGGGAGACCACTTTTCACCTTTTGCTTAAAAATGCTGAGTCAGCAGGGTTGGCTGTTTTCCAAGCTGCTACTGACAACTTCTTATCTGTCTTTCCCCATTTGGTGTGTTTTTATCTCAAGTTTCAGCCTCAGCGCTAATTCCAATTTCAGCCAGCATCCCCTTAACTGTCTTTTCCCCCTTCGATGTGTTTCAGCTCAAGTTTCAGCCTCAGCTCTAATTCCAATTTCAGCCAGCATCCCGTTATCTGTCTTTTCCCCCTTTGATGTGTTTCAACTCAAGTTTCAACAAGATGCTAGCAGACACAATATACATGAGGATGTCTTATTCTCCTTATATTTTAACTACAAGATTTATTCTATCCTAAAGTGAGTTCATACAATATCAGCAGGGAGCCAGCACCCCCCAACCGCTCCTTCAAACCAGAAACATTAGTCCAAACCCACCGGGACCACAAACCACATGGAGCCAGGCTCCCAAACCGTACATGAACACACACAACCCCAAGACTGAGGGCCATGACGTCTACCATGAAGAAATGTAGACAACATCAAGCTCTTGAGAGCAATCAGCCTTTTAAAGTCCCAGTGAAAGACAAGAAACAATGAAAGACAAGAAACACTTCATTACCAGTCCCATGCCAACAAGACAATACATTTAAGACCCATGATAAGGTGCTCAGCAAGCACTGCAGAAGACAGGAACTAGGCAGAAGGCAGGAGCTCTCTAATGGCATCCGTGGAGCTTATATACCATTTGGCCCCACCCGGCACCCAAACTCAATCACCTGGGAAAGGGGAGAGGCAAAGCACAAGAAAGTAGAAAGAGAGCAGGAGGAGCAGCAGCTGTTTTTTGTTTGTTTGTTTATTTGTTTTAAAAAACCTGGCTTAGCTCAACAGCGTGCAGAGTGCAGACGAGAACTGGGGTGTTTAGAGAAGCAACAGTCCCCATGCTTTTGCTTCAGCTTTGAATATTGAAAGGACAATATTACCAAGCAAGTAACTGAAACTTTTTCAGCTGGAATTGTTAGCGTAGCAGACACATAACCACAAGGTGATTATATGAAGGTGCTTTATTCAGCGCTGGAAACCAGGGGCAGGCGCCCAAATCTGGCTTCCAGTCCTGTTACATCCCGATCGCTATTAATATCCTAAAAGTTACATATTCATTAGTATTCATTAATATTTACAATATCAGCCTCGCTTCGTATGTTAATTATTTCTCCTCCCATTCACACATGCGTGGTGCTCTCTGGTGGTCGTCCTGGGGGTCGTCCAGATGAAGTAAGGAGTCATCCTCAGGGTTAAACTTTTCACCTTTCCTCTTTGGCGCATGCTCCTTTTCAGTTCTTGACTTTAATTAGTTCTTGGCTTCAGTCCTAACCCCCCCTTATCCAACTTATCTTTTTAAACAAGGCTCAAGTTGTTCATGTTTCACTTCTCAAGGCCTGTCTTGTCTTCTCCCTCCTCCTATCATTATTTATGCCTTTCTTCATTATATACACGATAATATTTGGCTATGAATCTCTCATCCCATTACCAAGAAATGTTTCTTAACCCTAACAGAATTACCTCAAACCTTTCTTTCACATAGGAAGAAAAATCTAGGAGCATAACAGATTACATGCCAAATAAAAACAAAACAATTCAAAAAAAAATCATTTTTTATTTTTTTTTCTCCTCTCTCTTTCCCCTTCCCTTCCGTTCCCTTCCCTTCCCTTCCATTCCCTTCCTTTCCCTAGTTTATCTGAACAGCAAGCAGAGTGTAGATAGGAGAACTGGTGTTTCTCTAGATGCCACAATCCCAATGCTTTTGCTTTAGCTTTGAATATTGAAATGACAATATGAGCAAGCAAGTAAATGAAACAAACTGGAATTAGCTCAAGCTGTCTTTTACACTGTAAGAAAAAACTGGGAGCATAACAGATTACACTCCAAAACCAAAATCCACGGAATAACATAACTCGCATGAAACGCGGATGTGCGGTGCCGCGCCGCCTGCAGTACCCTCCTTTCACAGCAGGTTGCGGCAGAGAGCGCTGACGGACGCCAATGCGCATGCGCTGAGGCTTGATGTCTGCAGTACCGCATTTTAACCAGCAGGTGGCGGCAGAAGGCGCCCGCGGGAGCCACCGCGCATGCGCTGAGGCTTTTCGCCTCCAGTACCCCCTCTTTCAGCAGAAGGTTGAGGCAGAGGGCGCCTGCGGGCAATAACACGTATGCGCGGCGCCGCGCCGCCTGCAGTATCGTATTTGCACCAGCAGGTGGCGGCAGAGGGCGCCCGTTGTTGCCACTGCGCATGCACTGCGGCCTACCACCTGCAGTATCTTCTTTTGATCATCACGTGGCGGTAGAGAGCGCCCGCGGGAGCCACCGTGCATGAGTTTCGTCGCGCTGCCTGCAGTATCTCCTTATACCGCGAGGTGGCGGCAGAGGGCGCCCAGGGTCGCCACAGCGCTACCTGCAGTACCGTGGCGCTGCGCATGCGCTGCAGTGGCGCTGCCTGCAGTACCGCACATTCACCAGCAGGTGGCAGTTGGGGGGGGCGCCGACGAGCGGCAACGCGCATGCGCGGCTTCGCGCCGTCTGTAGTACCCTCATTTCACCAGGAGGTGGCGGCAGAGGGCACCCACAGGTGCCACTGCGCATGCGCTGCGGCTTGATGCCTGCTGTACCGCATTTTCGTCAGGAGGTGGCGGCAGAGGTCACCCACGGGCGCCACCGCGCATGAGCTGAGGCTAGCCGCCTGCAGTACCCACTTTTCACCAGCAGGTGGCGTCAGAAGGCACCCGCCGGCGCCAACGCTCATGCGCTGTGGCTTGATGCCTGCCGTACCACATTTTCTCCAGCAGGTGGCGGCAGAGGGCGCCTGCGAGTGCTATTGCGCATGCGCTGGTTCTTGTCGCCTGCAGTACCCTCTTCACCAGCAGGTGACGGCAGAGGGCGCCCGCGGACGCCAGCGCGCATGCGCTGATGCTTGTCGCCTGCAGTACCTCCCTTTCAGCAGAAGGTTGCGGCATGCGCTGCGGCTTATCGCCTGCAGTACCGCATTTTCCCCAGCAGGTGGCGGCCAAGAGCGCTGACAGGTGCCACCGCGCATACGTGGCTTCGACCCCTCTGCAGTACCCGCTTTTCACCACCAGGAGACGGCAGAGGGCATCCGCCGATGCCACCGCGCAGTTTCCCCGTTTTCCCAGAAAAAGCACAACGGAAAACTTCAGAAATTTGCACCCCACGCCATCTAGGGGAGGAAGAAACTGCCTTGAGTAACGTGCCCCTCGCGTCTGGGAAGCTGAGCGGCGGCAATCTGAAACACTACCTTTTTTACCAGGACAAAAAAAGGTAAGGAGATGATAATGAACCAAATGTGTCCAACAGGAAGCTCAGTGCCCGCAGATCTCCCTCCCCACCTCTCCCCGCCATCCACGCCTGGGCTTTCCCTGCCCCAGCCGCGGATCCCGCCGCACCCGGCCTCCCCAGCACCCTTCCCGGGGCCACCACCACCAAAGAGGGCACAAGCCAGAAAGCAAACTTTATTAAACTGCTGTGCAGGACTCCCAGGAGGGGGGCTGCAGTGGGGCTCTCTGCCCAGTCATTCTCCCCTTCCCCTGGTGGGCAAGGCATCGAGGGGCATCAATCTGTCCGTCTGTCCATCCCTGCGTGGGAAACAGATGCTGAAGTGGGCTTGTCACTATCACTGCTTTGGGTAGTTGTGGAGTAATTGCCTGAAGTGACTAGGCAAATTAAACTAATATTCACCTTTTAACGAAAACATACAGCATTGAAGAAGCTTTCAGAGTGGAGTGGAGACACCGCAGCTAGGCTCTATGACCAGATGGGGACCTGATGCTCTTGTGCACACTGAGACAGATAAGCTGCACATTTGCTACCCTGAGCCACTGACCTGTCATGTTTTTGACAAAACTCTGTACTCAAGGGAACTTCTGCTCATTCTAGTATCATCATAATACGAAAACACATCTCCATACCAAACGCTCTGTGCCTCCAAGGTGCCAACACCCCTTACTGAGCATGCACTCTGAATTTCTCAGACCCTATACCTTTAAACGAAAGCAAGAAAATTTTTCACCAGTCATAACCAAGGTATGCCTGACTAGAGTCACTCAAGCTCCACCTAAAAGAGAGAAAATAATGTACACTGTCTTAAGTGAAAGGGGATGTTAGGGAAGATAGCATCACGAAGGATACCTTTCTGACTTCTGCAATCAGTCGATGGGCTGAGCCTCTCTTCCCCCCGCACTGGGACACAGTGGGGTAATATTTAAACACTTGGTTGTACCAGGTGTCTCCTCGGAAACTTAGAAATATCTAGAGCCTTTGTGCCTTTTAAAGCGTTAACAGCCAGGATGAGTACCTGTGTATTTCATGCATGCTCGCTTGCTTTTGCGGACAGTGAATTTATCATCGGCAATCTAAAGAACCTGTGTCCTTGTTGCTATAATAAATTGCTGTTCATTGCATTGTTCCTAGCCATGACAGTTCTCATTGAATGTGACTAGAGTGAGGGCATGCTACGTTATTGGGTGAATCCGTGTCCGTGATAGTTCAGTACCCTGGATCCGACCAGAACCGTAACAGTTAGCCAGCTATGCCCCTAAACGTGACAATATTTCATAGGGAAAAACATAAAGCCTAAGATTTCTCATCCCTAAGGCCTTGGGGGGCAGGCAGAGAAGAAATCTGAGACTCTTAGCCATGTGACTCCTGAGAATTGCAGCTTACAGTTAGTTATTCAGTGTCTTCTGGTCTCACGGGATGAGGCAGAGGTATAATTAATTCCTTCTCCATCTCACTGGAAAGAGCTTTTCTCCTATCTGTGACAAAGGAGAAAAAAAAAAAAATGTTGTGATCATGGGAGTCATTACGCAAAGCCACACTCTGTGAATTCACTACTACAGTTAAGATCATTTTTAGTCAAAAACACCTCGGCAGCAATGTTATCACTGCAAACATAGCACTGCAAAAAAAAAAAAAAAAAGGTAATCAACTCAAGATAAAGGAAAAGGAGAGCTAAAAGGACAAATAACATGACCGAAGGCATCTGCAACAACCATCTGGTAGATGGTTGTCCACAGTCCTCAGATTCCATGGTCGTCTTTCCTGACAAATGAATCCTGGAACAGAAAAGATACACATCGTGCCCACAAAAGCCTTTGGGGAGACTACTGAAAGGAAAACCAAACCAAAAAACTAGCAACAGCAAGCGGCGTGTACGTCAGTTTTGTTAACAGAGTAACAGTGATGTACTAGAAATTTCCACGTTCTTTGCTCTCTACCTTGAAAACGTCACCCAATTCTGTCAGTGTTCACAATCAGCATTTTTAAAATTTTCACGTGGACATCTGAAGAAAACATTTTGAGTCCCTGTCATTGAGGGAGAAGAGGAGAGAAAAAAGAAAAAAAAAAGAGAGGGATGAGTGGGGAAGAAGCGCAGCCATTCCTTTCCTCGGTAACGCAAGCATAAAGCTCAGGCGCTGGGCAACAACATGCTTTGAAAGATAAAACACATAAGAAATTGCACGTTTTTTGATCTCAGCTACAGAGTCGTGTATTTGTACCTGCTCATTTATTCATCTGCCAATTTATTTTGCTACAGACACTACAGAACGTAGAAACTGCAAGGTTACTACTACCTTTTGTAACCAATGCGATCTTCGGTAGGAATAGCTATCTAAAAGAGCCAACAAAATCCTCTTCGCTGACAGCCACCTGAACTTTTATCATCTAACAAGAGTCCTACAAACATCCCTGGGATGCTCAACTTCAGAAACTATCCATTCAGCTTGAGACAGAACAAGCCCCTACCCTGGAAAACTTCACCTGGCTCTCCACTGCTAGCAGAGTAGCACTCTGATACTGTCCAATACGCGCTGCAGCCTACTTGCTTACGCATATTTACTGCAGCCTAGTTCAAAACGCTCACAGGGATGTTGGTAATAGAACATGAAATATACATTTATCCAATGAATATTGCTTAATAAGTGTTACATTTGTGATGTACTGTGCTTGTGCTGCACTGGGAAAATACAAAATGTACGTGCAAAGATAGCATGAGAGAATGCACCGATTTATGATGAGGAGTAAGGAGAACTAAAAGCTGCCAGCACATATTTATGATGAGGAGTAAGGAGGAGGACTAAAAGAAGGCCACACTTGCAAGGTACCTAGATAACAGGCCCCTTGGACCCTGGGAACCGAGTCAAATCAACCATACGGTTTGGACTGAGACCAAGGGCTCAGAGAGCATGCGCAAGAAGATAAGGTGAAAAGTTCAACTCTGATGAAGACATCTTACTTTATCCTGACGACCACCCGGACAACCACTAGAGAATACTACGCAAGCGCAGAAGGACTGATAAGATAATGAGCATACAAAGCGGGGCAGGGCGGAGCTAGGAAATGAATATGCATAGATGTGTTGCAAAACTTAATTCATATGTAATATTTTATGGGATAAAAGAGAGTGTGAGTGAACAAATCGGGGAAGTTAGATTTTGGGCAGACATGCCCCTAAACTTCCAGCGCCTAATAAAAGCACCTTCATATAATCACTTTGTGGATTATGTGGCTTTGCAAAAGCTAACATTTTGGTGACCCAGATGGTACCTCGTGGGCACTGCTGAGGCGGCTCACAAACTGATCATGCTCCAGCTGGCACCAAGGAGTTTCTCAGGGAGCCATAGGCCGCGACTGACTCCCGCTGCTCACAACGCACTTCTGGAAGGGTAAAAGAAAAGGTGCTTTCTGGTAATTGGTACCGATCTGGTCTGGGAGCCTGCCGGTCAGAGGTGGCAAAAGCCACACATGGTTGGGCTAGGGAATTCCCATGGTAAGCCTAGGCACCGTCCGTCAGTTGCGAAAGTGCTGCAGGTTCGGCATCAATGGTCTGGTTTTGCTGCAGGCTCAGCATCTGGTTTGATTCGATGAGAGGAAAAACTTAAGGGCATTTTGGGTAATCATCCATTTCACAATCTTCTCCATTAGGTTGCTTGCTGGCACATTGGAAGGAGGGAGGTTTCGGGCAAGAGTTACGAAAGGGTAAATTGATTGACTATTGTAATGTTTGGTGGCCGCAGTATGAATTAGAAGATCAAAAGAGTTGGCTGGAGAATGGAACCTTGCAATATAATACTATTTTTCAATTACTGTTATTTTGTAAGGGAGTAGGCAAGTGGGATGAGATCCCATGTGTGGAGCTATTTTTCTATTTGCGAGATAAGCCTGAGTGGCAACGCGCTTGTGGGATGATGGCTAAGATAACTGTTAATGAGCAATGCAAAGCACGTACAGGAGAAAAGCGCTGTATAGGGCATCAAGCGTTAGGGAATGGTATGTTTTATAGGCAGGACGATGGAAATATAGATTTGGAAGTAGTACCATCAGCCCCATTAGAACAAGGGCAGGCTGTCAGGGAAGAAAGCGAGGATAGCGAGGGGGGTGAAGGAAGAAAAAGAAGCGGTAGCTTCAGCTACCCCGGTATCGTATAGAACTCGACGATGAGACCAGAAAGGAGCTGCCAAAAGTACGATAAAGAGAGAAAGATGGAATAACAAGGCAAAAGAAAAACATAATTGCTCCTCTCAGACAAGGAGGAGGGACAGAAGGGCCAGTATATGTTAAAGTACCGCTTACTCCAGGAGACCTAGTGATTTGGAAACAAGCAGCAGGAACATATTGGGAAAACCCTGATAAAGTTGCTAGGGTAGTGAAAATGATAATTAAAACCCAGAACCCAGACTGGGAGGACCTTCAAGTAATATTAGATACATTAATGAATTCAACAGAAAAGGATATGGTGTTAAGGGCAGCCAGAGAAAGAGCAAGAGAGGATATCCGGAATGGGTTAGTACCGGGAAACAGATCAGAACTTCCTGACAGGAGATCCACAATGGGACTGTTAACACAGGGGAAGGTATGAGGAGATTGAAAAGGTATCAGGATTGGGTACAAACGGGTGCAGAGTGCCATGCCCAAAACTACAAATTGGTCCAAACTGTATAATGTTAGGCAGGAGAAAACTCAATCTCCCTCTGCATTTCTGGAAAGGCTTAAGGAAACCACAAAGAAATATACTGACCTAGATGTAGAAACAGAACAAGCTAAAGCACAGTTAGCTCTTATCTTTTTAGGACAATCACAGGAGGATAATCGGAAGAAATTACAGAAACTGGAAGGAGCAGACCTGAGAAATATGGATAGGTTGTTATAAATAGCCTGGAAAGTATAGAACAACAGAGAAAAGGAATCCACTAGGAGGCAGCAACAGAATTTGTTAGCAGTAATTCAAGGCAAGGGAAACCAGGGATTCAGGGGGAGAAGAAGATAATTTGCTAGAGGACGGGGAGTTAGTATAGGAAGGGGTCGTGGAGATTTTAGTGGAAATCCAGGTGGAAGATTAGGATCGAACCAGTGTGTTTATTGTAAAAATCTATAGAATAATATGTATTTGTACCTGCTAATTTATTCATATTCCCCTTTATTTTGCTACAGATGCTACAAAATGTATAAACCTCATGGTTACATTTTGTAACTGATGTGATCTTCAGAAGGAATAGCTATCTAAAAGAGCAAACAAAATCCCCTTCATTGACAACCATCTGAACTTGTATCATATAAAAACAGTCCTACAAACATTCACTGGGATGCTTAACATCAGAATCTTTCCATTCAACTTCAGGCAGAACAAGCCCTTACTGTGGATATCTTCATCTGGCTCACCACTGCTAGCAGAATAGTACTCTAGTACTGTCCAATACACACTGTAGCCTACTTGCTTATACATATTTACTGCAACCTGATTTGATATTCTCACAAAGAGATCAATGAAAAATAAACCCTTTCTTTCAGAAAAAAAATAAATAAGACATGGTAAGGAAGAAAAGCTGAACATAACGGGATGTGGTCCTTTACCAAGGGACAAATCCAGTACTGGTCACGTGACCAAAAAATACTTGTGCTGATCACTACACCAGCTATTGGGACAAGCCAAACACACATGAACTTCAATTTAAAAAATACATTAATTTGTATTTTATGGAAGTAACAACCTACAGTTTAGATGCATTTAGATTGCATTGGCTTAGGGACTGCTTCTTTCTAAATGCATGGGGTGGGGAGGGGGGTGGGAACCAATCTCAAAAATCTGTTGCATAACAGGATATAGCCCTTCCCCTTGATAGGTACGTTCTTCAAAGCATCATGCAATTTTTGGATTTTACCAGCCATAAGGGGATTGTCCTACTGGCATGAGTTGGGGATGTTTCCCTCTGGGTTTATTTGATGCTGAAGTAAATTTTCTACAAGTACAAGTAACCCAGGATGTGACAGAAAGTAAGCTAAGATACTGTCTGCAGCATAACATTTGTGCAATACTGTACCTGAGGGGACCACTCAAAGCCTACAATTAGTGAACTAGTACGTCGGGATCCCTATTGGAAACAGAGTTTATATTTTGAAAAGCTCTTTTCCTATCTATAAGACCTTTTATTCAGCATCTTTACTGAAATTTAGGCTACTTCCTATTCATTTTGGCAAGTTAACCTTCATAGAAACCAAGAGATTTTAATCTGCCAAGCATCATTTATAATTCTTGTTCTATGACTACAGGGAATTTCAATCTGGACACTATTGAACAGAAAAGTTTGGGTCTGTTTCATGCAAATCAAGTACCTAAACCACGGACAGGAGTCTGCAGAAAGAATACTTTAAAATATTAATTTAAAGAGAGGTATAAATTTTAAAGAGAAGTATAAACTTTTCCAAAATTTCTTCCAGGAGTTCCATCAACATGACACCTAAACCCAGCTGTTGAAATTCACGTGCAACGGAGAGAGCAGTAACATGTCCATGCCATTCTTCTCTAGCCACAAAGTCTTCCGCTTTACCCATAATGGAGAACATCAGCACCTCTAGGATAATGCCTCCCCAGATATACATCTTTACAGAAAAGCCAAGCAGTATAGCAACAAACACTTCAACGACTGTGGTAAAAAAGGCTGAACCAGGGATGTTTCTATTATCCCTCTAAGATACAGCAGCTCCATACAGTTATGGGTCAAATACCACAGCTTCAATGGAAGACAGACAAGGACCTCAAAGGTCACATTTCTGTCTGCGTACCGAGTTCTGTTGGAAAGACCCCCAACCACTTAATTCCCAATCAACTTTGCCACAGCCAGCACTTACCCAGCGTTTTGCTTTCTCTTGCTGTTCAGTATGGGCCTTAGACCTCTTTTATTGCACACAGTTCAAGCAAAACTCTTCGGACATAATAAATAGATAGACAGATGGACAGATAAAAATAAATTTCCTCACAAGTTCTTCTTGACCAACTACAACTACCATACTGGAAAGCCCTACAAGCATTTTTTTATTTCTATGATAATTCTTAAAGCTGAAGCGGGACAAAGTTTAGCCTCTCGTACCAAAGACTGAGCAACAAAGAGAAGGTCAACTAATTCTAGTTCTAAGAAGTTACTACAACTTCGCAGGCACTACGCAGCTTTCCTTTGCACTTCCCAGATTCGAGCAGTTTGCAGTCCTGCAAATTTGATTAAGCCTTTGAGCCTAGGGCACAGAAAGATTAAGAGCACACTTTGAGTTCACCTCAAGGTTGCTGTGACTTACCTATACAGTCAGGACAGACTGGCTACTCTTTCTCCTGGGAAAACTGTAACTGCAGCACACCAGCTGCAGCTTTTCTCATTTTACTCAGTGCATCACCTTCGCCCAGCAACAAACCTCACAGGAGTCCTAGCGGTGGGGAGCTGTTTCTGCCATGGTGAACTGCAGAGAAAGGAAAGAATTGATTTTCAGAAATAGGGAAAGCAAAACCTCTGAGACACAGTACAACAATCATATGCAGCAAGGACCTGCTCCCAGACACTGCACCCCCCACCCCTCCCAGACAGATGCTCCCAGGAGGCACCCCCAAAGGCTCTTGCTCGTCTTACCGCTGGCAACCACAAACGCAGCCTGCAGGAACCTGTGCCTCTCGGAGCGCACAACCTGGCCCCAGCTGAGGGAAAGACCGCCCCGCGGCCACGCACCCTGGAAATAACGTGGCTGCCCGGCAGCACAGGACTACAGCTCCCTGCATGTCTCTAGACTGAGCAGCCCACCCAACCCTGCGGGGACACTGCCACACACACCACCCCACCGCCTCTCACCGCTCGTTCCTCCCCTTCCCCGCTGCCGCCTCACGCCGCTCTTTCCCTCTGGCCGCCAGACCCCCCAGCATGTCTAATCTGGCCCGGAGCAGCGCAGCCCCCGCCCACACAAGGGCCATTTCCCCAGAAACCGCCGACCACGCAGTGCCCCCGACCGCCGCCTTGCCCTGCGCGCCATCCCGGGGCGGCCCCGACCACCAAACTCGTTGCGGCACCGCGCCTCGGCATCCCGTCCTGTCCTGAGCCGAGCCCGAGCCCGGAGTACCCCCTGCTTCTGAGAAGAGCGCCTCCATGTTGCCGCGGACAGGGACACTACTGCGCATGTGCGGCGCCGGCCCTGCAGTGCCGCCCGGCTCTCACCGCTGTTGAGCGGGCCAGCTCCGCGCATGCGTGGAAGCTGAGCAGTAGCCTCCCGTAGCAGAGCTGATGTTGAAAAAACAAACAAACAAACAAACAAACAAAAAAACTCAAAGCTTTATGCGTTTTTACAATTTAGGGCAGAGGTTGCTCCTTTGTTTGTTTGGTTTTTGTTTGTTCCTCTCTTAACAAAGCTGGTAGCTTACTATCTGGTGGTATCTTACTATCTTTTCTAGCCTAAGGGAAAATTAGCTCTACTATAAAGATAAAAGGACTTTCTCTTTACTTGTTTGGAAGCAAGCTAAATAAGTTTCTAAGTGCTTTCTGCAAAATACAAGCTACTGGAAAACTTAACCACAGAACAAGAAATTTCTGCCGCAGAACAAAATTATGAAGTGCTGAGGCACATGCCCACTCTTTAGTCCCCGTCCTTTTGGGAAAACCCATTAGAGGCAAATTGATGCCAGACAGGTGTTGTGGTTTGCAGCCAAGCACCACAAAGCTATTCGCTCACCCTCCCCCTGTTAGCATAGCAGACACATAACCACAAGGTGATTATATGAAGGTGCTTTATTCAGCGCTGGAAACCAGGGGCAGGCGCCCAAATCTGGCTTCAAGTCCTGTTACATCCCTATCGCTATTAATATCCTAAAAGTTACATATTCATTAGTATTCATTAATATTTACAATATCAGCCTCGCTTCGTATGTTAATTATTTCTCCTCCCATTCACACATGCGTGGTGCTCTCTGGTGGTTGTCCTGGGGGTCGTCCAGATGAAGTAAGGAGTCATCCTCAGGGTTAAACTTTTCACCTTTTCTCTTTGGCGCATGCTCCTTTTCAGTTCTTGACTTTAATTAGTTCTTGGCTTCACTCCTAACCCACCTTATCCAACTTATCTTTTTTAACGGGGCTCAAGTTGTTCCTGTTCCATCTCTCAAGGCCTGTCTTGTCTTCTCCATCCTTCTATCATTATTTATGCCTTCCTTTATTATATACACGATAATATTTGGCTATGAATCTCCCATCCCATTACCAAGAAATGTTTCTTAACCCTAACACCCCCTCCCTCTCTGGAATGGGGGAGAGAATTAGAAATAAATGAAAGCCTGTGGGTTGAGATAAAGACAGTTTATTAGGACAGAAAATAAAGGAAAATAATAGTAATAATGATAATAGTACTACTACTAATAATGTGTACAAAACAAGTGATTCCCATTGCAATTGCTCACCACCCGTTGACCAATGCCCAGCCTATCCCTGTGCAGCCAGCCCCCCCATATTAATTGTCCAGCATGATGTCAGATGGTATGGAATACCCCTTTGGCCAGTTTGGGTCAGCTGTCCTGGTTCTGTCCCCTCCCAGCTCCTGCTGCACCCCCAGGCTGCCCACTGGCAGGACAGAATGAGAAGCTGAAAAGTCCTTGGCTTAGTGTAAGCACGGCTCTGCAACAGTTGAAACATCAGTGTGTTATCAACATTATTCTCATCCTAAATCCAAAACACAGCACCATACCATCTACCAGGAGTAAAATTAACTCTATCCTAGCTGAAAACAGGACAACAGGTAAACTTTAGAAAGGAGTGTTTGTTATACTTAAGAAACACCTTTCATTTTGCATCCAAGGTCCCAGTTGCCTGTGTGCTTGTGTTCTGCTGGTGACTGCCACCCGAGCTGACTAGGAAAGTCACAGTCCTTTCTGAAGGTGTTTAAGAACTTGGTGCAACTTTTTTCTCAAAGCACAAATACCTCTGTGATTTTAAAGCATATTCCTAAGCATGGTTTCATTAAAACACTTTCAAAATTAAGAATAACAGAAAACATAGGCATTTATCAAAAGGTTGTGGGCTAGCTGCCCCAGATGTCCCTGAGCACCAGGCAGACCCTTGCTCACTTCCCCTTCCAAGCCAAGTGGGGGAAGAGAATCAGGCGAAAGCAAGAAACATCACAGGTTGAGGTCAAGACAGCTTACCAGGTACAGCAAAAGCAAAGTAAAGTAAGGAGTCCAACATCCACCCCAACACCCCATCTTTGCCCCATCTTTTACTGCTGAGCAGGTCCTTGGGAAGTGTGTGTTTTGGGGGGGATAAGGCAGGGACTAGGAATGCTAAGTAGAGGAAAAAATCAGTGTTGGAGGCCTCAAGTATGCACAAAGAGCGTAAGGAAGGCTCCTGAGAGGTCAGGGGAACAAAGGGAAAGCTACTTACCTCTGAGAAGCTGTCCTCAATCTTCATGCCACAGATGTTTGTCTTGCATGCTCAGTGCACAAGTTAGGGGTCCCCATACGCTGAAGGCTTCTTACCTCTGAGAAGTACTCCCAGGCTTTCTTTCAGCAGATGATGGCTTTCCCAGGGAGTCGCCACCCGACACAGAAAGATCCCTGCCCAAGCATTCACAGCCTGCAACACCACGTGCATGCAGCTGCTATCAGGAAGATGAGTGACTTTACAGCCTGAACAACAAACAGCAAGCATTTCTTTGGGGCAGATTTCAGATCATCATTTCCCTCCGTAGGAAAGGGAAAACTTGCTCCTGTCGGTTGCTCCGCCTCTCCTAAGATCTCCCTCCCCCCTGCATCTCCCCCTGTGGATTTTGCTGCTCTTGGGTCACTGCCCACCTCCACCTTCCAGAGCAGCTCTTTCTCATTGAGTTCTCCTTCTGCATCCTGTCCCTGGCTGCTCCCACAGTACTCTTAATGGTTACATTAGCTGTCACTTGAAGCTCCTTCCCACTCGGGGGACTTTAACTTCACAGACATATCCTGGAAGCACAACACAGCCCAGAGAAAGCAGTCTGGGAGGTTTCTGGAGAGCGTGGAAGACAGCTTCCTGATGCAGCTGGTTGGCGAGCCTACCAGGAGAGGTGCCCCGCTAGACCTTCTGTTCACTAACAGAGAAGGACTGGTGGGAGATGTGGTGGGGGGCTGTCTCAGGCAGAGTGACCACAAAATGGCAGAGTTCTTGATACTTGGCGAAGTAAGGAAGGGGACCAGTAAAACCGTTGTCTTGGACTTCCGGAGGGCTGACTTTGAGCTGTTCAGGACACTGGTTGGCAGAGTCCCTTGGGAGGCGGTTCTGAAGGGCAGAGGAGCCCAGGAAGGCTCGGCGCTCTTCAAGAAAGAAATCTTAATGGCTCAAGAGCGATCTGTCCCTAGGTGCCCAAAGACGAGCCGGTGCGGAAGAAGACTGGCCTGGCTGAACAGAGAGTTGCGGCTCGAGCTTAGGAGAAAAAAGAGGGTTTATAATATTTGGAAAAGAGGGCAGGCCACTCAGGGGGACTATAAGGATGTTGTGAGGTGGTGCAGGGATAAAATTAGAAAGGCCAAAGCTCATCTGGAGCTCAATCTGGCTACTGCTTTTAAAGACAACAAAAAATGTTTTTATAAATATATCAGTACAAAATGGAGGACTAAGGAGAATCTTCACCCTTTACTGGATGCGGAGGGAAATGTAGTTACCAGAGATGAGGAAAAAGTTGAGGTGCTTAACGCCTTCTTTGCCTCAGTCTATAGCAGCAAAACCAGTTGTTCTCTGGACGCCCAGTATCCTGAGCTGGTAGAAGGGGATGAGGAGCAGAATGTGGCCCCCACAATCCACGAGGAAATGGTTGGCGACCTGCTACAGCATTTGGATGTACACAAGTCGATGGGGCTGGATGGGATCCACCCGAGGGTATTGAGAGAACTAGCGGAAGAGCTGGCCAAGCTGCTTTCCAAAATTTATCGTCAGTCCTGGCTATCAGGGGAGGTCCCACTCGACTGGCGGCTAGCAAACGTGACACCCATCTACAAGAAGGGCCAGAAGGTAGACCCAGGGAACTATAGGCCTGTTAGTTTGACCTCAGTGCCAGGGAAGCTCATGGAGCAGATTATCTTGAGCGTCATCATGCGGCACTTGCAGGGCAAGCAGGCGATCAGGCCTGGTCAGCATGGGTTTATGAAGGGCAGGTCCTGCTTGACGACCTCATCTCCTTCTATGACAGGGTGACACGCTTAGTGGATGAGGGAAAGGCTGTGGATGTGGTCTACCTTGACTTCAGTAAGGCTTTTGACACCGTTCCCCACAGCATTCTCCTCAAGAAATGGGTTGCTCATGGCTTGGACTGGCATACGCTTTGTTGGGTTAGGAGCTGGCTGGATGGCCGGGCCCAGAGAGTTGTGGTGAACGGAGTCAAATCCAGTTGGAGGCCCGTCACTAGTGGAGTCCCCCAGAGCTCGGTACTGGGGCCAGTCCTCTGTAACATCTTTATCAATGATCTGGATGAGGGGATCGAGTGCACCCTCAGTAAGTTTGCAGATGACACCAAGTTAGGTGTGTGTGTCGATCTGCTCGAGGGTAGGAAGGCTCTGCAGGATGATCTGGATAGGCTGGACTGATGGGCCGAGGCCAACTGTATGAAGTTCAACAAGGCCAAGTGCTGGGTCCTGCACCTTGGGCACAACAACCCCAAACAGAGCTACAGGCTGGGAAATGTGTGGTTAGAGAGCTGCCTGTCAGAGAAGGACCTGGGAGTATTGGTTGATAGTCGGCTGAATATGGCCAGCAGTGTGCTCATGCGGACAAGAAGGCCAACAGCATCCTGGCTTGTATAAGAAACAGCGTGGCCAGCAGGTCCAGGGAAGTGATTGTCCCCCTGTACTCAGCTCTGGTGAGGCCACACATAGAGTGCTGTGTTCAGTTTTGGGCCCCTCACTACAAGAAGGACATGGGGGTGCTTGAGCGAGTCCAGAGAAGGGCTACGAAGCTGGTGAAGGGTCTGGAGAACAAGTCTTACGAGGAGCGGTTGAGGGAGCTGGGACTATTTAGCCTGGAGAAGAGGAGGCTCAGGGGCGACCTTATTGCACTCTACAGGTACCTTAAAATGGCTGTAGTGAGGTGGGGGTTGGTCTATTCTCCCACGTGCCTTCTGACAGGATGAGGGGGAATGGGCTAAAATTACGCCAGGGGAGGTTTAGGTTGGATATTAGGAAAAACTTCTTTACTGTGATATTGTATGAACTCACTTTAGGATAGAATAAATCTTGTAGTTAAAATATAATGAGAATAAGACATCCTCATGTATATTGTGTCTGCTAGCATCTTGTTGAAACTTGAATTGAAACACATCAAAGGGGGAAAAGACAGATAACGGGATGCTGGCTGAAATTGGAATTTGGGCTGAGGCTGAAACTTGAGATAAAAACACACCAAATGGGGAAAGACAGATAAGAAGTTGTCAGCCGAAACTGGTTCTGCAGCTTGGAAAACAGCCAACCCTGCTGACTCAGCATTTTTAAGCAAAAGGTGAAAAGTGCATTGCGAGGAAGACCTATGGTCTTCCTCCCAAAGACCACTGCCCACATCCTGAAGACCCCTGCCCACAATTCTTGGAAGAATCTGCGCAAGCGCAAAGGACTGATAAGCGAATTAGCATACGAAGCGAGAGTAGGTGGGATTAGATAATGAATATGTATAGGCGTTGATTGAATATTCATTGTTTTGCTGTATAAATATGAGATAGTTTGTCACTTGAGGTATGCATGTTAGGCGGAGAGATCCCCCGTGCATCCACCGCTGCCAATAAAGAATACTTCATCACTAAGAAAATTTCTGACTTCGTTCTTCAAATCAACTGAAAGGGTTGTTAGTCACTGGAATAGGCTGCCCAGGGAAGTGGTTAAGTCACCATCCGTGGAGGTCTTTAAAAGATGTTTAGATGTAGAGCTTAGGGATATAGTTTAGTGGAGGACTTGTTAGTGTTAGGTCAGAGGTTGGACTCGTTGATCTTGGAGGTCTCTTCCAACCTAGACTATTCTGTGATTCTGTGATTCTCTGTGAAGCCGCCAACCGCGCCTGTGCTGAGAACGGCAGGCAGGGCTTCCCAAACCATTATCTCGGTAATGGAAGCAGCGGAAACTATGTGGAAAGCCACACATGGAAACGGCAGAAAAACGCACCACATGCCGTCTTGGGGAGGAAATAACTACCCTGAACAACGGGCCGCTTTTGGCCTGGAAGCCGAGCGGAATCGCGAAACTACGTTTCCCGGCATGCCCCGGAAGCCAACATTGCCGTCTGGAATTCCGAAGTGCGAAGACCACGACTCCAGGCATGTTGCGGGGCAGGACGCCTGGTCACGTCTACAGCGCATGCGCGGCACCTCTCCACCTGCAGTACCACTTTTTGCCAGCAGGTGGGAGCAGAGAGAGGTGCCGTTGCGGCGCCTCGTTGCCTGAAGTATTGCTGTTCGGCCAGCAGGTGGCATCAGACGCAGGCGCGGCGCCGAGTCAGCCTGCTCCGCGCATGCGCAGAAGGAGAACGTCAGTCACGGTGTCTCATACCGCCTGCTCGTTAAGGGAGGCAGTGGGAGCCACGCGGAACATCACAGGAAAACAGCAAGAAAAAGAGCAGAGAAAGAAGGTTTAGGGTCAGAGGAATATGTGGAAAAAATGAAAGACAGGAAGCAAGACAGGGCTGCAGAAAGAGGAAAAAGAACAAGGAGAAGGACATGGACATTTTCAGAGGAGGAGAGGGACAGTCACACAGAGAGGAAAAGAAAGGGACGGGAAGTAGGACAGAGATGGAGAAAGAAAAAATAGTAAGGGACAGAGAGCGAAAAAGAGAGATACAGAAGGACAAAAAGACCACTACAGGTAAGGGGATGGGGAGGGATCCCTGGAGGTGTTCAAGACCAGGTTAGATGAAGCCCTGAGCAACCTGATCTAGTGGGGGATCTATGGCAGGGGGGTTGGAACTAGATGATCCTTGAGGTCCCTTCCAGCCCAGGCCATTCTATGATTTGAGTAGGCGATCAGCTAGAGAGCGGGGGAAGGAATGCAAGATTACAAAAATAACTAAATAAAAAACATGCAAGAGAGCAGAAAGAATGACAGAGAAAGGGAATGGCAGGGAGTATGACAGAGGGGGACTAAAATTAGAGAATGATGAGAGAAGAAAAAAATAAATGGAGAATAAGAAGTTGTTTGCAGAGAGCAGGACAGAGGGGTAGAGCAGAGAGAGTGGAAAGGACAGGGAACAGATCATTGGAGAAATTTGCCCAGAGAAGGGCACAGAGAGAAAGAGGGACACAGAGCAGGACAGAGGCAGAGAAAGAAAAGACTGCTGGGACAGACGGAGCAGGGAGGAGGAAAATAGGGACAAACAGGGAAAGACAGGCAGGCAGAAGGACGGGAGAAAGATCAGAACAAGCAGTGGGATGTATAGAAAGAAAAAGAAGGACAGGACAGATGGATTGTGTGCAGGGAGAGCGGGAAGAGAGGGATACACTTGGGGAAGGGAGGGAGAATCATAGAATTATTAGGGTTGGAAAAGCCCTCCAAGATCATCTTATCCAACCATCACCCTACTACCAATGTCACCCAATAAACCATGTCCCCAACCACCAAGTCTAATCTTCCCTTAAACACCTCCAGGGATGGTGACTCCACCACCTCCCTGGACAACCCTTTCCAATACCTGACTACTCTTTCTGAGAATGTCTTATAATTTCCAACATGAACCTCCCCTGGCACAACTTGAGGCCATTCCCTCTAGTCCTATCACTAGTTATCTGTGAGAAGAGGCCGACCCCCAGCTCCCCACACCTGCCTTTCAGGCAGTTGGAGAGAGCAATAAGGTCTCCCATGAGCCTCTTCTGCTCCAGACTAAACAACCCCTGTTCTCTCAGCTCCTCCTCATAGTACTTGCATTCCAGACCCTTCACCAGCTTTGTAGCCCTTCTCTAGGCATGTTCCAGAGCCTCAATGTCCTTGTACTGAGGGGCCCAAAACTGAACACAGTACTCAAGGTACAGCCTCACCAGAGCAGAATACAAGGGGGCAATAGCCTCCCTGGTCCTGCTGGTTACACTGTTCCTGGTATAAGCCAGGATGGCATTGGCCTTTTTGGCCACCTGAGCCCACTGCCAGCTCATGTTCAGGCAAGTATCAGTCAGCACCCCCAGATCCTTTTCCTTTGCACAGCTTACAATGCACTCTGCCCAAGGCCTGTAGAGTTTCATGGGGTTGTTGTGGCCAAAGTGCTGGACCCAGCACTGAGCCATGTTGAACCTCATCCCATTGGCCTCTGTCCAGGTCCCTCTGCAGGGCTTTCCTATCCTAAAGCAGATCAACACTTGCCCCCAACTTGGTGTCATCTCCAAACTTACTGAGGGTGCACTCAATTCACTCATCCAAATGATCAATAAAGATATTAAAGAGGATGGGACCTCAACACCGACCCCTGGGGAGCACCACTGGTGACCAGTCACCAGCTGGATTTCACTCCATTCACCACTACTCTCTGGGCCCAGCTATCCAGCCAGTTTTTAACCCAGCAAAGAATATACCTGTCCAAGCCATGGGCTGCCAGCTTCTCCAGGAGAATACTGTGGGAGACCATGTGAAAGGCCTTGCTGAAGTCTAGGTAGACTACCTCAACAGCCTTTCCCTCATCCACCAGGTGGGTCACCTGGTCATAGAAGGAGGTGAGGTTGGTCAGGCAGGACTTGCCTTTCATGAACCCATGCTGAATGGGCCTGATCCCCTGGTTGTCCCTCATATGCAGTGTGATTGCATTCAGGATGACCTGTTTCATCACCTTTTCTGACACTGAGGTCAGGCTGACAGGCCCATAGTTCCCTGGGTCCTCCTTACAACCCTTCTTATAGATGGGCATCACATTAGCAAGTCTCCAGTCATCTGGGACCTCTCTGGATGACCATGACTACTGATAGATGATGGGAAGTGGCCCAACAGTCACATCCACCAACTCCCTCAGCACCCTCGAGTGGATCCCATCTGTCCCCATGAGGTAAAATCAGTGATGGAGGAAGAAGAGATAGGGCCACGGAGCCCTATAGAGAGGTAGAGAAAAAAGCCTGGGGGCATGCTAGGCTTGTCAGGTGGGGGGCCTGGTGAGGAGGGAGGGTCCTCATTGGGCATGTAGCTGTCTGGGCAGGGCAGGGTCCCTCCTGCCCACCAGCACTGGACTGGGCTGTAGTTTTACCATGCAGTGCACCACTGTGAGCTCCAGCTGTTTGCTGGCCTAGCCCTGCACTCGGCTTGTCCCACCTGTGCCTTGCTGGGGTAGACCCTGTGCCCAGCCAGTGCCCCAGCCTTGAGTGCCATCAGTCTGCCAATCTGTTTGTCCATCCAGCACTGCTGCAGGCCATGCTGTGGTGCACCTGCAGGAAGGGAGAATCTCTGCATTGGCAAGGTGTTTTCTGGCTGCCCAGACAGGATGCGGAGGCACATCCTGACCCCTGTGTGTGTGCACTGAGCCCAGGCTGTGCATGGTGTCACCAAATCCAGACCATGCACAGCACTCTCACCAAGACCCATCCATGCACATCGTCCCCCCCCCACACACATAGCACATGCCTGTGGCCAGGATGTGCATATCTGCCTTTCACTGCTGTTCCAGCCCAGCTATCTCTGGCCTACAGGTTGTTCTCATGCCACACTGAAAAGTAATGCCACAGTCTGTGCCCTATCACAGAGTGTGTTAGGTCCCCTGAACTCCTAGATCTTCCAGAGTGTGCAGGGTGGGATAGGGCAGGCTGAAAGGCTAGGGAGAAGGAGGTTACACCTTTTTCCTGAGGTGGTGTGGTGGGAGGACAGGGAATCTCACTGCAGCCCTTTCTAGACGCTTCTGACCCCCACAGTCTAATGCCCCGCCCTACCCCAGATCCCCACTGCTTGTCACAACCCCTCCACATTTGGTCACTCTATTAATTGTCACAGCTGGTCCAACTTGGGGAAAGTGCCAGAAAGGGAAAGAGAAGGGTGGGGAGCCATAGAGAGGGAAAGGCAGAAAGATGGAAGGGCGAAGAGAGGGAGTACTGAAGAAAAGTGCAACAGAGAGATGAAGGCAGGGACAGGCAGAGAGGCAGGCAGGGATCTATAGGTGTGGGTGAATGTGGAGAGGGGCAGGTAGGAATCAGGTTGCTGACAAAGAGGACCAGGACCCGCTTGCCCTTCCTCTATTACAGTTTCTGTCACTTGAATGTCATTTACCTAAGACAATACCTTGGTGTCTTATAGCTCCTAAAACAGAAGACCTCAGAGACAGTGTCATCACACATACATGTAAGCATCCTACTTTTGGTTATATATAGACCCTGCATTATCTATTGATGATCTAATCTGGCAAAGACTATTAACAAGGATCCTTCCTTGCACGAAGAAACAGTATTTATCTTCTCTACAGATAGACACAGCTTCCAGTTTGATCAATTTCATTCTACTCTTCAGCTGGTTTACCCTTTTCTAATCTCCTCAAATTCAGCCATGGCAAATATTACACCTTTTCCTTCACACACATGTTGATATAATAACAAATCTAAACAGAGAAGACAAAAGCAGACCAAAGACACATTCAGTCAACAACATCCACAGAGGAAGAACAGATAACTCTGTCTTCATGCTGTTCCTGGGTTACGAGACTAGTGCTACAGGCAGGGCTTTGGGTTCTTTGACAGAGGGTGGTTGCACACTGGAACAGGCTCGCCAGTAAAGTAATCACTTCACCGAGCCTGTCTGAATTCAAGAAGAGATTGGAGTGTGCACTTAGTCACATGGTCTAAACTTTTGGGTAGACCTGTGCAGTGCCAGGAGTTGGACTTGATGATCCTTAGGGGTCCCTTCCAACTCGGGATATTCTATGATTCTATGATTCTATGATAATGGCTGGTTTTATAAGACACCAGGCCTGACAGTAATACATGGGAAAAGTTTATCTCACAGGGGCAAAAGGGTTCTGGGACAGGAATTATCAGTGCTCATCTGGAGAGCTTTAAAATAGATTTGAAGGGGAATGGGGTTGTAGCTGGGCTTGTACCAGTGGGGCAGTGCGCTAGTATTGATGAAGACTGGGAGGCCTCCTACCCCCCTAGGGTAAAATCGGTGTGCTCAGCTAACTCCCTGAAATGCCTGTGCATCAATGCATAGAGCATGGGGAATAAGCAGGAGGAGTTAGAAATCCGTGTTCAGTCAGGAGATGATGATCTGGTGGCAACTACAGCTCACATGACTGGAAAGTGGTCATGGATGGTTATGTCCTTCTCAGGAAAGACAGGTCAGCAAGGCAAGGTGGTGGAGTTGATCTTTATATGAGAGAGCAACTACAGTGTATTGAGTACTGTCCAGGGGTGGATGAGGAGCAAGTTGAGTCTATGGGTGAGGATTAAGGGGCAGGCTGGCATGGGTGATACTGTTGTGGGTGTCTATTACAGGCCACCAGATCAGGATGAGGAAGTTGATGAGGCCTTCTACAGCCATCTGATAGCAGCCTCACAATTACCTGGTTATCGTGGGGGCTTTTAACTACACTGATATTTGCAGAAAGCCTACTCAGCCAGCCAGCCACAGTCCAGGAGGTTCCTCCAGTGCATTGGTGATAACTTCCTGATGCAAATAGTGGATGTGCCAACTAGGAGAGGAGTGCTGCTGGATCTTATTCTCACTAACAAGGAGGGTCTGGTTGAAACGGTGAAGGTTGGGGGCAGCCTTGGTTGCAGTGACCATGAGATGGTGGAGTTCAGGATATCATGTGGCAGGAACAGAATACCAAGCAGAATCACAACCTTGGACTTCAGTAGGGCCAACTTTGACCTTTTCAAGCAATTTCTAGAGGAAATCCAATGGGACAAGGTACTTGAAGGTAAAGGGACCCAAGATAGTTGGTTAGTATTCAAGGACTGCTTCTTCTGAGCTCAAGATCAGAGCATCCCAACCCGTAGGAAGTCAAGAAAAGGAGCCAGGAGACCTGCATGGTTAAACAAGGAACTGCTGGGCAAAGTCAAGTGCTTCTTTGTCTCTGTCTATACTGCTGGAGGCTGTCCTGAGGAGCCCTGTACCCCTGAGGCCCTAGAAGAAGTCAGGATAAAGGAGGAGTTTGCCTTGGTTGATGAGGACTGGGTTAAGGACCAATTAAGCAATCTGGACATCCATAAATCCGTGGTCCTGATAGGATGCACCTGTGGGTGCTGAGGGAGCTGGCAGAAGTCATTGTTAGGCCACTCTCCATCATCTTTGGTAAGTCGTGGGGAATGGGAGAGGTGCCTGAGGACTGGAGGAAAGCAAATGTCACTCCAGTCTTCAAAAAGGGCAAGAAGGAAGACTCAGGTAACTATAGACCAGTCAGCCTCACCTCCATCCCTGGAAAGGTGATGGAATAACTTATCCTTGGCACTGTCTCTAGGCATATCAAGGATAAGAGGGTCATTATGGGCAGTCAACATGACTTCACCAAGGGGAAGTCATGCTTAACCAACCTGATAGCCTTTTATGAAGACATAACCAGGTGGATAGATGATGGTAACACAATGGATGTGGTCTATCTAAAGCATTTGACACCATCTCCCACAGCATCTTCGTGGCTAAACTGAGGAAGCATGGTCTGGATGATCGGGTAGTGAGGTGGACTGTGAACTGGCTGAAGGAAAGAAAGCAGAGAGTTGTGGTCAATAGTTGTAGGCCTGTGTCTAGTGGAGTCCCTCAAGGGTTGGTACAGGAACGAGTACTATTCAATATATTAATCAACAACTTGGATGAGGGAATAGAGCTCACTGTCAGCAGGTTTGCTGATGACACTAAACTGGGAGGAGTGGCTGACACACTAGAAGGCTGTGCTGCCATCCAGCGAGACCTAGACAGGCTGGAAAAGTGGGCAGGGAGAAATTTAATGAAATATAACAAGGGCAAGTGTAGAGTCCTACATTTGGGCAAGAACAACCCCAGATATCAGTATAAGTTAGGGACTGACCTGTTGGAGAGCAGCATAGGTGAAAGGGACCTGGGGGTCCTGGTGGACAGCAGGATGACCATGAGCCAGCACTGTGCCCTTGTGGCCAAGAAGGCCAATGGCTTCCTGGGGTGTATCAGAAGGGCTGTGGTTAGTAGGTCAAGAGAGGTTCTCCTCCCCCTCTACCGTGCCCTGCTGAGACCGCATCTAGGATATTGTGTCCAGTTCTGGGCCCCTCAGTTCAAGAAGTACAGGGAACTGCTTGAGAGAGTCCAGCACAGAGCCACAACGATGATTAAGGGAGCGAAGCATCTCCCTTATGAGGAAAAGCTGAGGGAACTGGGTCTCTAGCTTGGAGAAGACGAGGCTGAGGGGTGACATTATTAATGTTTATAAATACATAAAGGGTGAGTGTCAGGAGGATGGAGCCAAGCTCTTCTCAGTGATATGCAATGATAAGACAAGGGGCAATGGGTTAAAGCTGGAACATAGGCAGTTCCACTTAAATATGAGAAGAAACTTCTTTTTGGTGAGGATGACAGAACACTGGAACAGGCTGCCCAGAGAGGTTGTGGAGTCTCTTTCTCTGGAGACATTCAAAACCCATCTGGATGCATTCCTGTGTGACCTGATCTAGTTATTCCTGCTCTGTCAGGGGGATTGGACTAGATGATCTTTCAAGGTCCCTTTCAATCCCTAACCTTCTGTGATTCTGTGATATTGCGATTCTGCGATTCTATTCTTCTAACAAAGGGAACAGTTCCAAGATAGATTTATTGTATATTTTTTTAATCCTTTATATACAAAGAAAGCCAAACAGGTTAGAAAACAACTATCGTCCCCTTTACAGAGATTTCCTCTCTCCCACACCCTCAGTTTTCTTCCCTGTAGGTTCTGACAAAGGCACATACACTGTCAGCATGGTCTCACAAAAAACCATGCTTGCTGCAGAGCCAAAAATAAGTGAAATCATCCAGTAACAGAAGGACATAAAAACCGAGAAACTGAGAACACAATGCATGTCTGCAACTGAGTGTAGTGATAACATATTGGATATTTTTTTGTGTCTATTGCAAATAAACTTACAAAAATTATTTACTTTCCTAAGAACTAAAATTAGATTTTTTTTTCCTGTAGGTCAGATGATAATAAAAATGCAATTTTACATGTAGCTAAGCAACAAAGGTACAATAGAGCGAGGACTTGTAACAGGTACAGGACAGGTTTAATAGAGGTGCTTTTTTATTAAAAAAAAAAAAAAAAAGTCTGTCTTTCTTAGTACAAAGGGACAGCAGAATCCAACAGCATATGTTCATAATAATCCTCTGGACAACTGAGCAATATTTGCCAATATCCAGGTTGTGATTCCTCTCAGCAGCTCTAAGACTGCAGGTGGGTACATGCCACTGGGACCCAGAGTATCAGCCCCCTTGGCAAAATATTGGCCCCTAGGCTAAAAATGATCAGTCACTCTCTCAAGCTCTAGCGACAATACTGACTAAATCTTCCTTGACTTAGATGAAAGCTTAGACACTTTGCTCAGTATATATAGGTACATCATGAAAGCTAAAATATAAGCAAGATGAATCCCCCTCCTAATGTCTAAAGTCTTCTTGTTATAGATCTGCAAGTTCTTCCTTCTGCACAGGAATTGCATACACAACTGTGGCATAGGCACTCTGCTGAACTTTTCCTGCATTCTCTTACCTTCTATCTCTCTCTCCAGATTCAAAGGAGCCTCTGATTCTGACCTTACCTAACATTAGTGAACAAGATATAGTTGGCTCAGTTTCTATCCATGCTACATTTCTCATCCCATCATCTACAAAGACACATAGTCATTTGTGGCAACACTGATCTGTAGTATGAACTTCAACAATTGTATGAACAGCAGAATTCACAAGTCACCTTACTGAGTTGCCTTTCGCTTCTCAGATTTTCTCCCCAAGAATAAAAAGAATGACCAATAAGGATGTGTGAAGCAACAATACTTAGGATCATCTTCACATACTTCATTTATTCAGTTGTATGAGAGCAGAGTAGTAGGAATTACAAGGAATGTAAAAAAGATCTGATATCTCAGGTAATTCTTTTTATTTGAGAACATGACTGGCATGTTTTCTCTGATTACTGAAGTTGCTCTTAAACTATTGACTAGTTTGGTAAAGAGTACTTTTATCAAAGAAAGCTGCAAACGGCAGCATTACTGGCAGTGCAGCTGGGAATAGAATAGTCATTACGAGCCTTAAAGACTGATGTTTCTTCCAGCTCTCAGGTTCTTATGGATGAAGCTACCAAGGCTATCAGAGACTACCAAATATGAGCACATCTGGAGCAGACAAGCCTGCTGGTGTTTATGATCTAATATCATGACAAGAACAGGGGATGTTACAATGTATTGACAGTTCTCTCCATTGATAACAATTTGTAGCTCTTCTTTTGTACACGTGATATTTTCCACAGCCCATCACCCCTTTCTCCCAGTGCTCTTTGCAAATTTAGGATTACCTTTAGTCCATTGCAAAGTGACAATCTGGGGCATAGAAGGAAGCAATTTGTGTCGTGAAACTTGCCCTTTAGAGTTTAGGAAGTCAAGCTGAATACTGCTACACAGAGCCAGTTTTTCTGAACCTCCCCTGCATATGTGTGTGTGAGTTTCAACACTTGTACAAGAACATGGACTCAGGTACACACATATAACAGTTTCTTTCTGTTCCTACTTCCATATGTATGCTTATGGAAATTTTGTTTGTTTTTTAAAAACCTCTGTCCTTCCTGGTGTGTGTACACTCTTCGGTCTATTGGCACACCATTTTCTCCCAGCCTGATTTATACACTATGCCGACGGTTGTTGATCATGGCTACAATGTGTGACAGATCCAAACTTTTCATCATAACCTCCATGAACTCCTCGTCTTTCCTTGCTCCTTCCACAAATTCATCCAGAGAAAGTTCACCTGTGTCAGGCACAAACAGAAGACCTCAGAATCATGCCGATCCACATTTGAACAGTAAAAAGAGTGCAGTAATCTGACATTATGGACCATGTGGTATACATACACTGTTTTCAAGCACCAAGAGGCCTGAGAGTCATTTTAACCTTATTTGAAACTTAGCTGATATCCAGGAACTCCAACTCTCGCATTTTTCCCTTGCAAGGGAAAGAGTACATTACAAAAAATACAGGAAGCCTGTGGCTAAAGAACAGGATCATAGATTCCTATTTATAAGGCTGGATTAGTCTGTTTCTTTTTGGTGTAACCTGTCATACTGCTAAACCTGTGCCATAATTGCTGTTTTTCATGTTAAACGAAGTGACAGTAGGAAAATGTGCCAGTCAGAAATAGGTTTTCTGCCATAGACCAACAAGAGCTTGTTGAGGAAAGCAGCTCAGCAGAATTCTTCTGGAATAACAAGAGTGTTTGATAAGGTAAGCACATGAAGTAGCAAGGAAAGAAGTACCTCTCAGGGACATGCAACGATTACAGTGCCACCGAGTATCTTTTTACTGGCCCATAGCACTCAAAGCACTTGCTGTACAGCCTGTAATGGTCTCAGTGAAGGAATTTGGAACTTCTACATTAAATTCCAGTTCTTCCTTCTCCCTCTCCTGTTGCTGAAAGAGTTTGGAGCAGCTGGGAGCACCTGTTAGCCCAGCCCACTTCTAACTCTGACATAAGTTACATAGAAACATACAAAAAGGAAGGAGAAAAGAAACCCTACAAAACTAACGTGGAGAAAATGTAGCTAAGAATTATTACCAGGGAACAAATTCTATAGTACTGATTATGCATGATTCAAGGAGAAAAGTGTCTTAGCAAAATTCATGCAAAATGGATTAATGTAACAAGCAAATATAAAATGAAGAAGCGTAAAGTTCAAGAAAGAAAAGAAAACATAGATCTCTCTCTTTAGCACTGAGACTATGTAAGTAGGATGACATAGCATTCTCACCATCTCCATTCACATCAATTTTGTTGAAGACTCTGTTGGTGAACTCTTCTGCACTAGTTTCATGGTCACCACCATTGATAGCCCGAATAGCCTGGAAGAAAAGAGCAAGAATGGGAAGCTGTCTATTGACTCCCAGAACAATAGACTACTCCATTGCAGCCCGTCAGCATAGATTCAGAACAAGGTAGTCATACATGGTACCTTTCCATGCCATAACCATAGGAAAAACACAGCAGAAATCATCTGGCCTTATGGTTTGCACTGAAGGGTACAAAAGAAGAGTGGTTCTGGAGCATGTAACGAGCAGTTAAAACCAGAGAACTGCCCTAAATCTGCTTAGGTAGAGCTTAAGCACTGCAGATATGGCAGAATCAGGATCACAGCCACTTACCCAGATCAAACATACCTAAATTAAGCAATCCACATCCACAGATATAAGATGACCATCTGTGCTACCTCTAAACAAAATAAGAATATTGATAGACACATTTCCAGAGACCAATTTACTCTGTACTGAGAACTATTAGATGGATATCATGAATGTCTCTCTACAGATGCCCATTTCACTGCATCCACTGCAGCCGAACCTTGCCAAATCTAAAACTAGATTATCATTTTTCAGGTGTGAAGTCAAGATGGAATAAATTACACCTTCAGAATCTGACGGGTTAAAAGCAAAACCTTCAAATCTATCTGTGAAGCACTGGATATAAAAAGATCACTTGCAGCCTTTTGGGATTTCATGCTCCACACAGAAAATCTTGCTGACTAACAGTTCATATCTAGTATAATTGCAAATTCTATGCATTTTTGAAGTATTCCACACATGAATTGATTGAGAAAAGGCATGAAAATACTCTATTTTCTATGTCAATCTTCCTAGATTCCTCTGTAGTTAAACATGATACAAAGACACAATTTAACTTCCTTACATGCCTTGTTCTTTTGATAATCCACCTTCTAGTACCCTATGGTGCACTAATCTCAATAAACACTGTCAAACATTCTCTGCATTTGACATTCTGATATTCTTTACTATGAGAGCAGTGAGAGAGGTTGCCCAGAGAAGTTGTGGATGCCCCACCTTTGGAAGTCTTTATGGCCAGGTTGGATGGGGCTTTGAGCAATCTGGTCTGGTGGAAGGTGTCCCTGGCCATGGCAGCGGGGGCGAAATTTGATGATCTTTAAAGTCCCTTCCAAACCAAGACGTTCTATGATTATATGCAGTAATAGATGCTATGGTGGTAAAGAAGAGTGCTAAGTCTGCTTATTGGACTATGGCTTTATAGAAGATGTCAACCATGATTATCCATGTGAGGAATGTCAGAAGTCCTACTTGTGTGGTGGAACTTCTCTTGAAGAGAGGAGGGGAGAGGAGAGGAGGGAAGGAGAGGGAAGGGGAGGGAAGGAGAAGGGAGGGGAGGGGAGGGGAATGGAGGGGAAGGGAACGGAGGGGAACGGAGGGGAAGGGAACGGAGGGGAGGGGAGGGGAGGGGAGGGGAGGGGAGCGGAGCAGAACAGAGAGGAGAGGGACCCCTGGAGACTCACCTTAATGATGTTGAGCAATTCATGTCGATCAATGCAGCCATTGCCATCTACATCATACAGTTTGAAATACCACCGCAATTTCTGTTCCATCTTCCCACGGAGAACAAGGCTGAGGGCAGCCACGTATTCCATGAAGTCAATATATCCATCCTATGGCAAAACAAAAAACAACTTGTGACAGGAACAAACAGAGGGAGTTGCAGCTCTGGAGCTGCTTTACCTTATTCCGGTGTAGATTTACAGCTAAAAGAGAAAAACAAATGTCACAGAAATGCATATGTATGTACAAACTTCAGAACAAGTATATACACACACTATTTTTCTGGTCACCTTTAAGATCTCCTAAACACCTGGATTCCTGTACTTATGATCTATTACATGTCTAGGATAATCTGCCATCACCAATTGCAGCTAGAACATGTCATTCCTTGTGGCCAGTGCTCTTTTTATAGTAAAGGTTCATAATCCCTAGATTTAACACTGACTAAAATTTATATTAGTTAGACAGAAAAAAACAAAGTGCATATGTTCCTCAGTGATTCTGAGTGATTCTCAGTGATTCTGAGTGATTCTACTTCAAAAAATTGCAAAGGAAAAAAAAATGAAACTTCTATTTACTGAGGTATTTAAGCAAAGTCAGATGCCTTTCTGGAATGCATATAAATATATGTAAAATGCAAATGTAGGTAGCCTAGCAGAGCACTACTGTTTTACAGCAAGGACCACAATATTTTAGAATATTCATTCAGGATCACTGTCATATTCCCATTACATGAGTTTTTCATAACTTCATTGAGCAAAATAACAGAAAACACAGATAAACAACTTTCAATATGGGAAGGAGAGGATAATTGTAATTTATAAAATAACTCAATTGATTTTTTTTATTCTTTGCCCTCAGCAGAGTTCTCAGAATCTGAATGTCCAGGTAGGTGATTTCAATATCTGTATTACTGCAGGGTGGCTCTTCCCCTGGGTGCTTTTTTTTTCCTTGCCATTGATTATAAAATGAACTTAGATGAAATGGCTATTAACAAGCTAAGATTAACTGATGTAGGTCCATCCCCACTGGTTGTCACACTCTTACTTCTTTCCTCTTGAAATCATTTTCTTCGGATGATAGCTTTTCATCTTAATATGATCTAATTTGAATTTGAAACTTTTATTAAAAAATTGTTCACTGCATAACTTGGAGCTCACAAGGAACTTTGAACAGTGCAACATTTTTGAACAAATATTCAAATCCTTAAACTTGTCAAGAAATGACAGAGATAAAGGGGAAAGCTTGTGCAAGAACTGTAAACGTGTTGGTTTAGTTTATAAAACTGCTTCTCATCACTATCACTACCCTGGGCACTGAGAACATTAGAATGAGAAAGAAGATTGTTTGACGTCTGCAGTCACTTGCAGTCATTGCATCAACCACAATATCTCAGCAACCCTAGTGGAGTCTAGCTGCTCCTCTCTTACCTTTCTGTAGTAATGTTGCAATATTCTTTAGCAGTCCTGAACTCCATATGCCTTCTTACATTGTCCAAACTGCCATTCCTTCCTCAGACCCCAGCCTTTCCTTCTTCAAAATTTACCCTGAGATTTCCCACCTGTTTCATGTCTCAGAACCTAGTTCCTCCTTGAGTTGGGCTATTTCAGAATGTTGGAACACAGAGCAGAGCTGAATTTTCCTGTGTTGCTGTATGAGCAAATTTATCTGCCATTGAGATTACAGGCCTGCAAGCACAGGATGAAGTATATACAGATTAAAAACAGGCAAAAATGCGGGACATTTAATGATTAAAGACATTATGGGAGCTACTGTTTTTTACATGAGACAGCCAGAGGTCACCTGTCACAGTGAGAAATACTACCTGCCTCCTAGCTGCTGCTATATGCTCTACCTCCTACTGCTGAGGAGAGCCATTGAGACAGATTGTCTCCCCATGCAAGATTAGTTTCATCTGTGAAATAACTGGAAATTACTTCCTCTACAAATGTCATAAAGATTTCTATTGTCTTTGAATCATGTAGTCTCTGCTATCTAACATGCATATTTTTGAAGAATAATAAAAGGCTTTAAAAGGTCTAGATTTCAGCATCATCTCTTTCTATTAGCATTTTGCTAGTCAAACAAAGCCAAACCAATTAATACACTATAAGGAATTCTTAAAATTCAAAGGTGAACTTGAACAAGGTAGTTAGATAATGAGGTGTTATTACCTATGGTTGTTATCTATGCCATTATCTATACATGTTAATTTGCCCCTTACATTCTGCTACTTTACATTGACATCCCTCAGCAGTTTTGAAAAAATAAAAAATAAATAAATGCAGGGACTCCCAAAAGTTGCAAGAGTTGGTTTACTTTTAAGCAGTACAAGGTATTTCATTTCCTTGCTGGATAACTCACCTTATTCATATCAAATGTGCGAAACATCTGCTCAATGTATTCATTGGCCTGTGGATCCAGCCCTCGAAGCCCAAAGAACTGTTTAAATTCATGCTCTGTCAGCTGTCCAGAAGGACACTCCGTCATGAACTTTTTGTACCAGTGGTGGATCTCAACAGCCTGCAGATCATCCACTGTGGAGCTGCTATTGTTCCCCATATGTACGTGCGTTCAGAAGAATGGATGTTATAGGAATGATCCTCTTCGTCCTGTAGCTCTCTCAGCAATGCCCGTTTGCTCCTTTCCACATTCGACATTAGTCTTAGATAAGTAAAGATCTAACTTTCCCCAAGCTAATTATAAATGTTAATCTTCTTAAATGCTGATTTACAAACCCGAGAGTTTCAATGATACAAACAGTCTTCTTAGAATGGAAAGAAGGTGTGAGATAATCTAGCAAATCACTGCTATTTTAGGAGACAAATCAGAAGGGGTGAGAAGGTTAAGTAGATACATCAGGAGCTATACTGGTTTTGTACATTACCCTATTTTTAACATTAATATAATTATACATGAAGATGAGAGGAAAAAGCTACAAGATGGGGGATTCGATGTAAAGATCTGCTCCTCTAACTGAATTTGAGAGTCTTCTCAGCTAGAGAACTTGAATAATTTAGAGAATAGGCCCAAAAAAATTCACATAAATGACCCCTCATAAGTATTAGGCTATGTGCGAAAAACCTCATCTCCACACACATGAAGAGGCATAGAAGAACAACAGCAGGTGGGGGAACCAGAATAATCTCCTGATCTGGCTAGCCCCAGAAACACTACAGAGGGTCAATCAACCCAAAAAAGACTCAACTGCACAAACAGGAAGGAGCAAAAAGAGACAATAACAGGGAGGGAACCCCATTAACCTAGTAAGAGAAAATAAGCCCCTGCCTCAACTTCTCCTAAGGCTGTCATAGGAGACCCATCAGCCCCATCGGCCTGAAGGTGACACCCATCACCATGAGTCAATGAGACAGGTTGTCAGAGTACCTTGCTGACTGGGGGGTTACTGCCCAGGGGCATAGAAAACATTGTGGGTTGCATGGGAAGAGCACTGGGGGGATTGCACGAGACTATGGGGTGGTTAGGGGAGGAACAAAAGGTAGGGAAAAGGATGGGTCTAGGTGGTCTGGGATGGAACAAGCACAGCAAAATATAAGGAAAATGGACAAAAGGGGGGGGTGTCTCTCTGTGTGTAGGTGTGTGCAAGGGGATCTTTACCAACAACTGTAATGGGACTGCAAGCCTCAGGGTCTGGCATGCACAGGTGCTGGGGAGACTAGGCCTGCAGGGTTAGTTACAGCATAGACCAAATA
This sequence comes from Stictonetta naevosa, assembly GCA_011074415.1. NCBI lineage: Eukaryota > Metazoa > Chordata > Aves > Anseriformes > Anatidae > Stictonetta > Stictonetta naevosa. The sequence continues at coordinate 774,525 of CM021697.1, read as the reverse complement.
GCTCAGCCCCACTAATGGAAGGATCTGCATTGTGCATATGTTTTTATCTCCCTCTAAGAGATCATCAGCCTGATCAGCCAGAGTCGGGGACAGCCTGCAGCCATTTGTGCTAGTTCTGTTTCTGGGAGTGCTGGGTGCTTCTGTCTGTGTTGCTTGCTGGGTGTAATGTACACATATTATATACATGTGTTTGTGTGAGTGTGCCTACTAGGAACACAGTCTTAGCTTTGCAACTGGTTGGGCCTAGGAGCATGGAGCTGTAGCAGCCTCAGTACTATCAGGCCAGGAGATCTGGCAGTTCTTAACAATAGCACAGAATAATCAGAGACAATTACCTGCTTTACTTAGGAATGGTTGTAATTCCAAGTTTTTTCCTCAAAAACAGGTTTCTGTTAAAACACAGTAATAGTTTATTTTTATAGTGTAATTTACTAACAACCAACCAACCCCTCAAACATAAACACTTTATAATAAGAAAGAAGTAATTTTAGATGATGAAACAATTAACAGTATTAAACAACTAAACAATCCATGTACTTACCTTTTACGGCTAGCATCATATAACAATGTAAGCAGTACATAAATTTACTTTCTCAGGAGTGTATTAAATCAATGCAACAAAACTATGTATAACAAATGTTTCAGTTACTTATACTGAAGCATTATATAATTTAAAGAAAAAAAAAAAAAAAAACACACCATCTTTGTGACCATTCAAAAATGTTGGTGTTAGTGAATGTAGTGAGATACTATTGGAACTGAGCCCTTAAAAATATCAATGGTAATTCATGTAAGACAAACGTAAGTACATAAAGGAGATAGCTTCTGTCTCTGTTAGAAAACATTACTAAACATTCTTAAACTTAGACTGCAGTGTCACATTCAAAATCTTGTTTATGGGCAAAGAGGAAGATCACTTTACCTAAGTATGTAAAGCCAAGAATTTATTAGTAGTGTAATGGAAATGTTAATAGTCTAATTCAAGAATCATCGTAAGTCTAGATCTAATTACAGAAAAAAAAAAGAAAAATAATGTTGACTGAGTACTTATACTCAGGTAAAAGTTGTACTAATAGCAGTGATACAATCAATATTGCAAAACACACACATGGTTTCTACACAATTTCCGGTTTTACATTCACCAGACCACTGCTCTGGGTCCTAAGGTCTGAGGTTCACTGTAGTGTTGGCGGTGGGGAGGTGTCACGGCCAGTTGTCAGCATCTTGAGCCCTTCACTGGGAGGAATGTGATATCCTTGTTGACGGTTTCCTTCTCTTTTTTTCCCCCTTTCTTCTCTTTCCTTCCCCTTAGGCTTACTTATCTGTGTTTTGTAACCTACATTTACACCTGTATCTTTCTTCACTGATCTGCACCTCCGTTACATCTAAATTTACTTGATATGGTGCCCTGCACACATATCAAAACCTGTTTCGTCCAGCTCTGAATTTTTAAACTAACATTAGTTACTTGTTTATAGACAAGGGGTCTCCAGCACTGGAGCCTGTGCCATACCTCTTGTTATCCTGCACCTGTTCTCTACACCAAATACTGTCTCTACTTCTCAAGACCTCAGCCAGTGTACCAGACCTTATTTCTCTACTCTGCATCTAATGTTAGAGTTTTAAGTATCTTTCTAGTACTGCTTGTTATCACTACCTGTATGAAACTATGGTTATACCACACAGAGACAAACAAAAGTAAAATAAATTAGCCATAGGCACCTGGTAATTAGAGAAATTGCTCTCACATCTAAACAAAGCAAAACGAAGCTAGAGGCAGACTGCAAAAGTTCAGACAAGCCTCGGTCCTGCAGCCTTATGAGCTCAATACTAAAGCCTATGCTCTGTTTCTAGCAATGCCCTGTCACATCGTGGTCACATCGGCAGCAGAAACACCAGCGTGTTCGAGCGTCTGCGTTAACACAGCCAGCAACCAGCGCTGCAGCAAACAGCCCCTCAGCGATCAGAGAGCTGCCTGACGGGCGGTGCGGGGCCTCCTGGGGGCAAGGCCTTCTGGGGGCAGGGCTGTCCGAAGGCGGGGCTGTCCGGAGCGGGGGCGGCCGGGGGCGGAACGTCCAAGCGTCGGGGTGGCACCGCCCCCGCGCGAGGACCAGATGCACAGTCCCGCCCGCCGTCTGACCGCACCCCTCGGCATGCCTCAAAAAGCCTTGGCTAACGGGTTGCTTCCCCGTTATCGGGCGGGCCCGCAAGACCTCCTCAGGATTGGTGGGTTTATGCTGTGTGTCAGCGCAACCGCGGCGCCGAGGCGGGTCCTTCACCGCGATTGGCTGAGCGATGTCCCGCGCCCCGCAGTCGATTGGCTGTTCTCCGGCGGGTAGGCGGGGCCGGGCGGGAGGCGGAAGCCACGGCGGAGCGTTCCGGTGCTGAGGTGGCTGGGGGCGGGCTTGGTGCTGTGGCGGTTTGGCTGTTGCTGGGGCTCGTTGCGTGCTGGTTGCTGGTAGGTCGGTACCTTCCGTCTCCTGGTGCTGTCCTGCGGTTGTGTGAGGGCTGTGGGGCTGTCGTGCGGCTCTCGGCGGCGGACCTGGACCGGGCACGGCCCGCTGTGCGGCACTGGGCATTGCTGCCGGCGCTGGCGGGAGCGGCCCCGCTGGTGTGTGGGAGGAATCGGGGAGGGTTCCCGTCTCCTTGGGGTCCAGGGCGGTGAGGAACGGCCGGGCGGGCTGGGCCGGCGGCGGTCTCTGCCTTCACCGGGCTTTGTGGTCAGGCCCGGTCTCGGCACGCCGGTGCCTGTGCTACGACCGAGCCTCTTTTGTTGGGGGTCTGAGCTTGGTGCCTAGGTTTAACCAGCAGTGGAGCCCTTCCTGGGAAGGTTTCTGCCCCGTGAGCCCCGCCGGATGCATAGCGGTCACCTTGTCCTCGCCGGTAAGTGCGGGACTGGTGGGGCAGCCGGGCGTTCCCGTAGCTGCACCGTCGTTGGGACGCGCGGGTGAACCCGCTGGCAGGGGTTGCCTCCGGCTCCTTGAGATCTGGAGCTGTGGGCAGGTGGTGGTCTTTAGTGTCTATTGTGCTCCTTCGTTCCACGTTCTTTTTAGGGACCCTCTGCTCAGCGTGAGAGGTTTGTCCCAGGGCTGTACAGTGACAGTGTTTTCAATGCCTGTTTGCTTCCTGAAGGAGGCAAAAAACCACAAAGAATTAAAAACTTAATTTATGTATAATAAAGTTACAATATAATAAATCAGTTACAAATACTGTCAAGGCTTTCATCGTTAATGGATATGTAGAGATAGAAATGGATACGTTCGTGCCTAATATATTGCTTGTATGCAAAAATGGAAATCCAAATCAGTGTGATACCAGAAGAGCACTATGCTTGTCTCTGCCAGCTGTACTGTTTACTTATTTGGGTGAGGCAGTGGAGCACAGATTAACCTGTGTCCTTTTGTGCTTGTCTACTTCTGTTTATAAGGAAATTGGCCAGCACTAAGTAATGCTTTACTGCTATAAGCTCAGCTTTAGCAAGTCATTTGATACAGTTTCCCACAGCATTCTCCTGGAGAAACTGGCTGTTCATGGATTGAAGGGACATACTGTTCTCTGGTTTAAAAAAAAAAAACAACAACAAAAAAAACACCTGTCTGGATCCAAAGGGTCCTTGTGAATGAAGTTAAATCCAGTTGGTGGCTGGTCCTAAGTGGTGTTCTCTTGTGCTCAGTATTGAGGTCAGTTTTGTTTAACTTTTTTTTTTTTAATGATCTTGATGAAGAGATTCTGTGATTGAGTACACCGTCAGCAAATTTGCAGATGATGCCAAGTTGGGTGGGTATTTTGATCTACTTGAGAAAAGGAAGGCTTTGCAGGGGAACCTGGATAGATCAGTGCGATACAGTTGGATGTGGCCCAACAAGGCTGAGTACCAGCTGCTGCACTTAGGTCATAGCAACACCAACACAGCAGTACAGGCTTAGAGAGGAGTGGCTGGGAAGCTGCCTAGCAAAAAGGAACCTGGGGGTGCTGGTCAACAGATGGCTGAATAGGAGCCATTGGTGTGGACAATAAGGTCAATGCCATCCTGGCCTGTATCAAAAATGGTGTTGCCAGCAGGACTAGGGAGGGAAGCAATTGTCTCTCTGTACACAGGACAGGCAAGACTGCATTTCAAGTACTGTGTTCAGTTTTGGGCCCCTTGCTGCAGGAATGTTATTGTTGAGTGTAGAATAAAGGCAGCTGAGAGAAAACCTCATTGCTCTGTACAACTACCTGAAAGGTTGCAGCAAAGAGGGTATCAATCTCTTTTCTCATAATAAGTGATAGGATGCGAGGAAACAGTCTCGAGTTGCACCAGGGAGGTTTAGATTGGATAGTGGGAAGAATTTCTTCATGGAAAGGGTAGTTAGGTATTGGAAAAAGCTGCTCAGGGAAGTGGTGGAGTTGCCATCCCTAGAGGTACTTAAGGACATGGTTTAATACGGAGTTAGTAGTATTAGGTGGTGCTTGGGCTTGATAATGTTAAGGGACTTTTCCAAACTCAACTGTTACATGATTCTAAGTAAATATGAGGTGTAAGGACCAAGCTATTTCTGCTACAAGTCTGTGGGCTAACGTATAGGACAGCTACCAGCTTGTCTGCTGACTCTTGGCTTTGGGATGGTATTTAAAGGTGTTATACTTGTTCTTGGATTTAACCTCAGGGAGGGAGTAAAGATGAAGCCAAGCTCTCCAGTGGTGAGCAGTAACAGGGTAAGAGGCAGCAGGCACAAACTGAAACATAGGAGATTCTCTTAACATCATGAAACACTTTTTTTTTAACTGCATGGGTGACAAAGCAGTAGCACAGGTTTCACAGAGAGACTGTGCAGTTTACCTCCTTAGGAAGTCAACTGGGCATAGTCTGGAGCAAGTGGTTCTGAGTAGCCCTGCTTTAGCGTTGGAGTTGGACAAGATGACCCCCAGAGGTCCTTTCCAACTTCAGCCATTCTGTGAAAAAGATTTTACTCCACTTGGCTGTCTCTTAGTTGCTGAATTTGGTCCATCAAGTTCACAGCTTTCTTATACTGGGGAGACCAGAACTGGACACAGTACTCCAGTTATGGCTCTGCCAATGCTGAGTGGGGAGTAAGGATAACACCTCACTCCTGGCAACACTCCTGATGCAGCCCAGGATGCTGTTCGTCTTTGTCATGAGGCTGTGTTGCTGGCTTATGGTCAACCTGTTGTCCACCATGACCCCCAGGTCCTTCTTTGCAGAGCTGCTTTCTAGCTGGGTGGTCCCTAGCATATGCCTGTGGTTGTTCCTTCCCAGGTGCAGGACTTCACATTTCCGTTGGTTGAACTTCATGAGGTTTCTGTCAATGTGTTTCTTCAGCCTTTCCAGATCCCTTTGGATGGCAGCATGACCCTCTGGTGTATCAGCACCTCTTCCCCATTGTGTTGTGAAAATTTGCTGAGGGTGCACTCTGCAATGGTATCAGCCAGCTCATTTTGCACCTGTGGGTACATCCTTGTGGACTTGTATATGGCCAGTTTGTGCTTACTAACTTGGTCCTCTTCTGAGTGTAAATCTGCATTGCTCCAGACTTTCAGTCTGTTGTCAGGGGACTGGAATTTGTGAAGGTCTTACCTGTAAATGCCAAGGAGAAGAGGGCATTGAGTACCTCAGCATTTTCCGTGCCCTTTGTCATCGGGACATCTGCCACATTTAGCAGTGGGCTCATGTTTTACCTAGACTTCCTTTTGCTGTTTATGTATTTGCAGAATCCCTTCTTGTTGCTCTTTGCACCCCTTGCCGTATTCAACTCACCTGAGAAAATAATTTAAAAGTGAGTTCAAAGACATGAATCTTTATGACTTGAGCTCAGGTTATTAAACTCCATGTCTATGCAAATAGGTACAAGCTCCTCTGTTTGCATTTTGAGTAGCCCAGTTTTGAGCCAAGTCTGGCAAGGCATATTACCTGTAGTTCAGTATCAGGTTATTGCAGTCAGACTGGACATGGGCCAGGGAATCTTAAGTTTCTCCTCAAAGTCCATGTACAGATGCTTGAAATTGTAATTCCTGTAGACTGCAGATGTGTTGAGCCCTATAACACATTCTGCTTACAATGAATGCCTGCAGATGCCTAGATTCTATATTTTTTCCCTCGTGTTTCTAATACCACTTCTAATAATTCCTCTTTCAATAACATATAAGTTCTATCAATCCTGAATCATGTCGTATGTTATTTCATGTTACCTCGCAGCCACATGTTGTGTATTTGTGACTTTGACATGTGGCCTAATGGTGAGTAGGAAAATCAGAGTCATCCTCTTCAAATATTGGTGATTGTCACTGATAGGCATTTGTGCATTTGGCTGACATTTTAGAAATATGCTTTTACCACTGCCAAGAGAGTAGGGCATGTTCCTCTTTGGAGGACGGTGGGGGGTGGTGGTTTACAAACCACCTTTATTATTTTTATTCTTTAGTAGTTTATTGTTCTATGAACCAGTGATTTCAGGTCTTTAAATGAGTCTTTTGTATTACTGACTTGGTGACTGGCTAGTCAATGCTGAAGGAAGGAATGTCTCTGGTAGAAATTACAAAGCCTATATTACTTTGGAGTTCTATGACTTAGACTCGTGCAGGGCCAGCTAAGATGTGTGCAAAATGCTAGGACTTTTTTTCACATGTGCAATGCTAGCTTTATGATGGTGTCCTTCTCCAGCAGCAGTGTCATCTCCAGGGTTCTTTGCAGGAAAGACTGTCTGAGGCCTGGCTGGCTTTTTCTTTCTTGACTAACTGCTTCTTAAGTATTTTATTCTGTAGGCTGCAGAGATCAAGTTCATGCCATTAAGCATTAGAAATCAGAGTGTGTGTTTGCAAGAACAGAAGTTGTATTTTATGAACAAGGAAGACTTTTCACTTCTTATGCTTATTCCAAATGAGTGATTGTAATAATCCAAGAGTGTGCTGCGTAGGATGAAGAACGTGCTTATTTCCTTACTGTTAAATTGTTTTCTTCTCTCCCCAAGATTGCTCCTGTGACTTGTCAGTATCCAAGAGATTTAAAAAAAAATGGTATGAAGGACCTGTGTGTGACGAATAGCGCTGTCTGGAAGTCTCTTCACTACTGAATAAGCATACTTACGAGCTACTCAGCGCATGGAAGAGGTGGGTGTTCATATGGCATTTGGTTCAACCCTCTGTTTTTAGCGTGGCTAACTTTAAAGTTAGATCAGGTTGCTGTAAGCCTATTCCAGTGTGGTTTTGTGTGTTTTGTTTTCTTTTGTTACCTTTGCTGTTTTTTTTTAATTGAAATTTCATATACTGCAACTTGTGTGCATTGACTCATATCCTTTTGCTGTGCACCTTTTAGAAGTGTCTGGCTCTGTCTTCAACTACCTGATGGATAGAAAACACCATTCTGTGATTATAGAATCACAGAATCGTAAAATATCCTGTGTTGGAAGGGACCCACAAGGATCATTGAGTCCAACATTTGGCTCCACATAGGACTAACTAAAAACTAAATCATATGTCTGAGAGCATTGTTCAAACAGTTCTTGAACTCCAGCAGGCTTAGTGCTGTGACCACTTCCCTGGGGAGCCTGTTCCAGTGACTGATCACCCTATCAGTAAAGAACCTTTTCCTAATACCCAATATGCACCTCACACGATGTAGCTTCTTGCTGTTCCCTCAGTCCTTTTCTATTACAGGGAAGACAATGATTATACGTCCCTTCTTGCCCTCTGTTCTCAAAGCTGAGCAAACCAGCATTCTCAGCCTCTGTGTCTTGAAATCCAGAACCTGATCATTATGGGAGCTTTCTGCTGTGCTTGCTCCACTTCCTTCCTGACCTTTTTTGTGTACCAAGGAGCCTGAAAGTGGACTCTATACTTTAAATGTAGTCTTACAAGTGCTGAATAGAAAAGATGAATTGCTTCCCTCAGCCTGCTTGGTACAGTCTTACTAATACAAACCAGTATGTACTTGGTCTTCTCTACTGCAAGTGCACACTGCTGGTTTGTCTTAAACTTATCTGCCAGCATACCCAGTTTGTCTTCAGCACAGTTTTACAGCCACTTGGCCCCTATTTTGTGCTTCTGCATATGTTTATTCTACTCTGCGTGTAGGATTCTAGTTGAGTTTGCTAAACTTCATGAGGTTTCAGTCAGTCTGTTTCTCTAGCCTGCATTCTTCTGATTGACAGCTCTGTTCTCTGGCTTATCAACTGCTCCTCACAGTTTGGAGATTTTTTTGAGGGCGGATTGCATCCCCTTGTTCAGGTTATTAATGAAGATCATATTCTACCACTTATCCCAGGATGGCAAATTGTGTTGCTGGGTGTTACGGCTGCCATTTTCTGATTCTTCAGCTCCATTTTGCCTTCTGAGTTTCAAGGAAAGGAAAGAAGGTATGCTAAGTGTCAGCCAGGGAATATATGCCCTCTCCAATTTGTATCTCTATGCAAGGTCCTGTCATATGTGTGTTACGCGAAGGTCTCCTCTTTCTCATGGGACATACCTTCATCTACTTAAACATCAGGACTGAGTTCAACATTCCCACTACTTATAACTAGAAAGCTTGTTTTGCAGGTATTGTTGCCTGTATATATGCTTGGCCTGGAAAGAAGTGTCTATTCAAGTAAGAGTCAGTTATTCTTCTTTTGAATACCTGTAATTCAGTAAACTGGAGCCGATCTCTTTCCAGTTGTGCCCATCGAGAGGACAAGAGGCAACGGGCACAAACTGAAGCACAGGAAGTTCTGGCTGAATACGAGAGAGCATTTCTTTACTGTGAGGGTGACAGAGCACTGGAATAGATTGCCCAGAGAGGCTGTGGAGTCTCCTTCTCTGGAGATATTCAAAACCTGTCTGGATGCCATCCCGTATTCTAGGTGATCCTGCTTGTCAGGGGGGTTGGACTAGACGATCTTCAGAGGTCCCTTCCAACCTTGTTGATTCTTTGTCTGTGGTTATGTAATGACATGGTTAAGGAAGATCAAGAATGAACTATGAGGGTAAATTGAAATCCTGTATAAAAATGTATTTTGCAATAACGCATGTAGAGTAGTAAAGATATCATCTTGTCTTAACAATATATCTGCTTATGTGTTTAAAGAGTCTGGCTTTTCTTGGTTATGTGATCACTTACGTATTCCTGTGGTGGTTTAACACTGACTAGTAGCCAGACACCACAACACTGCTTCTTCACTCCCCCTCCTCGGAAGGACAGGCAGAGAAAATACAATGAAAGAAAGCTTGTGGGTTGAGGTGATAACAGGGAGATCACCCACCAGTTACTGTCATGGGCAAGGCAGACTCAGCATAAGGGAGATGAATAGAATTTATTCTCAATTAAAAATGGACTAGAGCAGTGAGAACTAAAAGCAAACTTAATTACTCCTTCACATCCACCTTCTTCTACCTCCTCCCTCCAAGCAGCACAGGGGAGTGGGAAATTGAAGTTACGGTCAGTTTATAATGCTTAATCTCTGCCACTCTTTCATCCTTGTTCTTTCCCTGCTCCAGCGTGGGGTACCTCCCGCAGGATGTAGTCCTTCCTGAACTGATTCTACATGGGCTTCCCACAGACTGCAGTTCTTCAAGAGCTGCTCCAACATGGGTCTATAGACCATGGGGTGCAGTCCTTCAGGAATGGGCATGCTCCAGCATGGGTCCTCCACAGGCTGCATCTCTTGCCAGACAACCTACTACAGCATTGGCTTGTCTATAGAGGCTGCAGTTCTGGCCCAGAGTCTCCTCCTGCATGGACTGTCCATGGGCTGCAACTTCCTTCAAGCCATACCTACCTATTCCACTGTGGGCTCCTCCATGGATATTTGCTCTGCTGTGATACACCATGGGCTGCAGGGGGACAGCCTGCTCTACCATGGTCTCTATGGGCTGCAGGTGATCAGTTCCATTGGCTGGAGCACCTACTCCCCCTCATTTTCACTGACCTTGGTGTTTCAACATTTTCTCACTCATCTCTCTTAGCTGCTGTTGTACAGCATTTCTTGACCTTAAACGTGCTCTCACATAGGTGCAACTAGCGTTACTCATTGGCTTAGCTTTGGCCCATGGCATGTCCCTTTTGGAGCTGGACCAGTTTGTTTGGAACTGACTCTTATCTAACATGGGGAAGCTTCTGGACTCTTCTCACAGAGGCCACCCCTGCAGCCCCCCCAGCTACCAAAACCTTGCCATGTAAATCCAACACAACTCCTGAGGCTTGGCTTTGGCTTTTCTCTCTGTGGTTTAACCCCAGTTGGCAACTAAGTACCACATAGTCTCTTGTTCACTCTCCCCATGTGGAATGGGGGAGAAAATTGGAAACCCAAAAGTGTGACAACTCATGGTTGAGGCAAAGACAGCTTACTAAGTAAAACAAAACTTCTGTGCACAAGCAAAGTAAAACAAGGAATCAATTTGCTACTTCCCATCAGCAGGTAGATGTTCAGCCACTTCCAGGAAAGCAGAGCTCATCATACAGGGAAAACAAACACCATTGCTCCAAATGTCACTGCTGTCCTCCTTTTTGAACAGGCTGAAGAAGTGGGCCCATGAGAACCCAATGAGGTTCCGCAAGGCCAAGTGCAAGGTTGCACTTGAGCTGGGGCAATCCCAGGTATTTATATGGTCTGGGAGAAGATGAACTTGAGAGCAACCTTGCAGAGAAGGACTTGGGAGTCCTGATGGATAAGAAGCTGGACATGAGCTGGCAGCGTGCGCTTGCAGCGTGGAAGGCCAACTATGTCCTGGGCTGCATTAAGAAAGGGGTGGCCAACAGGGAGAGGGAGGTGATTGTCCTCCACTACTCTGCTCTTGTGAGACCCCACCTGGAATACTGCGTGCAGGCCTGGGGCCCCCAGCACAAGAAGGACGTGGAGCTCTTGGAATGGGTCCAGAAGAGGGCCACTAAGATGATCAGAGGGCTGGAGCATCTCTTCTATGCAGAGAGGTTGAGGGAACTGGGCTTGTTTAGCTTGGAGAAGGCTCTGTGAAGACCTCATTGCAGCCTTCCAGTACTTGAAGGGAGCATATAAACAGGAGGGGGTACACCTGTTTACATGTGTTGGTAGTGATAAGACAAGGGGGAATGGTTTTAAACTAAGACGGGAGATTTAGGTTGGAAATTAAGAGAAAGTTTTTCACTCAGAGGGTGGTGAGGCACTGAAATAGGTTGTACAGGGAGATTGTGGATGCCCCATCCCTGGAGACATTCAAGGCCAGGCTTGATGCAACTCTGGGCAGCCTGCTCTAGTGGTTGGCAACCCTGCCCAGAGCAGAGGGGTTGAAACTAGATGATCTTTAAGGTTGTTTTCAACCCAGGCCATTCTATGATTCATTCTATGATTCTTTACCCTAGTTTTTATTGCTGAGCATGATGTCATATAGTGTGGGATATTCCTTTGGTCATTTCAAGTCAGTTGTCTTAGCTGAATCCTCTTCAGTCTTCTTGTGTGCCTCCAGCTTGTTGCTGGTAGGACAGCATAAGAAGCAAGGTCCTTGACTCTATGTAAGCACTACTCTGCAACCATGAAAGGCATTGGTGTGTTACCACTGCTATTTTCATCAAAAATCCAAAACACAGCCTCATAGGAGCCTCTACAAAGAAAATTAACTCTATCCCATCCAAAGCCATGACACTCTCTTGGCAGAAGAGATGTATTCTCTGTAAGACTGGTCTCTTCTGTAACACTGAAAATCAGCGTGGAGGGATACCTGCTTTATCCTAGCAGTTTTGATTGCAACTGTATTCTCTTTGTTTTGTTTCAGGCTGAAGATGCTGAGCCGTTTGTCAGGTTTAGCAAATACTGTTCTACAGGAGCTGTCAGGTGATGGTGGAGATGCAGTTACTGAATCCTCTGTGACTGTAAGTACATTGTAGTGGAAGTACATAGGAGTTTCACATCTGATTGAGAGTTAGTTGGGGAGTGTAAAATATTTGGTTTCAGTGAAAAACTGTTACCTGTTTCTTTGCTGCTGAGTGCTAGACTGAACTGGCATTCCACTCTGTTTCCTGTATTTCTGACCTCTTAAGTCAACACTTTTGCGATGCAGACCATAATCTTAGGTTCAGCATCTCATCTAGGATAAAAAAATCTGAGTGAAGAAAGACTTATGAGAGTGCTAAATATTCTGTATAGCATAAAAGGGAGCTCTGCATAATTGGGTTACAGTGGAAGGGTTGATCTACACGTTGCTCTCTGATACGTGAGACAGTGCAGAATATGTAAGTAGTAGCATCTCCCCCAAACTGTTTCAGATTTGCTGTTGTGTTTGGCAAATGTCTTTTTTCCTGTTTTTTTTTTGTCTTGTATATTTTTTCTTGTATATTTAAGAAGCGATTGGACTGTGCACTTAGTCATATGGTCTAAACTTTTGGGTAGACCTGTGCAGTGCCAGGAGTTGGACTTGATGATCCTTATGGGTCCTTTCCAACTCGGGATATTCTATGATTCTATTATGTTTTTTTCAAGGCCATCCTGAGCTTTTCTCCTGGATTCACCTAATTACGTATAGTTCTGTAGGCTGCATGAAAGAGTGCAGCATTTAGGAGTGGCACTGAAGATACCATTTGGATGCTATACTTCAGTCTTTTTGGACTTCTTTCCTTCAGAGCTCTCATTTCACCATTTCAGGTCCAAACTTCAGAGTCAGGAGCAGAAAGTATGGAGGAGGCACCTGGGGAGTTACTGGAGCGCCTAGCTCAGACAGAAAAACTAGTTGTCCAGCTGAAGGATTTGATCCGAGAAAAGGATGCCCTGCTCCAGCAAAAAGAAACCATACTCAAGGTATCATTTCCTTCAGTGGGGACCTGGGAACAAGAGTGAAATGCTGCGTCAGCTTTCTGTGCAAATCAGTCTGTTTTCTTCCAAGCCTTAGAGATGTCTGCACTACTAAATGCATCAATTTCAGAGAGGGATTGAATTCCAAAGAATGTGTGCTAACCAAAGAGATATAGGATTACACTTAGCTTAGGTGTAGTTGCCTCTAGAGTAGATACGTTGCATGCCATGTATTTTGTCTTGGAGCTCCTCTGTGCCCCAATGGAGTCCTCATATATATTTTTATACTATTATAAAAAATACTAATATCTCTTGTGATTTTTTTTTTTCCAGTTCAGAGAATCTGAGACAGAATGGGCTGTATTGCAGTGACCCAGCAGTCCAGTGGTTTTATGGCATGTAACCAAAGATATGTATGTATTTTAAGCATAATCCCTTTGAATCCTTTTACAGGAAGAGCGGGAGGCTGCAGATGCAAAACTGATGAAGCTTAAACTTCAGGCCAAAGCCAAACTGGCATCTCTGAACAAACGCATTGAGGAGTTGACAGAGAAAGGATCACCGATGCCTGCACAGACCTTATCAGAAGAACAAGTGTATTCTAAGGTTGGGAGAACAGGGCTACTTAAAAGAAGTTAGCCTCTAGATACAGTCTGGTATTCTCCTACATCTTAGGTCCCAGTGAGTTAGTAGGGTCCATCTCTGTTACTAGCAGGTCATTCATAGTTCCAGCAAGGATGTCTGTTCTGTAGGAAGCTGGTCTGTCCAGCTTTCTTGTACTACAGATGCCCTTGGGGTGCACAGCTTGATGTCCTCAAGGGTATGGGCCAGTTTCACTTTGCATACCTTTGACATATCTTTGGTAATCTGTTACAGTTAAGTTTTTTCCTGCGGAAATCACATCTGTGTCTAAGTTGTAGGTTTCAAAAGATTACTTGTCATTTAAGTACAGCAAAGGAAAGATGATGTTGGCTGGAATACAAGAACAAGAAGGTCATTAAATTTGAAAGGCAGTAACTTAAATGTAGGAAGAAAATATTTCCAAGTCATGTAGCTTGCTGTGCTACCTTAAAGTTCTATGATTAACAAGACCTGGTTATATAAAACTGGGTAAAAGTAGGAGAAAGTGTAGAGAGAAAGAAGCTACAAGCTAGAAAGGAGCTATTAGCTACTAGCCAGAAACTACCATGGAGCTGGCAATTTTTGAAAAATTTTGAAATTGTTCTGTTGACCACATACTTTTTTCTTTAAAAAGTTAATATGACTAGGCAAGGGAAATGTGATAGAAGTCCAAACAGATCACAGGACATTGGAATCATAAAATCATTTAGGACAGAAAAGACCTCTAAGATCAAGTCCAACTGTTAACCAAGTACTGCCAAGTCTACTTCTAAACCATGTCCCTGTGCATCACATCTACATGTCTTTTGAAGACCATCAGGGATGGTGACTCAACTACTTCCCTGGAAAGTGTGTTCCAGTGACTCCCAACCCTTTCAATGAGGACTTGAGGACTTTGTTTTTTTTTCCTAATATCCAATTTAAACCTGCCCTGGTGCAAGTTAAGGCCATTTCCTCTTGTTCTATTGCGTGTTGCCTGGGAGAAGAGACTGACCCCCTGTCCTGCTACAGTCTCCTTTGAGGTAGTTGTAGAGAGCAATAAGGTCTTCTCTGAGCCTCCTTTTCTCTAGACTAAGTAAGCCAGTTCCCTCAATGGTTCCTTATAAGACTTGTTCTCTAGACTCTTCACTGGCTTTGTTGCCCTTTGGACATGCTGCAGTACCTCTATGTGCTTGTAGTGAGTTGAGAGACCCAAAACTGAACAGTGTTTGAGGTGCAGCCTCACCAGAGCTGAGTACAGGGGTTCAATCGCTTCCCTAGTCCTGTTGGCCATGCTAATTCTGATGTGAGACAGGATGCTGTTGGCCTTCTTGACCAAGTGAGCGCACTGCTGGCTTATGTTCAGCTGGCTATTGAGCAATACCTCCGGGTTCCTTTTCTGCCAGGCAGTTTTCCAGACACTTCCCCCAGCCTGTAGCGTTACAGGGGGTTGTAGTGCCCCAAGTGCAGGATCTCACCTTGTTCAACCTCATACAGCTGGCCTCAGCCCATCAATTCAGTCTGTTCAGATCCCTCTGTAGAGCCTTCCTGCCCTCAAGAAGATCAATGCTCCCACCCAACTTGGTGTTGTCTGCAAACTTACTGAGGTTACACTTGATCCCCTTGTCTGTTTCATTGATAAAGGTACTAAAGAGAACTGGCTGCAGATGATCTTCATTACACTAGAGAAGATAAGGGCTAATAGAAACATTGAAAAAAGATCAAAAGATTATGGAAAATGTTAAAAGGTGAGTGTAAGTGATATTTAATGGTGAACTGTCAGGTAAAGAGTGGCTATTAATTGAAAAACACCTGAAAGACAATCCAGTCATTGGTCACAGCCGACACAGATTCACTACGGGAAGGACATGTTTAATGAACTTAATTTCCTTTTATGACAAGGTACCCACCTAGCTGACCAAGGAAAGCCAGTTGATGTAATCTTTTTGGATTTCAGTAAAGCTTTCAATACTGTTTCTCACAATATCCTTCTGGACAAAATGTCCAGTATACAGCTGACCAAATGCATGGTACGATGGGTGAACTGTTGGCTGATGGGTCAGTCTCAAAGGTTTATAGTACATTAGGCTGGCGGTCAGTCACCTCGTGGGGTTCTGCAGGGCTCTATTTTGGGGCCAGTTCTCTTTAATGTTTTCATAAAGGACTTGGATGCAGGACTCGAAGGTATACAAAGTAACTTTGTGGACAGCTCTAAACTGGGAGGAGTGGTTGACTCCATCCAGGGTAGACAGGCCTTGCAGAGATATCTTGACAAATTAGAGACTGGGGCAATCACCAACCACATTAAGTTGAATAAGTGCTGGATTCTGCACCTGGGTTGGGGTAGCCCTGGATATATGTACAGACTAGAGGGATGAGAGGCTGGATAGCAGCTCCACAGAAAGGGATCTAGGCGGCTCTGATTAATGGCAAGTTGAATCTGAGTCAACAGTGTGTCATGGCCTTCAAAAGGTACAACCATATCCTGGGGTGCATCAGGCACAACAATGCTAGCTGGTTGAGGGAAGTGACTGTCCTGCTCTAGTCTGCACTGGTGCAGCCTCACCGTGGGTGCTGTGCGCAGTTTTGGGTGCCAGAATATAAGAAGAACATAAAGCTATTAGCGTCCAAAGGAAGACTACATAAAGATGGTGAAGGGTCTAGAGGACAAGATGCATGAGGAGTGGCTGAGGACACTTAATTCATTCAACCTAGAGAAGAGGAGGCTGAGGGGAGACCTCATGGCAGCCGACAGCTTCCTTGTGATGGGAGTGTGGAGGGGCAGATGCTCATCTCTTCTCTAGGGACCAGCAACAGGTCTTAAGGGAACGGCATGGAGCTGTGTAGGGGAGGTTCAGGCTGGATATTAGGAAAAAGTTATTCACTGAGAGGATGGT
The DNA here is from genome assembly GCA_011074415.1 of Stictonetta naevosa. Classification (NCBI taxonomy): domain Eukaryota; kingdom Metazoa; phylum Chordata; class Aves; order Anseriformes; family Anatidae; genus Stictonetta; species Stictonetta naevosa. Next base: position 758,297 of record CM021697.1, on the reverse strand, counting down.
TGGGCACTGGAACAGGCTCCACAGGGAAGTGTTCATGGCACTAAGTGTGATGGAGTTCAAGAAGCATTTGGGTAATACAGACATATGGTCTGATTTGTGGGTGGTCCTGTCTGGAGCCAGGAGTTGGACTTGATGATCCTACTGGATCGCTTCCAACTCAGGATATTCTATGACTCTAATGGAGTAATGATTGGCTACGTGACTTAATATTGTTGATGGATGACATCACAAAAATTATAGGAATTTGCTGCTGTAAATTGCTTTACAATATCATCTTAATAACCTTTCTCAATACAAAGTAGCACTTGGTTTTCATATGGAAGGAACTGGATGATTTTGAGGATTAACATAATATGAAAATGAGACAATTTAACAACCAGAAGATCAAGCACTTTTGGTATCCTGCCACTGTATACTGCAAGGCCATGAAAAAAAATCCTTAGTCTGTGTAGATATGTCACTCAGGCTTTATTTCACTGAGGCTTTATTTACCTTATTTGGCTGTAGCATGTGTAGTCCGGTGTGCTGTTGCATTATTTTATGTAGACTGTTATGGACTAATGAGCATTTTCGCTGCAAAATTCAAATTCATCAGTTGAAGGCAAAATCAGAGAGAGTTTATCACCAGTGAATCAATGTGATGTAGATTTTCATTAAAAGGGTAGGTTTTTGTTTAAGGTAAACAGTTGTCCCATTGTACCAAGAGTGGCAAGGCCTTAATATGGAGTGTATTCATGTTCAGATCACTTAGAATTAGGAAAGATGAATTCTGAGAGCAGCAAAGGACTTTCTGTTCCCCAGTCATACCAGCAACTGCTTTTACGAGACATGCAAAATAGTTTGGCTATTTAGTCAGCCAAAGGCTTAGAGGCCACTTTTTTTTTTTCCTAGAATTGTGTGAGGAAAATAAGCACCAAGAAAATGTTAGCACTATCAAAGTGAAAGGACCATAATGACAGGTGCATGTGTGGGCATTAATTATCTATTAAGAAATATGGTTTAGAAAAAGCTTCTAATTAGAAGAGATCTTGGTACAGCCTTCAGGGGAAATGCTGTGTACCAGAGTGTTACTGGGATTTAGTTCAGAGAAATTATATTAGGACAATTACTGGCAATATTATGTATTTGACTCAGAAATAACTTGCCAAATATTTTGTTTTAAGGCTATGCCTACTGAGAAGCTACAGATTCCTTTATAATTTTTTACCTAAGAAGATGGTGCCTTGAGTAATGGTGATAATTCCAAGGCAGATACCCTGTTACTGGAAGGAGAAAAAAAACATTCAGGTTAGGGTTGCATGTTGTGTTGAACATAAGTGGTTCAACTAGGAAATGATGAGGGATCTACACAACAAAACTTTTTTTTATTATTTGGTTTGCCTTTTTTCTCCTCTCCATGACAGTGGCTTTCTCCTCCCCATAATAACCCCAGGCACCAGTACCTGCTGGGGCTACTCAGCTGGAAAACAGATCTGCAGAAAAGGACCAAGGACTCCTGGTAGACACCAAGTTGAACATGAGTCAGCTGTGTGCCCTTGCGGCTAAGAAGGCTAGTGGCTGCATTAGGCGAACTATCACCAGCAGGTCAAGAGAGGTGATCCTTCCCCTGTACTCAGTACAAGAGAGACCTAGACATAAAATCACAGAATGGCTTGGGCTGGAAGGGACCTTAAATAACATCTAGTTCCAAACGCCTGCCATGCACAGGGATGCCACCCACTAGATCAGGCTGCCCAGGGCCTCGTCCAACCTGATGTCAAACACTCCCAGGGATGGGGTATGCACAGCTTGCAGATGCAGGACCCAGATGCAGGACCTTGCACTTGGCCTTATGAACCTGTACAAACCTTCATGAGGTTCTCAAGCCTGTCATGGTCCCTCTGGATGGCATCCCTTCCCACTAGCATGTTGATGTTGTTGGCAAGCTTGCTTGTGCACTATTTCAGTGACAAAGAAACTGACCCCTGAAGAACACCAGTCATTACTGATCTCCACTTGGATATTGAGCTGTTGACTGCAACACTTTGAGTGCAACCATCCAGCCAATTCATTGCCCAACGAGCAGCTCATTTGTCAAATCCATGGCTCTCCAGTTTAGAGACAAGGATATCATGTGGGACAATATCCAATTCTTTGCACAAGTCCAAATAGATAATGTCAGTTGCTCTTCCCCTATCCGCTAATGCTGTAACCCCATTGTAGAACGCCACCATATTTGTCAATGCAAACACTTAGGAAACACTTCCCAATTAAAGACATCTAGTACATAACTATATAGAAATGAGGAAAAATGTTACTTAATGTAGGCTAACTTAATTTTAAGAAACAAAGAATAAGTAAAGAAATAAATGTTTTATGATTAGGAGTAAAGAGTGATGTAGAATTTCATGTTTGTTTTCTTTTGTTTATTTTCAAAATAGAGCAGTAGTACCAATCAGTTTTCTTTCTTGTGTTTCTTCTCAATTCTTTCTTCTTGCAATGTCAGAGTAATCAAAATACAAATGAAGGGCATAGAGATGAAGCCAAAGGACTAATAGAGCAGCTCAGGACACAAGAGGATACTGTTCAGGATCTGAAGGAACAGCTGGCTCTAGCCAAGATGAATCTTAATGATGCTGAAATCAAGTACGCAACACAGGTACACAAAAAGGCTTGTATTTTTCTGTGTTTCTCACTCTACCACTGCTACTGGCATAATTTAGGACAAGTTGTTCGTGAGGGCATGCTGCAGCTTAGGGGATATGGCCAAATATGGCAGTCTTGACAGAAGTGAGGCTACCGTAGCTCTATGATCCCAGGTCCAGCCTGAGAATGCAATTCCTGGCAGCTATGCATGTACAGAGCATTTATACGTGTACACAGACAGCCATACAGATCAGCACAGAATGAAGCACCAGCACTTGCATGAACACACACAATATCAAAAGCCTCACCCTATTTGCCTCTCGGTTCAGATGAGAGAATAGTGAGAATATGTACAGGCAGAGATAGTTTCCTACCAGCAGCTGTGCTTAGATACTGCCCAGTAACTGCCCCCTGGATCCTAGTCTCCCTAGTTGCTTGTAGGTAGACGTGCAAACCCACAGAGCCCACAGCCCCACTCCAGCTGTACGTACAGGCCCTCTGCTCACACGCACAGAGCCGACTCGCATTCCCCTGGTCCCTCCAGTTGCGAACTTTCTGTACCTGCCTTGGAGAGGTACAGGCGTACTAATGGACATACATAGCATACAGTCACGCACACCCTGACCAGGACTCTTTTGGTCTTTCCAGTAGCCAGCTCCCTGTGGTCTCACTCTTAGAGACATGCAAATACACAAAGGCAGGTCTTGCTTTTAAAGAACCTCATTGGGACCCAGTGGTGTCTCTGTTAGCTAGCTAAAGTTCCCCTGGCCATCCAGTTGTCAAGTCTGCTTGTGATCTTGTCGTTGGGCACCATGCATGCTCTGTCCTGGCTCCCAGGCCTCTTCACCTGCTTGCCAGATAGTCTGGCTTGGTATTATCTAGTGATCATACGCTCGTTTGCACACTGACACTTGCTACAGTTGCTGGCACCACAGACACATAGGCCCTTTGACCCACAGTCTGATTTTAGTTACTGGTATTCAGACCTCCCTCCCCCCAATACATACACATGCACACTGGATAGAGGGTGCTTTCCCACAGAAAAGAAAAAGAGAAATGGACTTTTATAAGAAGATTGGACAGACTGCTGATCAGGGCATGGCCAGGGAAGCCGCTGTTTACACACACAACTGACTTTTTATATACCTTTACAGCCTGTTTTTTTTTCATGCTTGTTCCTCTCCAGGTATCCTAAATCCATCCATTTCCCTGCCCTTACTTCCTCTTCTAGACATCCTGTAATAAGTCTTGTACAATCCCAGAATTGCAGTCCTCTTTGGCTGCTTCCAGTAATACATCCTGTATCCCTAAGCAGTAACCACTGCTAAAAGTGCTCTGCAGTTATCTTAATGAGTCTCATGCTTGAATAATGGGAGCGATGGCTCTCTGAGGAGGAAGTACTATGGAGGCAGCCCTTGGAAGGGTGTCCCTTACTCTGAGTCAGAATTTGGTTTCCTGTCTGCCTGCGTTGTGCTTCTAGGCTTGTGTAGGTGGGCTTTTGACAGGCTTATTGTTGTCCTGTGATGGGCTTTGGAGTAACTGGGACACAGTATTGTTTTTGACTCCCACACCTGCCCTTGCCTCTCTCTGCTCTGCCATGGATGTGTAGATGAGCTTTTTATCACATAGCAGCTGTTGCTGCTATTTTATTTATTTATAAAATGATTTATGTTAATACTATGGATGTCAGTATTAGGTTTTGTTATGTGAAATAGACTGTATCCTATGCAAATAGAAACCTGGAAGTTTTATGAAGTTGCACTTAGGTAGAAATTATATCTTTCATCATTCTGTGTAGTTATAAATGAAAATTCTACATTTTCTGCTTTCTGGAATCTGAAATGTCAGTTAATTTATATATATTAGAAGGTTAAAGATAGCATGTGACCAAGGTGACATAAAGGATTACCAAGCTGAAGACATCATCACACACACATGTGGTGTGCTGATGTTGAAAGCTGGCCTGCACATTTGTTAAGCTCATAACTTTCTTGTTTGTTTTTCTGTTGTTGTTGTTGTTGTGCAGGTTTTTGTTTGTTTTTGTCTCTTTTGTTGTTTGTTTATATTTATATATATTGTGACTTATATTTTCAGCTCAGTCACCTGCAGGAAGTAATTGAGGAGAAGGAAGCTTTCCTAAAAGAGCAGGTTCAACAGCACCAAGCTGAATTGCTGAAGATAGCAGCTGAGTCAAATCTGGATGTAGAGATGCAGCAGGTATATTTGTTATAATAATCTTATGAAGGTGAAAATATAAGAAAATAATTTTTATTAGTCTGAGGACTCACTGGGAAAGCAGTTCTCAGCAAAGTAAGTCAGAAGGGACGATAAGGGGTTTGATTTGATTGTCTGCTTTTTTTTTTTGGTTGTTTCTTTTTAGGATGCTATCTTAGACTTTCAGAGTTCCAGCTTCAGTGTGCTGATCTGCTATAAAACCTTCCCTGTCACAGTTAAGAATTTATTTATTGTGCTCTGATTCCCTATGTGAAATGCATTCATTTGATTCGTTACAATATGGAACAGTGGTGTGCTCTTCTTACTGCACCATGGTTCCAGAATAAATGTCAATAAAGAACGAAGTTACTTAGGCTGTTAAAGTAACTGTGTTAAGAAAAGTGGGTCTATGGATGAAACAAGGGAATCTAGCCTTCTTATGTTAGCCTCTCAGATTACTGTTACAGTGCTGTCTCTTACAGAACCTGCATATACTTCAGACAAAGCTACAGGAAAAGGAAACAGCTCTGCTAGAACAAACTCAGATGATAGAATTTCTGCAGCGGGAATTGCATATGGCTGAACAACAAAAACAGGTACTTTTTCATGTTTTGCTTACTGCTTTACTGTCATGTCTCTTTAGTGGAGTCATAGAATCATGGAATGGCTTGGGTTGGAAGGGACCTTAAAGTTTGAACCTTTTCTAGTTTGAACCACCTGCCATGCACTGGGATGCCACCCCACTAGATCAGGCTGCCCAGGACCTCATCCACCTCCAGGGATGGGGCATCCACAGCTTCTTTGGGCAACCTATTCCAGTGCCTCACCACCCTCTGAGTGAAGAATTTTCTCCTAACATCTAATCTAATTCCCCCTCTTTTAGTTTAGAGCCATTCACCCTTATCCTATCAGTATCTGCCTGAGCAAAAAGATGTTCTCTATCTTTTTAATAAGCCTCCTTTAAGTATTGAAAAGCTGCAGTGAGGTCTCCTCAGAGCCTTCTCATCCTCAGTCTCAACAGACCCAGTTCTCTCAGCCTTTCTTCATAGGAGAAGTGCTCCAGTCCTCTGATCATCTTTGTGGCCTTTCTCTGGACCTGCTCTAACAGGTGCACATCCTTTTTGTTGTGGCGGCCCCAAACCTGGATGCAGCACTCCAAGTGGGGCCTCAGAAGGACAGAGCAGAGGGGGCCAAATCACCTCCCTTGACCTGCTGGCCCGTCCTCTGTTGATACAGCCCAGGATGCAGCTGTTCTTCTGGGCTGCAAGCACACACTGCTGGCTCTTGTCAAACCTTTTGTGCACCAGACTGAATGTGGTGGACTGGACTTTTGTCAGTAGCCAGTTACCAGATCAGATTATTTCTGGCACCAAGTTTCCATCATGAAATCAAGCTGGCAAATCCCTTGGCTCAGAGAGAAAAAATGTTAATTCTTGGATAAGAGGCAATTTAGTCTGAATGGGGAATCACGTGATTGTTACCTCAAAATTAAGATACTCCTCCCTTTCAAAGAAGAGGACAAATTTCTTTGGTTCCAGAAAATAAAATAAAACGATTACTACTATGCAGAAAAGATTTCAATAATATTGCTATTAAAAATTACTATACGCAGTTTCTAACCTTATTTCTGGCTTTATGTTCAGCCTTGTATAGTCTCCCCAAAAGTTGATGGCTTCTGTCTGGTTGAGGATAAGGGCTTACAGCAAGTTGACAGCATCACAAATCTCCAAACAGGAGGAATTTTGTGTCCGTGGCTTATTCCTCAATCCAGGATCCACTTGGAGTTATTTTTATGTTTGCTAAAACGATTTTACACTTTGTTTTGTCTTCATTAGACAGCAAGTTCATGCTGCATCTGATTTTACTATACATGGTGTGTTTTATGTCATAGAAAAAAAAATATATTGTCTATATGTCATGCTTTATGTCATCAAATAGATTTCTGTTTCTTTGTCTATTTTGTTACTACTCTATCCAATTTTCTCCAGTTCCCTGATTGCATTTTTTCAACTGACCACTGGTGAAGTGTTTATAGCCTTGGGGTCTCGAGTTCCAATGTGTGCCTCACCTTCTATCATTCCCTGCCTTCATGTACTTCCCTGCATCCCATTCTGTGTTCCTGCTGTTCAACGCCTCTGCTGTCTTACCAGGCCTGCACTTTTCTACACTACACTGTTGTTAGTCATACCTATTTCATTTTACAAAGAGTAGGTCTTTGTAGCAGCTATCTATTACAGAAAAAAAAAATTCAATAATACCATATGAAGGTAAGTAAAACAAATTTTGCTTATTTACATGGTAAGAAGAAATATTTTTGTAGCTAAACTAAGAAAAATAATTTCCAGGAATTTAAGGCATGTTCAGACAGCAGGCTTGACGAGCCTTGTTCCAGAGGATTTGTAAATATAATGTAAAGCTTTGAATCCTGTTACTAGTAGTGTCAATGCCACATTATTGGACTACAAGGCTCTGTAACTATTAATCTGGTTTTGTGGCTAGCTATAGATTTTCCAGGTGATAGGTGTTTAGGGGGCTCTAGCCACCACACTAACACGTGCATCTGCACTGAACTTGAACTTTTTCTACAGCCGGTTTTAGAGCTACAGGTCTCTGTGCATTGCTTACAGTTGGTCCAGCCAAGCAACAGGGATAAAGATGCTTCAGAAGACCTCTCTAGCAGCCCAGTTTCTGTGCATGTTAACAGGGACAAAATCTAACCATACTGCGCACTGCTGCCTGGTGCAATCAAAGCTGACAAATACACAGTGCTTCACCTAGGACAAAAGTACCTAACATGGTGCTAATATAGCTACACTGTTCTGGGCTACAGTGTCCAGGCCAGATCAAAGACAGATGTTCTTTGGTGCAACTTGTTAAGGACTTCGTAATATGACACAGCTTGTGCAGTGGTATTGGCTCTCAATCATTTTGGAGTGTGAATAAAATGAGATCAAGTCTCTACATATGAGTCTATATACATATGCTCCTTGAGATGAGATCCCTTAAAAGGTTTGTTTGCACATGTATGATGAGTGCCTTTTTTTTTTTTCCTCAGTAGCACAACTTCTGAAAATCTCCACCATTCAGAATGAACTTCTGCTTTATCAGTCTCGTGGGAGAGTGGTGCAGTACATCAGCTGCACTTCTGGTCAAACAAGCAGATATGTTACAAATTCATTTTTAAGCTCAAATGCTCATCGTTTCTACTTCCAAACAAAAGGGACCTCCACTGTTGTCATTGGTTGTGCGGTCCTCCAGTGTCCTTAGTTAATTCAAGCTTTGAACATTAATATTGTTCTTCCTGGAGAAATGCTAGCTTGTATTATAACTATCCTTGGTCTCAAAGCAATATCTAATTCTACCACCTCTCTTCCTTTATTTATTTATATTTATGCTCTATCAGAACACAACAGGTTGATCTACTTCCAGATTTGTTGGTCAGGCTTTAAAAGCTCTCAAAGTATTTGTAGGGAGCAAATGTGGGCTGATTCATTGTCTTGTACGTTTAGAGAGAAGCAGAAAGAAATTGATTTCTGACCGAAATGCTGGAAACTTCTTAAATATCTTGGAAATAGTTTCTTCCTGTTTAGACCTTGAAGACAATGAACAGAGAAACATGTTTATTTTGGTGATTCTTGTTGGTAATGTACATGTATTTTGTTATTATAATTATTATTATAGAACTTGCATAAGGTGTTTAGTGGATGAAATGTAGTTTTGATGAGGAGGCAAAAAGCCACTTTTTGTTCCTTTCATGTATATTGGTTGAAGAGCTCTGATTTTCAATCGGTTTTGTGAACATAATTTGGAGCTCTTTCACAATGGCTTTCTTCTGACCCCTTATACCCCATCCCCCAATGGCAGAGTAATGCTAGATTACAGTAAGTTTACAAGAAAGCAAAACGCTCTGGACCTCTTCTCATAGGAGTCACCATAATGACTCAGAATTGTAGCCTGCCCAATAATTCCTCCAGCAATGGCCAGAAGTCCTGTCTTGCTTCAGTCACATGCCGAGAGAAAGTATTTCCCACCTGATACCCAGATGTCCCTCATGGGCATCTGTTTTGCAAGCCTTCACATCTTCTCCACACACAGCACTCCACAAAGCCCGTCCAGCGCTGAGCCTCACTTTGGAAACTTTTTTCTTTTCTTTAAAACCTTTATGCACCACTCTTATTTTCTCGTTCATGCGTCCCAACCAGGCACAGTGGTGGGACCTCTTACTATCAAGAAGAGGTGAAGAACCTCAGAAGTTCATTCTGAATGTTGGAGATTTTCAGAAGATTTTCTTTCTGCTATTTAAATATTAGAGGAGGATATAATGGCAATTTTAAGACTTAATTCAGGTACTTTGCTTTGGTGTTGAATTGATCTAGATAAGAGTTAAATTAATTTCCATATCCTTTTACAGATGTTACAAGATCAATGTCAGAAGATGTCAGTGGATCTAAGCTCCCTGAAAGATGTGCTAGATGCAGAGAGACAAGAGTCTCGGAGTCTTAGAGAGAAAATGGAGATGGAACTAGCTGAGAGGAAGCTGTCCTGCCATCACTTGCAGGAGGAGGTACAGTGTCTCTCAGAACAGCTACAAGAGGCAAGAAGGGCACAAGTGGAATTAGAGAGATATAGAGGCCTGGAGAAGAAACGAAGGCAGGAGGTGGAAGAGAAAAACCTACAGATCAGTTGTCTTAAGGTGGCTGAACAAGAGCTCCAATCTAGCTATGCTGCCCTTGTAGCTGAAAATGATAAGCTGAAACAGGATGTTGACCAGCTGTTGATGCTGTCTGCTGAAAACAGTACTACAATACGGAAACTACAGGGTAAGTAAGTATGGTATTTTGGTGAAGAAGGTTTTCAAGAACCGAAGGATCACTGGGTTGCCTTCTGCTTGGCTTTTCTTTTATGATGGCTCATGAGAAAATACTGATCATAGAATCAATAAAGAAATTTCCCGTAATGTCCAACCTGAGTATGATAAAGTCTCCCCTTAGCCTTCTTTTCTCTAGGCTAAACAGCCTTAGTTCCCTCAGCCACTCCTAATAAGACTTGTTTTCTAGACCCTTCATCAGCTTTGTTGCCCTTCTTTGGACATACTCCAGCACCTCAATGTCCTTCTTGTAGTGAGGGGCCCAAAACTGAACACAGTATTAGAGGTGTGGCCTCACCAGAGCTGAGTGAATCACTTCCCTAGTCCTGCTGGCCACGCTATTTCTGATAAAAGGCAGGATATCTTGGTTTCCATCTGGACATTGAGCTGTTGACCACAACTCTTTGAATGCAACCGTCTAGCCAATTCCTTACTTACCATGTGGTGCATCTATGCAATCCATGTCGCCCCATTTTAGAGACAAGAAATTTGTGCAGGACAGTATTGTATGCTTTGCACAAGTCCAGGTAAATGGCATCAGTTGCTCTCCCCTTATTAATTTGTACTATAAACCCCACTGTAGAAGGCTACCAAATTTGTCAGGCATGATTTGACCTTAGTGAAGATATGCTATCTGTCACCAGTCGTCTCTGTTTTCCATGTGCCTCAGTGTCATTTCCAGGCAAATCTATTTCATGATCATACCGGGCATAGAAGTGAGACTGACAAGCGTGTAGTTCCCTGGATCTTCTTTTTTCCCCTTCTTAAAAATGGGGGTTATATTTCCCCTTTTTCAGTCACTGGCACTTCAACAGACTGCCACAACTTCCCAAATATTATTTGAAAAGGGTAGCATTTGTTGTACTTTCTTCGTGTGGTGTCATAGCCTATAACTTTTTGAGACTTGCTAATTTCTTGAGCCAGATACATATTTTTAATTAATTTTAATAATTTATTGGATTCCTTTTTCATCCATTGACTTGTGCAAGTTCTTCTTGGATGTGCCACATTCTTCAAAATCTTTCAGATTCTTCTACTGAAATGTTAATCGAGCAACCAAGGAAAGCAAACTGTACTACTTTTCTCTGTAAGCTTATATTGAATCAGAACTAAAAATACTAATCTTACTGGAGGCTAATATTTCAAATTGATTTTTTTCCATCTACTTTCGGTCCCAAAACTGGAGTGGTCAGGGATATAGAGATTCCATGTACTATAGTGCATACATGTAAACTGGGTATATTTCAGCAAAAAAAGGTACACCTTAACTCCTTTTTTTCCTTCCTCCTTTAGATGAACTTACACAGAAATCTGAAGAATTTGTATGCTGTAAGAATAAGCTGAAATCCTGGCCGGTGTTGGAGGTCTCTGAATTGAAGAAAGAGGTATGGTATTTTCATAAGTCTCATAAATTTTTCCCATGTGTTGAGGAACTTAAACAGAGTGAAATGTTTAGAATTTCTTTTTCCTGTGATGTTGCTTCAGAAAGATTCTCTTGGGTTCTCTCAGCTCATGGGCAGACATGTTATGACTATAAGAGCCTGGGCAAAAATAGGAGACAATCTGACTAATTCAGAAGTTGCCAACTGATACGTTAAAGGGCTAACTGAAAAATCAAAGACTAATGCTTCTGTAAAAACTGTATGCAAACTTGTCTCTCTCCTCCATCCTATGTTTAAACAGGATGAAACAACTTCACAGGAAAAAATGATACAGAAGGAAGATGGGACTGGGACTTTACTACTATCCACAGAAAACTTGGAAAGACAGAAGACTGAAGATGGTATAATCATCCTTCTTCTTACCTATTTTAGATAAAAAACATGTCCACAGTTACTGGTTCAATATGCTTATGTTGACAAAATCTTAAAAAGTGCTAATTCTTTCCAGTTGTTAAAAGTAGAATTTATTAGCTCTTAAACTGAAGGGTTCAGACAGCACCTCTAATAGAATTAGCTAGAACTAAGATGAATCATAGAATCACAGAATAATTTATGCTGATAGTTATCTCAGGCAGATAGTAGTCAAGCTTCCTGTTCAAAGCAGGGTCAGCTATGAGATCAGACCAGGTTGCTGAGGCCTTTGTCTAGTCAGGTCTTGAAAACTTCCAGGATGGTAACTATACAACCTCCTGGGCAGCCTCTTCTGACACTTGACTGTCCTCATGGCAGAAATGATTTTTATGATATCCAGTTGGAACCTATTTTGTTTCAGCATAAGCCTGTTGTCTTACAACCTCATAACTTGCACCACTCTAAAAACCCTGGCTTTGTCTTCTCAAGAACCTCTTCACAGGTGTTGGAAGGCTTCTTTTAGGTGTCTACAAAGCTGCATCTTCTCCAAGCTAAATAAGCCCTGTTGCCTCAGCCTCTCCTCACATGGCAAGTGCTCCAGCCACATGACCATCTCAGTGGTCTTCTTCTAAGCTTGCTTCAGTTTATCAGTGTGTTCCTGTATTGTCAATACAAAACTGAATACAGTAGATGAAGTGCAGTCTAATGAATGCCAGGTAGACAAGAATAATATCTTTGTATCTGCTGGCTAGACTGCTGTTCATACAGCCCAGAATGCTTCTGATGATGTGTACTGCCAGGCACACTGCTGGCTGGTGTTTAGCCTACTGTCCATCCGATTTTCTTGATCCTTTCCCAGAGAACTAGTGCCCAGCCTGTACTCCCAGGGAGAGGACTTTGCATTTGTCCTTGTTGAATTTCATGAGGTTTCTTTTACACCCTTCCGCTAGCCTGTCTAGGTTGCTCTAAGTGGCAGCCCAGCCCTTGAGGGTATCAACTGTTTCTCCCCAGTGTGATGTGTTCTCCAAACTTGAGTGTGCACTCTGCCACCTTCAGGTCATAGATGAAGTTGTTAAATGGAAGAGGTCACAAGATGGACCTCTGTGATGCTGCACTTGTTACTAGCTTCCAGATAGTGAATGACCCATTCAGCACTGTTCTCTGAGCCTGACCATACAAATTTTTTTTTTTTTTATTTTTTTTTTATGCATTGAGTTGTCCTTAAGTCCAGACCATCTCTTATCTTGGATACAAAAGTATTTTGTGAGACAGCAGCAAAAGCCTTGGTAAAGTGAAGGTAAATGACATTCCCTGCTCTCTCCCTATCCACAAATGTATAGAAGGCAATCAAGTAGTCTAATTATGATTTGCCCTTGGTAAATGCATGCTGACTATTTCTCAGTCACCACTTCTTCTTCCCTGTGTGTGGTAATGTGCTTTAAGAGGTTAGAGGCCACCTCGGGCACAGCAATTGTGAATTAATAGAGTTTTTGATTCTTGGAAAAGTATGGAGGGGGGTTAGCAGAACTGCCACCCTGGACTTCCAGAGGGCAGACTTTGGCCTGATAAGGCGACTGGTTATAGGAGTCCCTTGGGAGGCAGTCCTGAAGGGCAAAGGAATTCAGGAAGGCTGGGCACTTTTCAAGAAAGAAATCCTAAACTTACCGGAGCAGGCTGTCCCCCACATGCCAAAAGATGAGCTGGTGTGGAAGACCAGCTTCGCTGAACAGGGAGTTGTGGCTAGAGCTCAGGAAGAAAAATAAGGTTCATTAACTTTAGAAGAAGGGGACACTCAGGAGGACTACAAACATGTCACGAGGCTCTGCAGGAACAAAATCAGAAGGGCCAAAGCCCAGTTTGAGCTCAATCTGACTATTACTGTTAAAGAAAATAAACATGTTTTTATAAATAGATAAACATGAAAAGGAGGAGTAAAGAGAATCTCCTTCCTTTATTGGATGTGGGGGGGAAACAGTGACAAGAGATGAGGAAAAAGCTAAGGTGAGGTACCTAATGCCTTCTTTGCCTCGATCTTTAGCAGTAAGACCGGGTGTTCTCCAGGTACTCAGCCCCCTGGGCTGGTAGGTAGGAACAGGGAGCAGAATGAAGACCTCACAATCCACGAGGAAATGGTTAGCTATCTGCTACTCCACTTAGATGTATGCAAGTCTATGTATGAGGTCAGATGGGATCTGCTCAGGGGTACTGATGGAGCTGGCAGAAGTGCTCACCAAACCGCTTTCCATCATTTAACAGCAGTCCTGGCTATCTGGGGAGGTCCCAGTTGACTGGTGGCTAGCAAATTGCCCCTCACTACAGGAAGTACATAGAGGCTCTGGAGTGTCCAGAAAAGAGCTACAGAGCTGGTGAATGGCCTGGAACACAAGTCCTGTGAGGAACAAATAGGGGACTGGGAACTGGGAATGTTTAGTCTGGAGAAGAGGAGGCTCAGGGGAGATCTTATTGCTCTCTCCAACTACCTAAAAAGAAGTTGTGGGGAGCTGGGAGTCAGCCTCTTCTCACAGATAGCTAGAAATAGAAAAAGACGGAATAGTCTCAAGTTGCACCGGGGGGGGTCGGGTTGGAAATTAGGAGAAATTTCTTCTTAGAAAGAGTGGTTAGGCATTGGAAGGGGTTGCCCAGGGAGGTGTTGAAGTCACCGTCCCTGAGGGTGTTTAAGGAAAGGTTCAATGTGGTATTTAGGGACATGGTTTAGTGAGTAATATTGGGGGACAGTTGGACTAGATGATCTTGGAGGTCTTTCCCAACCTTAATGATTCTGTGATTCTATGAAATGTGACACATTTCATCTACAAGAAGGGCCAGAAGGAGGATCTGGGGAACTACACGTCTTTCAGTCTGACCTCAGTGCCGGGGAAGCTCATGGAGCAGATTATCTTGAGTGCCATCATGCAGCACTTAGAGGACAACCAGGTGACCAGGCCCAGTTAGGATAGGTTTATCAAAGGCAGGTCCTGCTTTACAAACCTGATCTCCTATGACAAGGTGCCATCCTCAGTGGATGAGGGAAAGGCTGTGGATGTGGTCTACCTAGACTTCAGAAATTCTGAAGAAGCTGGCTGCTTATGGCTTGGACAGGTCTACGCTTCTTTGGATTAAAAACTGTCTAGGTGGCTGGTAGCCTGTTGAATATGAGCCAGCAACGTGCTCAGGTAACCAAGAAGGCCAACAGCATCCTGGCTTGTATCAGAAATAATGTGGCCAAAAGGACTAGGGAAGTGATTGTCCCACTGTACTTGGCTCTGATGAGGTCACGCCTCTAATACTGTGTTCAGTTTTGAGTCCCACTCTACAAGGACATTGAGGGGCTGGAGCATGTCCAAAGGAGGGCAATGAAGCAGATGAAGGGTCTAGAAAACAAGCTGTATTAGGAATGGCTGAGGGAACTTGGGTTGTTTAGCCTGGAGAAAAGAGGGCTAAGGGGAGACATTGTCATACTCTACAATTACCTTAAAGGAGGTTGTAGTGAGATGGGTATCGGGCACTTCTCCCACACACCACGTGGTTAGACGAGGGGAAATGGTCTCAAGTTGCACCAGAGGAGGTTTAGGTTGGATATTAGGAAAAATTTCTTTACTGAAGGGGTTGTGCAGCATTGTAATAGGCTGCCCAGGGAAGTGGTTGAGTCACCACCCATGAAGGTCTTCAAGAAATGTGTGTGTTTAGACCTTAGTATCATGTTTTAATGGTGGACATTAGTACTAGGTGAACAGTTGGACTAGATGATCTTAGAGGTCTTTTCCAACCTGAATGATTCTATGATTTTCTCTACCAAGAGGACACATTTTGTGATTTTTCGAAGAGACCAAAGTAAGGCATACCAGCTTGCAGTTTTCCAGATCATCTTTTTATTCTTTTATTTGAAGTAGGATACAACATTCGTATTTTTCCAGTCACTGTGAACCCCAGTTTCCATAACTGATCGCTGCATCAGTGAACAAGGGAAGAAAACTGTTGTCATCTACCTGGATTTCTATAATGCCTTTCTAGTCCCCCACAACACTCTTGCTTCAAAATTGGGTAGATACAGTTTTGATGGATGAACTGATAGATGGATAAGGAATTGACTGGATGACAGCATCCAGGGAGTTACAGTCAATGACTCAAATGTTCAAATGGGAGTGCTGTCCCTCAAGGGTCTGTACTGGGACCAATACAATTTAATATCTTCACTAATAACATCAATAGTGGGATTGAGTGCAACCTCAACAAGTTTGCGGATGACATCAAGCTGAATGGTGCAGTTGATACACTAGTGGGAAGGGATGCCATCCAGAGGGACCTTTACAGGTGTGTTAACTGTGCCTATGTAAACCTCATGAAGTCCAACAAAGTCAAGTACAAGGTCCTGCACCTGGATCAGAGCAATCCCCAACATCAGTATGGCCTGGATGATGAATTGATTGAGAGTAGCCCTGCAAAGAATTATTTGGGAATACTGGTGGATGAAAAATTGGATATGAGCTCGCAACGAGTGCTTGTAGATTGGAAAACCAATCATATCCTGGGCTTTGTAAGAAGTGTGGCCAGCAGGTCAAGGATGATTATCTCCTTCCACTCTGCTCATGAGAACTCACCTGGAGTACTGTAATTAGCTCTGCAATCACCGGTACAAGAAAGATATGGACCTGTTAGATTAGGTCCAGAGGAGGGCCACAAAAATGACCAGAGGGTTGGAACACCTCTTCTATGAAGAAAGCTTGAGAAAGTTGGTATTGTTCAACCTGGACATGAATAGAAGCCTCTGAGGAGACCTTTTTGAATTTATAAAGGGGGCTGAGAAGAAAGGCTTTTTGCTAGGGCCTGTAGTGACAGGATGAGGGGCAAAGGTTTTAATCTGAAAGAGGGTAGATTTAGATTGGATATAAGGAAGAAATGTTTCATGATGAAGGTTGTGATGCAATGGAACAAGTTGCTCAGAGTAGTTGTGGATGCCCAGCCACTGGAAGTGTTCAAAGTCAGGTTGAATGGGGTTTAGAGTGATGTAATGTAGTGAAAGATATCCTTGCCCTTGACACGAAGGTTGGACTAGATGATCTTTAAAGGTGTGTTCCTACCTAAACCATTCTATGATTCTGTATGGTACAGGACGTTTTTGCCTTTCTTTTGCTTTTGAGTATCAGAATGTTTTGAGTGTTGTAGAACGGTTAAGGTTGGAAGGGACCTTTGAAGGTAATCTTGTCCATCCCTCCTGCTCAAGAAGGATCACACAGAGCTGCTTATCCAATACCATGTCCAGCTGTCTTTTAAATATATCCAAGGGAAACTCCACAGCCTCTCTAGGCAACATGTACCAGTGCTTGGTTACCTTCACAGTTAAAAAAAAATAAAAATAAAATAAAAGGCAACAAAAAATGTTTTTTTTTTGCGTGTTCAGACAGTACTTTCTGTGTTTCAAATATGTGTCCATTGTCTCTTGTCTTGTCACTGGGCACCACTGGAAGGACCCTGGCTCCATCTTCTTTGACCCCTCCCCCCCCTTCAGGTCTCTAGGCTAAAAAGTCCCAGCTTTCTCAGCCTTTCTTCACAGGAGACATGCTCTAACCCTTTAATCATCTTAGTGGCCTTTGCTGATCTCCAGATGATTAATGAAGAGGTTGAACAGCCTTGGACCCAGTATTGACACATTGGCTCTGTGGTTAGTTACTGGCTTCCAACTAGACTTCATTCTGCTAAAAACCATACTCTGGGCCTGGCCCATACCTCAAGAGCTTGACTGTAAGGATTTTATGTTGCACTGTGGCAGAAGCCTTACTGAAGTCTGTGTAGACAATAGTCACTGCTCTCCCCTTATCTACCAATCCAGTCATTCCATCATATACAGTATAGTGACATACCTATCATGAATGGTGTTTATATGCCAGTTCTCAGAAATAAAAATAAAAATATCCTGAGTCAAACAGCAGATGAATTCTTGTATTGTTCTTGATTTGGACAATGGCCCTTCAGTGTTTTTATTCTTTCCCAGTTTTGACAATTTCTCTTTTCATTTTTATGCTAATGAAATTTGAAGCATTCTGCTACAATAATTCTTTATTTCCCCTCCTTTTAAAGAATTATTTTTAAAACTTGAAGCTCTATCAGCTATCCTTTAATTTCAATCTAAATAACAATAGAATAGAATAATTCAGTTGGAAAGGATCAACAAAGATCATGAAGTCCACCTGCCTGACCTCTTCAGGGCTAGCCCAAAGTTTAAGCATATTATTAATAATGTTAATAATATGTTATCCAAATGCCTCTGGAATGTTGACAGCCATTAGTCGTCACCCACCTTGCTAAGAAGCCTGCTACAGTGTTTGACCATCCTCATGGTAAAGAAATTTTTCCAAATATCTAGTCTGAATCTTCCCTGGTGCAGCTTTATACCATTCCCACAGATTCTGTATCACTGGTTACCAGGGAGAAGAGACCATTACATCTCTCTCTATTTCCCCTCTTCAGGGGAAGGAGAAAGGGAAAAGAACAGTAAGTTTTCTTTTTTAAAAGGTGCTTAAAATCATTACTTTGTTTTGGTGGTTTGTTTCTTTCAGGGAATAAAATAGCTAACACGTTATCCAATGACAATGTTATATATCTTCAGTGCAGAAGTGCTGCTTAGAGCCATGTGTCCTGTTCTCTAAAGTTCCTGAAAGACTATCATGTCACTCTAAATGAGAGTTTTAATTTTCAAATGAATTGTTTCATGTGCATGCCTTTTTGAATGTTTCAGAGATACCATGCTTTCAACTTGTTCTCCAGGAGCCTCAGGAGGAAGCTGCCATGGTTGCAGAAAATTCAGAGGAGGTAATGATTAAGCAGCAGAAATAAGCCAAAACTAAAACAGGTCAAGGACTGGCCTTAAAACAGCTAAGCTGTTATGGCCTTTTTTAACAATCCTCTTTGAAAGGTTATTATTAACCGGATTAATGGCAAAAGACAGAAATAGCTTCCAAATACTGCTTGTCCTGTGTTCTTATCAGACTGTATTTCCATTTGCTGTCTGTGTGGAATTCTTGTGTCCTTCATCCACCCAATCCATATTCCTGCTATTTTATACCTCTTATGAGTTAGTTCTGCAGCAAAATCATAGGCTAAACTGAGGGAAGTCTCAAGAAACATGATTCCAAAGGTTCAATTGTCAGTATAGGATACCTTTCAAACCCTGCTTTTCCCCCTTGCCCTTTTAGGTATCTGGCAGACTGACTGGAAGAAGCTCTTTGTCAAACAGGAGACTAGACTATATATTCTTTCACTGTGAACAGGTTTAGGTACAGTTGCAGGCAATCCATTGGTGAGAAGAGTGCAGGATTGCCTGCCTTCTACTTTGCTTTATACTCAGTCAGCCAGGTGATGGAGATGGCTGCCAATGCCTATCTGTAATAAGAATTTGTTGCAGAATTGTTTGTCAACTTAGAGCAAGGTCTGGGCTCTTTCCAAACTGCTGCACTCTGTTCCAGTCTGCCTGCAGGGGGATGAAGTCGATGCTGTGTTTCATCTAAAACAGTACTCTCCAACTGAAAGAGTTGGTGGTTTAAAGTTTCCAGCTTCTCTCCTTCTCCAGTAATTGCATAGTAGAAGATCAAGCTTTGTATTTATTGACTTTTTTATTAGCTTTTGATTTAAAAATGGGGATGGAAGGTGTTACATATGAAAATGCCAAAGACTGTTTCCTTAAGTTTTTATTGCTGTAAAATAATTAGGGCAAAAGTTGACATTTGGGACTCGCATTCTGAGTCAGTTCATCCTGCTTGACTTCAGAGCCTTACATTCGAACTGCCTATCGTTGAGGTCTAAGCTAGTGGATCAACAGGTACATACATGCGTAAACGCATGCATGTAGTCTTTTCAAGGGCAGCTATAAGCCTCTGAGCTATTTTATAGAGCCCCTTTGTAAGCATTGGTGAGAATAGGTGCTTTAGCATATGATCCACCTTGACCAAGGCGGGTGTTTAAAACAGCTGACGAATCCAATGCTGGAAGTGTCCATTTCAGTGCCTTTATACATATGTATGCCTATATAAATAGTTTTTATGGAGTGTTCACATTTGGACAGCTGTATTCTGCCACTCATGCTCCCAACCCATTACTTTAGGCAAAGATATGTATGAATCCAAATCCAATACATGCGTTTGTGTTGTGTACACAAATTATTTTAATGCAGCCCGTACACTTCATTTCAGCGTGTGCAGCTTGCAAAGGCAAAAGTGCTCTATAATGTGGGTCTGGAGATTGCTTCTGTATGACTGGGTAACCTGTTAGCACTCCATGTACCTATGTTCTAGTTACAGCAAGCGTTATTCACTTCAGTTTGTTTTATGTCCTTATATTGCTGGGATATTATTTTTGTCTTTGTTTTTCAAGAGGAGAGAGGAGATTTTTTTTAAAGATGGTTTACTCTAGTGTTGTGCGTTAACACCAGTAAGCAGCCTCTTGCTCACTCTCACCTAGTGGGATGGGGAAGAGAATCAAAAGGGTAAAAGTGTGAGAACTCCGGAGTTGAGATAAAGAAGTTTAATATTGTAAAGCAAAAGCTGTATGTACAAGCAAAGCAAAATAAGGAGTTCATTCACTACTTCCCATCTGATTTCATTCACTATTTCTTCATCCGATTGCTGAGCACAGCATTCTATGTGAAATACCATATTGGTCAGCTGGGGGCATCTGTCCTAGTTGTGTCCCCTCCCAGCTTCTTGTGCATCCCCAGTCTACACACTGGCTGGGCATTGTGAGAAACAGAAAAGGCCTTGATGCTGTGCAAGCGCTGCTCAGCAAAAACTAAAAGAACATTGGTGTGTTATTAACACTCCTTTCATCACAAATCCAAATCATAGCACCATATGAGCTACTATGAAGAAAATTAACTTTATCCCAGACAAACACAATATTTCTACTTAGTTCTGACTCATAGTCCCTTTGTACTCTAGTTCAAACTTTTTCCCACAGAGGTGGTTGTTGTGAGAGACAGTATATGTTAGGGACTGTCATGGAATATTGCAATTTGCTCTAAGTGCAACTTGACCTATAAGTCTTACTTCTTTTATGAATGTCAACAGCAAACTAACCAATGTCCTGAGTTTTATTCAACATCTTTGTGTGGGCAAAAGGAGTCTGTGCCTGTGAAATAGCAAAGTCTCTCTCTTAGCAGTATGCTCCAACTTCAGCAGTCAGGTTCTTTCCTATCTGAAAGAGAAGCTGGAGATGTATAGCAGTGAATAGATTCTCGTTGAGTAGTTCATTTGTTTATGTTATGTAGCCTAGTGTAACTTTCCTTGAGAGACTGCAGGTTCTTTATCTGCTCTAACAGTAAAGCATACAGCGACAAACACATGACTTCTCACATTCACTGCTTGGGTGGTACAGTGAAAAGTTAAGAATCTATAGTCAGTTGCTTTGAAGCACTGACGATGGAAGAAGAAGCAAAGTGGGAAGGAGGTTAATTGCATTCATTAATATCCTGAACTCATATCCTAAATCTGATCAGATACCCTAATCTGATGTTTTAGTCTGTCTTTCATCTTAGAAAGACGTCTTAGTCTTTTACTTAACATCATTAATAATATATTTTTTTATTATTTTATTTCTGTTAGGCATCAGAGATGGGTCTAAAGTAGGGAATGTCAGTTTTTACTCAAAGTTTGGCAGAATAGTAGCTAAGACAGCTGTTTTCCAATGCAAAGATCGTAGCTCAAAACTACGTATGTTTTCTTCCACCAATAGAACACAAATGCTGGATCTGAGGTGAAAATGCAAGACTCGCAGACTCTGGAAGATCCAGCCTCTTACGTAGATTGCTCTCCTACACTGAGAGGTAAGGACATAGAATAAATTACATTGACCTCAAAATTGTGGAAATTTGAGAATTGTCATGGAAAAATCCAAGGTGATTTGGAAAGAGGAGCTTTGAGGTCAGAATCTAAAGATATGCAGGAATTAGCAAAGATACACAGGAGATAGAAGAGAAAACACTATCGCAGGCAAGAGGTAATACATCAGAAGAGAAGAAAAAAATAGTCGCTAAGATGAGAAAGGGAGAATGTTTTGAAGGAGGCTGTTTGTAGATGCAGAGACTGATGTAGTATGTGGAAGAGAGTTAAGGTAAGATGATGGATTGGGTTCCTGTCTTCAAACCAGCAAGCAAACACCATCACCACCAACTAAAAACTGTTACCTGGGTGGTTGCAGAGTAAGAGTAAGGCTTCTAAAATCAGTAGTGCTGTGATTAAATGCTCATATCTCTACCTTCTTGCACTTCATGAAGAGATGACCACTTGCTTAATTGCTTGAACGCTTAAGCTGTTGCCAACAATCATAGAATCATAGAATAATTAAGGTTGGAAAAGACCTCCAAGATCATCTGGTCTGACCACATCCCTGCTACCAATATCACCCACTAAACCATGTCCCTAAGCACCAAGTCCAACCTTTCCTTAAAAACCCCAAGGGATGGTGACTCTACCACCTCCCTGGACAACCCGTTCCAATGCCTGACTACTCTTTCTAAGAAGAAATTTCTCCTAATTTCCAACCTAAAGCTCCCCTGGCACAATTTAAGGCCATTCCCTCTAGTCCTATCACTAGTTATCTGTGAGAAGAGGCTGACCCCCAGCTCCCCACAACTTCCTTTCAGGTAGTTGGAGAGAACAATATGTACAAAATAGTAAAATGAAACCTGAATGGGCAACTACTATAATCTCTGGTGTTTCCTAGCATTTAAGAGCTTAGATTTACAACCTTGCTTTTCTTAATGCACATATTTATAATTTTCTAGGACTTTTTTGTTTTTGACAAAATTAACAAACAAAACAGCAAAAAAGAAGCAACCCAAAACAAACAAAACAGAAAATGAGGTTTCAGAGTTTTTTTTAATGATAGTTCTAGCAGTGTGACAGAGCTAACTGTTAGCTATCAGAAAAAGTTATTTTCCCAAAGAAGAGGTGTAATTACAGGGTTCATAATTAAACCGTGTTTTGTTTTGTTTGTTTTTTAAGGGTGCAAGTGTACTGGTTCACTATCTTCTTTGTCTCTTCATCCTTCTGTAGAGGTTAGATATACTGTAGACTTGGGTGATGCCAGCATGCAGTAAATGCAGTAGTTTTTTGCATCTGCAGAGCTTGGGGATGTCTGGACCCAGTACATAGGCTCAAATTCTTGACTTTTTTTCTTTCCTACCTTGGAAACTGGAGAAACTCCAGTCCTGTAAATTGTCTGTCTGATTACCTACTGAATTAATGTACAACTCATTTACTTATGGTGACATGTATATTTTATGACTAGGTGTGTCAGGAGAGATGGTGAATTCAGAAGTGCAAAAGCCTTTTGATGATACTTCGGTGCTACCTGAGGTACAAATTTTACCCCGTACTTTTTACTTCTCAATATTGTATGCATCCATGGATATGGTAACTTGTAATTTCAGAAGCCCCAAAGAACAGTTTTTTGTTTTTATTTTAGTGTCCCATAATATCAACTAGTTATTGCAATGGTGTAGTAAGCTTTAAGACATTGTTTTTTTTAATAGTTCCTCATAAATTGTTTCTGCCCTCCAACCTGGTAGAATGGACAGCCTTTGCAACACAAGATACTGACTTATTTGTGTACTGGTGATCCATGCTTTATGGCCAGGATTTGTGACTGCTTTTGTCTTGCCATCTGTTTTGGGGGGTAGGAGGAAACTTTAAGATTAATATTTGGAAAAATTCAAGCACTTTAGACCAGATGTTTTGTTTAATGTTCATACTTTGGAGATAGACACCTACTGGAATATGGATTTCTATATTATTTCTTAACCATGTTAAATGGGCAAGTAGAATAGGGGACAAAACCTCCTATTTCAGAGACTATTGATACAGTGGATAAGTCTAGTGGAGTACATCTGAGAATCACAGGAGAACTGAGACATTTCAGAATCATACCATCCTGTAACCAAGAAAGAATATGAAATAAGGAAACAGGAAGTTACATTTATGGTTTAATCCTCAAAACAGAGTCTTTCATACTGCAGCTTCATAGGATCATAGAATGGCTTGGGTTGGAAGGGTCCTTAAAGATCATCTAATTCCAACCCCCACCTGCCTGCCATGGGCAGGGACACCTTCCACTAGACCAAGTTACTCAAAGCTCCATCCAACCTGGCCTTAAACAATTCCAGGGATGGGGCATCCACAAATTCTCTGGGCAACTTGTTCTGGTAAACAAATAATATTTATTATTAGCCTCATAGTAAATAATTTCTTCCCAATATTGAATCTAAATCTGCCCTCTTTTAATTTAAAGTCATTAGTCCTTGTCCTATCACTACACTCCTTGATAAAGAGTCCCTCCCCAGCTTTCCTGTAGGCTCTCTTTAAGTTCTGGAAGGCCACTATAAGGTCTCCCCAGAGCCTGCTCTACTCCAGGCTGAACAACCCCACCTCCCTCAGCCTGTCTTCATAGGAGAGGTATGTTCCAGCCCTTTTATCATCCTTGTGGCCCTCCTCTGGACTTGTTCTAATACAACTATATCCTTCTTATATTGTCCTTCTTACATATTCAGGAACTGAAATCACCTGAGGAGTCCTGTTTTTAATAAGGGCATTGCACCTGATAGCACAAGAAAGGGTAACCTTAAACTACAAATGTGGAAAGCAGATACTTTTGAAAAGTGTCCCTTTGACAGGATTCAAAGGAAAATTGAAACCTTTTGTTATATTTTAGGCAAGAACAGATGCCTTTCCCAGGGGAAGTGAGCAGTTTACTGGGGAAAAATGTATGTCTGGAATTCTAGAATATCTTGCTGCAGAGAAACAGAAAGAGCTGTCAGTTTTGCTGCTGGAACTGAAAGAAGCCCAAGAAGAAATAGCATTTCTGAAAGGGCAGCTCAAGGACCCAAACAGTCAAACTTCTACAGTAAATGAAGCAGGAGAAGAAGCTAAGCAGCTGGAAGATAAGTCCCAGATATGGCATCTTGACAAGGGAGAGCAAAAGGCTTCAGATGCACAAAATGAGTTGATCAATAGCTCATTGCTGAGAGAAACAGAAATACAGCAAATCAGTGCACTTCAGGAAAACAAAACCAGTCTTCAAGAAGTGACCCAGGGGAGTGCTGTTCATGACAGAAGTGAAATGGAAGCAACAGAGGAAGTCTCTACAACAGTTTCAGAGCCTGGCACCTCTCAATGTGAAGAGCTGATAAAGCTGCAAAATCAAGTTACAGAACTGCAAATAATTCTGCAGAAATCAGAAGAATCCTACAGGAAAGATCTGGGAGAAAAAGATGAAGAAATAAATAGGCTAAACCAGTTGGCTGAGGAATACAGAAAAAAGATAGAGGATTCTGACGGTGCATTTTGTGTTTTGGCTAAAGAAAGAGATCAGCTCCTTTGTCAGGCGAAGGACCTTTCTACCATAACAGAACTGAAGGAGCAAGTGAAGCAACTGGAGGAAAATCTAGCTGTTTCAGAAAAGCGGAGACTGTCAGACAGTCAGAGCAGTCTTCTGAGAGAACAAATCCAAAGCCTAAAAAATGAATTTAAATCCAAAGAGATAAAAATTGAAGCTTTGCAAAAAGACTTGGATGAAGCACAGCTTCAGCTTTCTGATCAGGACCTGCAACTAAAAGATATGAGAAGCCAGGTCCAGAACAAGGAATGTGAAGTACTTGATCTGGAACAACTTCTGAGGAAAAACACAGCTGAGATAGAAGAGCTTTCCCAAAGCTTAGCCTTAAAGGGCCTTGAAGCAGCAAGCCTAGAACAGCTTGTTGCCAAACATACCAGGTGTATAGAGACCCTGCAACAAACCTTGTTTGAGAAAGAAAAACAGATGACAGAGATCAGTGTCAGCATGTCTGAGAAAATAGTACTGCTGAATGAAGAAAAATTTTCTCTAGAAACTGAGTTAAAGAGTCTAAAAGAGAAAACGAGCCTCTTATTAAAATCCAAGGAGGAAAAAGACGAAAACATAAAAGCGAAAGATACATACCTGAACTGTGAATCATCTGAGCAGCAGTATGAGACAGAAGCAACATGTAAAGAAAGTGAGACATTAATAAGTGAACTTGAACTTCTGAAAAAAGAAAATGAACAAGTAAAGCGGAAGCTGCAAGCAGCACTTGTTAACAGGAAGGAGCTCCTGAAGAAGGTTAGCAAATTGGAGAATGAATTAGTACAGCTGAGAAGAGAGGCTGAATCAGAAAACTCAGTGGCTCAGGAAGCTGAAGGAGGAAAAAATACGACAATTAAAATAAGCCAAGAAGTGAATCTTGAAAACCAGCCCAGAGAGGGGTATCTAATTCAACTGCTTTCTGAAAAGGAATCGGAGTTGCAGAGCATCCGGAAGGACCTGCTGGATAAAGAAACTGCTGAAGCACAGTTACACGCAGTGATTGAGGAAATGAAGCAAAGCTTGCAAGGGAAGACAACTACTGATTCAATTAAAGTTGAAATCACAGAAAGTCAGACAATTGCTGACAAATTAACTGAAACCAATAAAAGCCCAGAAAATTATGAAGAAAATGAAAAAAATTGTTCAGCAGCTACAAATCTTGAAGAAAACCAGCAGTCTGCTCTGAAAGAGAGGATTTCAACTCTTGAACAAGAAAAAGAACAACTTCAAAAAAAACTTCAGGAAGCCCTGGTGTCTCGCAAAGACACTATAAAGAAAGCTCAAGAAAAAGACAGGCATCACAGAGAACAGCTTAAACAGCAGAAAGATGATTACAACATCCTACAAGAACAATTTGATATGCAAAGCAAAGAGAAGGAAAGCATCCAAGCTCAGCTCAGACAACTCCAAGAACAGAGAGGATCAACAGAGAGTATTTCTGAGAATCAAGGTTGTTTGGATTCTTCATGCTTGGAAGCAGAAAATACTACAAGCAGCAAGCTTATACAAGTTGCAGGTGTTTCTGGGGAAAAGTATAAGACAAAATTTGAGAAATTGCAGATGGAAAAAGAGGAATTGGAACGTAAGGTTAGCCATATGGAAAGTGAACTTGCTTGCAAATCAGAACTAGTCTTTTGTTTGCAAGAGCGCATAGCACAGTTGTTTCCGGAGACAGAAGGACTGACTAGAACATCTGACCAAGCTGAAGCTGACACAGCAAGACTTCAGATAGAATTGGGGGAAAGTCAAGTAAAAGTTTCTAGAGAAGGCAATGCAGAAGACCTGAAAACACTTATGCATCAAAAGGATGAAGAAATTGAATTCCTTAATTTGCAGTTAAGGCAGAAAAGTGAAGCTCTCATTAACGCACAGGCACAGTTGCTGGAAAAAGAAGATTCAGTCAAGAGACTCTGTAGTCAGTTTGAAACTCAAGCTCAGGTACATGAGGAACAAAGCAAGAGGCTGCAAACTGAGCAGCCTGAAATTCAGCACAAGCAAGATGACAATGGAGAAGCAGCTAAACAGAAGAATCAAATGCAGAGAAAGTTGCAAGCTGCACTTATTTCTAGAAAAGAAGCATTAAAGGAGAGCAAATCTCTGAAAGAGGAACTGGCAAATGCCAAAACTATTATTGAGAATCTTTCTGTCAAATTGACAAATATGGAAAGCCAAATATGTGGCCACGTTAAGGAAACAGATAGTTTAACAGATAAGTTAGTGGGTCTCACTGAAGAGCGAGAAAAACTTATTGCAGAAGTTGATAAGATAGTTAGAGAAAACCAGAATCTTGATGGATGCTGTAAAAACCTTAAATTGACTCTAGACAGAGTTGTTCTAGAGAAGGAGAAGCAGGAGAAGGAGATGGAATCCTTGAAATGTTTTCAAGCTGCTGAGAGTTCTGAGTGGTGTGAGAAATACAGGGAGCTTCAGAAAGAATATGAAACTCTCCTGCAGTCATATGAAAATGTGAGTAATGAGGCTGAGCGGATTCAGCGTGTTTTGGAAACTGTTAGACAGGAAAAGCAGGAAATTTTCATTAAGCTGAAAAGTGCTGAAGCAAAAAGAGAAGAAACAGATAAGCAGCTGCAGGAAGCTGGGCAGGAAATTGATGGAATGAAGGAGAAAATGAGGAAATTTGCAAAATTAAAGCAACAAAAGATCCTGGAACTAGAGGAGGAGAATGAGAAGCTTAGATCAGAGATGCATTCTACAGATGAGGATCTACACAGGACCGGAGATGTATCTTTATTTACAAATATTAGCCTAAAAGATCTGGAGAGCTCTAGGAGGGATTATCAGTCTCTTTCTACTCAGCTTGTAACAGTAATGGCTGAAAAAGAGTCTCTTACTCAAGAGATCACAGACTTAAAGCATCACTTGCAGTTAACAGAATCCAAGCTGAAGGAAAGCAGAGAACTGATAGACAAGTATGTTGCCCAGAAGACAACAGGGGAAGAAACAAATCAGTCAGTTGACATGCCACCATCTATGGAGAGGACTGAAAATCAAGTGGAGTTAAGCTTTAGACCAAAATCTCCTAATGCAGAGCTGGAACAAAAAGCTTTTGAAGATAGTAGCTTATCTGAGGGTCTTGATATCTACGTAAAAAAGATAGCTGAGCTCACAGAGCGAATCACAGAACTAGAAGATAATAGGAAGGCTTCAGAACAACAGCTGGGTGACATCCGCATGTGTGTGGAGACTTTAGCAGGTGAGAAAAGAGCTTTAGAGACCCAAATGGAAGTGAAAGTCCATGAATTGAATATTCTCCAGGACACAGTAGCAAAGATGGAGCAAACGGTTCAAAACACAAAAGAAGACCTCATCAGGATGTCTGAACTGAAGGACACTCTAGAGGCTGAGAAGGATGATTTGGAAGAAAGGCTCATGAATCAGCTGGCAGAACTTAATGGGAGTATTGGAAATTATCAGCAAAATGCAACAGACTTTCAAATTGAAAATGAGCAACTGAAACGTGAGCTTCAGAGTTTGCAGAGAATGATACATGAAGTAGAGGAGGAGAAACGTCAGATGGCAAAGGAGAATAGTAAAGCAAGTTCAGAAAAGCAAAAAGAATATTTAGAAAAGCTAAAAAACATGTGGAAGGGAGACAGTAGCACACATGTAAAGGAGCTTCAGGAATTGCTGAGGCAGAAACAGCAGGAGATTAAGCAGCTGCAGAAAGACTGTATTAAAAGCCAGGAAAAAATCAGTAGTTTAGAAAGAACTGTTAAAGCTCTGGAATTTGTCCGGAGTGAGTCTCAGAAAGATCTAGAAGCAGCCAAAGAGACTTTAGCAAAAGCACTTGAAGACACCAGTAAAGCCCAGAAAGAGCTTGCTCTCTGCAGAGTAGTATTGGATGACACACAGAGTGAGGCAGCAAGGGTTCTAGCAGAGAGTGTCAAAGTAAAAGAAGAGTTACAGGCAAACAAAGAGAATATTCAAATTCAAATGAAGAAAAAAGATGAGGACTTTGAAAGAAGACTGGAACAGGAGAAAAACAAGCACTCGAAGGAAATCAAGAACATGGAAGAAAAGCTGGCAACTTTGCAGAGGGAGAAAGACTATATGGAAACAACTGTTCGTGATGTTCAAGACTCCTTGACAACAAAGGATCAAGAAGCTAAGGAATTGGAAGGCAACCTAAACAAAACACTAGCCCAACTTGCAGCGTTCACCAGGAGCATGTCTTCCCTTCAGGATGACAGGGATAGAGTGATAGATGAATCCAAAACATGGGAGAAGAAATTCACAGAAACTATTCAAAAGAAGGAGGAGGAAATACGTTCAAAAGAGGAAACGTGTGTTATGCTGAAGGACCAGATGAAGCAGATGACTATACATGTGGAAGAACTTCAGATTCATATATCCAGGTAAAGAAGATGATGATGACTAAGCTGGTATTAATGTATTTCCTTTTAAGAAGCAGCAGCCAGAGGTAAGGAAGGACTTCCACTTCCTTTTGCAACATACTGTAAAGAAAGAATTATGAATACATAAATATGCTAAATGTGACAGTTGGCAAAATTAATGAATGCCTAAGATGGAAAGCAGAATTATTCTTCCTAAAAAAAAACATGATTAGGCTCATCTCTTGGATCACTTGCATTTGAATAGAAAAGAGGTTTGGAGTTAGGCTGTAGGGAGTTAGTATGTATTTGTTGAATGCACAAAGATACAGGGGGGTTAACACTAAGAACTATTCCCCCTTCTCATCATGAGAGTAATCCTGTTAGATCTATTCCCTGTAGCAGACAGTAGCCAACTTAGTACTATCCTGAGTCTTTAGTAGTCTGAAATTTGAAATATTCTTTTGCATCGAATTGTCACTCCTAGAGATTAAACTTCGCAAGTCAATAGAGGGTTGGGATACATAATTCCAGTTTAATCCCAAATTAGATTTAGAGGGAAAGATGGAGCAAGAGAAATATAACGAAATGCATATCTTTTATTTTCCAAAATTAAAAACCAAACCATTCTTTCATGAGGAAATTTTTTTTGACAAAGTTTGCAATCAAAATGCTTTATTTTAGTATTCTGGAAAGTGAAATGAGTAACAAGCAACTGAGAACAGCAACTTCACTGATTTATATTTCCCAGATGAAATGGGTGAGAGGAAGGAGTATTTTGATGAAAAGGACGTGATAATACTCAAAATCTAACCTTCACCATTTTTGACAATATTGACATAAAGATTTATTTCATTGAACACTGAAAAATATTCACAGAATCACAGAATGTTTGAGGTTCGAAGGGACATCTGGCATCTTGTTTTCAGGAAAACTGACTTTGGCTTCTTCAAGGATCTGCTTGGAAGAGTCCTATGGGATAAGGCTCTGGAAAAAAGAGTGGCCCAAGAAAGCTGAATGATATTCAAGGATCACCTCCTTCAGGATCAAGAGCAGTCCACCCCAATGAATAGAAAGTCAGGCAAAAATGCCAGGAGGCCTGCATGGCTAAACAGGAAGCTCCTGGCCAAGTACAAACACAAAAATAAGCTTGTAGAGGGTGGAAGCAAGGACGAGTAACCTGGGAAGAATACAGAGACATTGAGCATTTAGGCATGAAGTCAGAAAAGCTAAAGCCCAAATGGAATTGAGACTGGCCCAGATCATTAAAAGGGCTTATATAAGTACACCAGTAATAAAAGGAAGACTCAGGAAAATGTGGGCCTGCTGCTGTATGAAATGGAGTACCAGGGTACCCAGGACAGGGTAAAGGTATGCAGGCTGAGGTACTCAGATGCATTCTTTGCCTCAGTCTTTACTGGCAAGACTGCCCTTCAGGAATCCCAGGTCCCAGAGACTAGAGTGAAAGGCTAGAGCAAAGAAGATGTACCAAGAAAGAGGATCAGATTGTATCAGGTTTAAGCAAACTGGACATTCATGGCGCCCATTCACTGTGGGCCCTGATGAAATACACCTATGCGTGCTGAGGCAGCTCGCAGATGTCATGGCAAGGACACTGTTGATAAACCTTGATTGATAATGGTGAAAGGAAGAAGTGCCTGAAGAGTGGAGGAAAGCAAGTATCACTCCTATCTTTAAAAAGAGCAGGGAGGAGGACCCAGGGAACAGGCCTGGCCAGCCTCACCTCAAACCCTAGGAAGATGATAAAGCATCTAATCCTGGAAACCATTTCCAGGTACATGAGGGACAAGAAAATCATAGAATCATAGATTCATTAAGGTAGGAAGAGACCTCCACGATCATCTGGTCCAACCATCCCCCTACCACCAATATTATCCATTAAACCACGTCCCAAAGTACCACATCAAACCTTTCCTTAAACACCCTCAGGGATGGTGACTCTACCACCTCCCTGGGCAACCCATTCCAATGCCTAACTATTCTTTCTGAGAAGAAATTTCTCCTAATTTTCAACCTGAACCTCCTGTGGCACAACTTGAGGCCATTCCCTCTAGTCCTATCACTAGTTATCTGCAAGAAGAGGCCAACCCCCAGCTCCCCACACCTTCCTTTCAGGTAGTTGTAGAGAGCAGTAAGATCTCCCGTGAGCCTCTTCTGCTCCAGACTAAACAATTTCAGTTCCCTCGGCCACTCCTCACAGGACTTGTGTTCCAGACCCTTCACCAGTTTTGTAGTCATTCTCTGGACATGCTTCAGGGCCTCAATGTCTTCCTTGCAGTGAAAAACTGAACACAGTACTCGAGGTGTGGCCTCACCAGAGCAGAATACAAGGGGACGATCACCTTCCTGGTCCCGCTGGCTACACTATTCCTGATACAAGCCAGAATGCCATTAGCCTTCTTGGCCACCTGGGCACACTGCTGGCTCATGTTCATGAAGAACACTTACCATGGATTTACCAAGGGGAATTTATACTTGACTGATTGTATAAGCTTCTACAAAGAAAGGACCAGTCTGGTAGATGAGAGGAGAGCAATGGATATTGTCTACTTTGATTTCAGTAAGGCCTTTGTCACTGTCTCCCGTAAGATCCTTATAGACAAGCTCTTGATGTACGGTCTGGATGAGCAGATAGTGAGGTGGGTTGAAAACTAGCTAAATGGCTGGGCCCAGAGAGTGATGTGCAGTGTCACAAAGTCCAGTTGGAGGATAGTAACTAGTGGTGTAGCCCATGAGTCAATACTGGGTCCAGTCTTACTTAACATCTTTATTGATGTGCTAGATGGTAGGGCAGAGTGTACACTCAGCAAGTTTGCAGATGACACAAAACAGGGAGGAGTGGCTGATACTTCTTTTCTGGAGAAAACAAGGCTGAGGGGAGACCTCATTGCTCTCTAAAGCTACCAGAACGGAGGTTGCAGCAAGGAGGGTATCAGTCTCATTTGTCAGGAGACAAGTGATAGGATGCAAGGAAATGGTCTCAAGTTGCACAAGCTTTAGGTTGTATTTCAGGAAGAATTTCTTCATGGAAAAGGAGGCTAGGCATTGGAACAGGCTGCCAATGAAGTGCTTAAGTAACCATCCCTGGAGGTATTTAAGAGACACATGGCTGTGACACTTAGGGACATGGTTTAGTGGTGGACTTGGTAGTGTTAGGTTGATGGTTGACTTGATGATCTTAAGGGTCTCTTCCAACATAAATGACTCTATGATTCTATAATTACATTAGCCAAGACACAATAATCCTCTCTAGAACATGCAAATTTTATGCCATTTTCATTCCAAGCTACAGCTTGTCTCATCTTCAGTCTTTTATAGTAGAAATTCATTT
Source organism: Stictonetta naevosa (assembly GCA_011074415.1). Taxonomy (NCBI): domain Eukaryota; kingdom Metazoa; phylum Chordata; class Aves; order Anseriformes; family Anatidae; genus Stictonetta; species Stictonetta naevosa. Next base: position 725,732 of record CM021697.1, on the reverse strand, counting down.
CTATGCACAGTGAGGCTCAGATTTTGTTTTCTACTTAAGGTGTGTACCATTCTATGATTATATGTGTCAGAGGATCATACTGCCATCCAGCAGGATCTGGACAGGGTGATAGAAACCTCATGAATTTCAACAAAGAAAAGTATAAAGTCCTGAACCCGGGGCAGAACAACTCCAGACACCAGAAGACGCTGGGGGATGCCCAGTGAGAGGACAAGAGGCAATGAGCACAAACTGGAACACAGGAGGTGCCATCTGAACATCAGGAAACACTTTTTCATTGTGTGGGTGACCAGGCATTTGCAAAAGCTGCCCAGAAAGGCTGTGGAGTCTCCAACCTTGAAGATCTTCAAAAGCCATCTGGAAGTGGTCCTGGGCAACTTGTTCTAGGTGTCCCTGCTTGAGTAGAGGGGGCATGAAAATCAAGAGTTGTGAGCCTCCTTTTCCCCTCTCCTCCCTGCCCTCAGGATCCTTAATTCCACTGTCTCATGGTCACTGCAGTCAAGGCTGCCTTTGACCATGTGGTGGTTTTAATGTGCTAGGCAACTGAGCACAACCGCTCTCTCACTCCCCCTCCTCAGATGAGGAATGGAAGAAGTAAAGGAAAGAATAACTCACAGGTTGAGATAAGGATAATTTAATTAAAGGAAAAAAAAAAAAGGAAATATTATTATTAATTAAACAATTCAACTAAAGGGAAAAAAGGGAAAGGGGAAAAGGGAGGGGAAAGGGAATAACAAAACAAAACAAGTAAAGGCTATGTGGAAGTGCAGAGGAAATAAATTACTCTCTACTTCCCACAAATGAGTGATGCTTGACCACATCCTTGAAGCAGGGCCTCAACAAACGTAGCCAGTGTTTGGGAGGAGGACAGACGTTTTCGCAACGAGAGCCCACCCCTCCCGTCTTCTTCCTTTTTCCACCTTTTATTGCTGAGTGTGACATCATATGGTATGGAATATCCCTTTGATTGGTTTAGGTCAGCTCCCCTGTGATGTTTCTTTCTCACCTTTTTGCCCACCCCCTAGGAGGGTTAGAGAAAGTCCTGATGCTGTGCCAGCACTGCTCAGCAGCAGACATAACACCAGTGTGATACCACTGCTGTTCTAGCTACAAGTGCAGAGTGCAGCACTGTATGGGCTGCTGCAGGGAAAGTTAACGTCCCAGCCAGACCCAGTACAGACCATCACATTCCCAACAAGCCGCTTGTTGGTGGTGTGTGTGAGGTCCAGCAGAGCGCCTGATACTTTGAATTTTAAATTGAGGGAAGCTAATAATCTGGACATTTCTAGATAATTTTCTTACAGTAAAACTAATTGTGTGGCTTTTCTGTGTGGTTTTGAATACTGAGATACTTCATTGATTTGTGACTGATTTTCTTTTCTCTGTTTTCAGGCTGGAATGCAGTAAGAAAGACTGGGAATCTGAATATAAGAAGGAGATTCAGCATCATCAAAAGACATGCGAAATATTGCAGGCAGAAAAAAAGGAGCTTTTAACTCAGCTAGAAGGGTCTCAGAAACTGTACAAGGAGTCTCAGAATGAACAGCAGAAACTGGAGTCAGAAATCCAGAGCCTGAGAGACCAACTTGCTGACTTGCAGAGTTCCTTTGCCAGATGTGAATTGGTCAGAGAAGAGCTGGAGAGTATGGTCAAGCAGCAAGAGACCAGTATCCAGAATTTTAAATTCAGCTGTGAACAGCTTGAGGCTGATCTGCGGGCTTCCAAGGACTTAACAAATAAGCTGCACGAAGAAACCAGTGCCAAAGATCAAAAGATCATTAGTTTGCTGTCTGCCAAGGAAGAAGCAGTTACAGCAGCTCTCTCTGAATTACGGCAGCAATATTCTGAAGAAATGACATTGATGGAGGATAGGCTAACTAAGGAGGAAGAAGATAAAAAAGCCTTGGAAAATGAGAAGAGCAAATTTCTTGACAAACTTGATCATCTCACTGAAAAGATTAATATAATCAGAGAAGAAAATAAGCAGCAGAAGGCACAACTGGAATCCTTCACCAAATCCATGTCATCTTTGCAAGATGACAGAGATCGTGTACTGAGAGACTACAAGCAACTTGAGGAACGTCATCTTGTTATAATCTTGGAAAAAGACCACCTAATTCAAGAGGCTGCAGCTGAAAATAATAAACTCAAGGAAGAAATCAGAATTTTTCATAGCCAGATGGATGACCTCAACTCTGAGAATGCCAAGCTGAATGCAGAGTTGGTGCGGTACAGAGAAGATCTGAACCAAGTAATTTCAATAAAGGACTCCCAACAGAAACAACTTCTCAAAACACAGCATCAGCGGATCCAGACTCTGGAAAAGGAGAAGGCAATAGTAGAAACACAGCTGAAGGAGTCTGAGCATACGCAGGATAATCTCAGGAAGTGCATAGAAGTCTTGAGAGAGGATAAAGTCAGTATGTCTCAAGAGGTTGAAACCCTTACATCCTCTCTGTCCCAGGTACAGAGTGAGATGGCAGCATTATGTGAGGGGGGTCCTATCATGGAGTGTCAAGCACAACTGAAGGCCCGAGAGGAAGAGGCACAAGAACTGAATCATAAGCTTGCCCTTTCACAGAAAAGAATAAGGGAACTTGAGGGAGAACTAGTATGTGTTCAAAGGGATGCAGCTAGAAGAGTGGGAGAGGTTGAAGACAGGCTTAAAAAGGAATTAAAGTACCTGCATCATGATGCAGGGATAATGAGGAATGAAACAGAAACAGCAGAGGAGAGAGTAGCAGAGTTGGCACGGGACCTGATGGAAATGGAACAGAAATTTCTTGCAGTTACAGATGAAAACAAAGATCTGAGAGCCCAAATTCAGTCTTTTGGGAAGTCTATGAGCTCTCTTCAGGATAGCAGGGACCAGGCCAATGAAGAGCTTCAAGTTTTGAAACAGAAATACTCTGCAGACTTGGAGGAACAACAGAGCCTAGTGCAGGAGCTTCAGAAAAAGATGGTTCAGTTGCAAGAGGAGCAAAATTCTACTGCCAGGGACCGAGACACATTGAGGTCTGAGATGACAGAACTGCAGAAAGCCGCTGATGAAGGAGGTCTCTTGGCCCAGATTGAGAAACTTTATAAGAAGCTCAGAGCCAAAGATGATGAGCTTCTCCATTTGTCTTCAGAACTGGAAGGCTCTTCCAACCAAGTCAAATCTTTCTCCAAGGCTATGGCAAGCCTGCAGGATGAAAGAGATCGTCTGCTGAATGAATTGGACAAAACACGTAAGACTGAAGAAGCGAAGCAGCAAGCAGAAGGGAGCACTTTGACCACTCCTTCCGAAGTGCAGAATCTTAAGAAGGCACTGTCCTCCTTGCAGAATGACAGAGACAGATTAGTACGTCCTTGTTTTCTCTTCTTGCTCTTATTTAAAGCTCTGTAGATTAGGATCTTCAGAATTCATCACATTTAATCTGTCATTCACAGTGTTAAAAACAGATCATTGTCCTTGCAGAACCACAGTATCACTGAGGTTGGAAGGGACCTCGGGAAATCAAGTCCAACACCTCTGCTTAAAGAGGGTCAGCTAGAACAGGTTGCCCAAAACAGTGTCCACTCGAGTTTTGAGTTATCTCCAGTGGTGGATATTCCACAAGTCCTCTGGACAACCTGTTCTTTCATGTATCTGGAAATGATTTCAAGGATTTGTTGCTCCATCACCTTCCTAGGGATTGAGGTGAGGGTGACCAGCCTGCAGTTTCCCACATCCTCCTCCTTGCCCTTCTTGAAGGTAGGGATGATACTTCTTCCCATCTTCAGAAACCTCTACTGATCACCATGATATTTCAAAGGTAATTGAGAATTGCCAATGACCTCATTGCTTGTGGGTGCACTCCATCAGATCCCATGAACTTAGTATGTGCCATCTATCTTACCCTCTCTGATATAGGGAAGCTTAATTTTGATTTCATAGTTAACTTTGCAAGGTAGTTTCTCTTACTAGTTTCTTTTAAAACGTGGAACCATGGAAGTAGGGTATGTGTTCCCTGTTAGTCTGTCATCTGTGGAACCTTGTGCATTTGTCTTTGCTATAGTCTGCTAGTAATCTGAGACAAGGGCCAGTTTCTCTTCTTGATTTCTGATTCTCAATACAGGTACAAGACATTGCAACTTCATTTTAACATCCTTGCTTGCATACTTATTGTCTGTCTTTGTGTATTCTCTGACACAATGCAGCTCAATGAGTTTGACTTCTAGTTGCTGCTCAGATGACAAACTTTTACCATCGTTTTCCACTGATGCTTGGTCTTAGTTTTCTCTTTGTTCAGTTATTTCACAACATACTTTGTGATATTGTCTTAAACACTTCTTTTTTTGTAGAATCACAGAATGGCTCAGGTTGGAAGGAACCTTAAAGATCATCTAGTTCCAACCGCCTGCCATGAGCAGGGATGCCTCCCACTAGATCAGGTTGCCCAGGGCCTCATCCAGCCTGGTCTTGAACATGTCCAGGGATGGGGCATCCACAACGTCTTTGGGCAACCTGTTCCAGTGCCTCACCACCTTCTGAGTGAAGAACTTCTTCCTAACCTCTAATCTAAATCTCCCCTCTTTTAGTTTAAAACCATTCTCCTTTGTCTTGTCATTATCTGAGCAAAAAGTTTCCCTCCATCTTTTTTATAAGCCCCCCTTAAATACTGAAAAGCTGCAATGAGGTCAGCCTGGAGCCTTCTCTTCTTCTCTAGGCTGAACATCCACAGCTCTCTCAGCTTGTCTTCAGCCTTCTGATCATCTTTGTGGCCCTCCTCAAAAAGGACCATTTTTGTCCGTTTAATATCTCAGTTATTTGTAGATTTATGTCTCTACTACTACTGTTTTGTTGAACTTACATACCTGTGTAGCACTGCTAATACTAAGAAAGAGCCTTAGTAGAGAGATCTCCTGGCTCATTAAGTACTTCTATGTCTCCAGACTCAGTCATGTCATCTAGACCTCAAAAACTGGTTGCAATGTAATGACAACTTATTCTAATTCTAGTCAGAGTAAACTGTTGGAAGGATTTTAGTTCCTCAGTGCCCTGGTTTACACTAAGTACCATATTCAGGATTTATTCTTAACCAGCTCCTTCTATCTCACTTTATGGTTTCCTTTGAATACATAAGTTAATGTTGTAGTCCAGGGTCTTTTTGTTGATGTGTGTCAAATCTTCATGGAAGGTCTCAAAACTCACTATGCTGTTATTCACAACAGAATTCTCTGATTTTTATTTTTTTTTTCTGAGCATTTCTTAGTAGCCTGTTGTAATCACTGATGTCAATTTCTAGTTTCTCTGTCATTGGAATGTGACTTTTTCTCCAGATGCCCCAGTGACAAATGTTCTTAAATGCTTGGAAATAATAAACATAGCTGCTTGCTCAGTTGTCATGCACACTGATATTTCCCTTTAATTAAAGGTAAGAGAGCTGAAGAATCTGCAGCAGCAATACATACTAGTTGGGATAGAATCAGCTGAAAACTCTCGCTTAAAGGCACAAGTACAGGAATATCAGCAAGAAGCAGATAAACAGCACCATCTCCAAGAGCAGCTGGAGCAAGAAAGTATTTTCTACCAGCAAGAGCTCCAGCAGCTTAGGTGAGAATTATCTTCTTACTGTCTCAGAGATGTTATTGTATCATTTCTTTCTTTCCAAATGCCATTGTGGGCAGAAGGCAAAGAAAGCATTGAGTACCTCAGCCTTACATGCGTCTCCTGTCACAAAATCACCTGCCCTATTCAGGAGTGGGCACACATTTCCCTTGTTCAGCATTTTGCTTCAGGCTTAGGGTGGAGATTTACGGCCTGACATACTGGAAGGAAGAGTCTGTGTGAAATAGTTTATGGCCTTTTAATTTTTATTTCCTTCGTCCAGTGGTGGCCAATGTCACCTGCTTCAGAGGAAACTTAAGCTGTTTCTTTTATTGGAAATTATTTATATATAATTATAGCACTCTCCATTCAAAGCCGATAATAGAATGAACACCCTTTATTATCTTTCTGATATTGTATAGAAAATACTCATTTTGTATGACTGTCTAATCCTTTGTTTCACTTGCTTTACATCTTGTATTAAAAAATGTCTGTAATTTAAGTCTAGTAAGGCGTCATCCCCCATTGGACTAAAACTAATCAGACAAATAGGCTCTGTGCTAAAAATGGGGAAAAAATGTTTCAGATACTTCAGAGATCCTGAAGAATGACTGCAAGAATGACTGAACCTGGAGTGAAAGGAAGAGGAGGGGGAGGAGCAGGAGGCAGTTGGTAGAAAGATGTATGGCTTATCTTTGTCCAAAGTTATATAACAGCTTTTAGTGCTCCTTTTCCTTTCCCCACAAGTCTGACCTCCAAACTAAACAAATCTCATTAAGTGTGAAGCAGCTTACAAATTTTATGTATCACCTGATAGAAGAAAAGGGTTATTTCTTGGATAGCTTTTACAACACAAATGATACCAAGGTCCCAAGTCTGCATGTTGTGATCCATGCTGTGGTCCTTGCGCATATGTGACTGAGGCAGTGCTAATGTTATAATGACAAGAGGCATTGTTAATAGCACCCTAGAAAAAAGGTCTTTGTTCAGCAAGATCAAGACAATGTCCAGGAATACCAAAACTATGAGCCTTGAACAGTCTGCACTGTTGAGCCAAATGGAGAACACTTCCCTAAACTTTCTTTTAAGGTTCCTGTACTGCAATGGTTTTTGTTTCGGTTTGTCTTCATTATAAAACTTCTTATCTGGCATGGAATAGTAGTAGGAAATAGTTGCAATCCTTCTTGTCTCATTCTGATCTGGGTGCCTGGATGTCATAAGCAATACTAGTAACTTCCTGGTAACTTCCTTTGCATGGTGCTTTGCAGACAAGAGAAAATTACTTGGGAAAAGCAGATCTGCAGCATCAAAGAGCAGTACCTGATGGTTATAGCAGAAAAAGACAAGCATCTGAGCCATTTACAAAAGATAATGCAAGAAATGAGTCTGCCCCTTACCAAGTTTCAAACTGTAGAGGAGCAGTACCAAAAGAAGGTGAGTAGAGATATACAGATTCTGTACTGCATGGAAATGTGAGGTTTGAAATTCAGCCAAAGTAGCGTGTGTTGCTTGTATTTAGATCTTGGAGGTCAAACATTTTCCAGACTGTAGTATTGTATTTAGTTGTGTGGCCTTCAAGGGCTATACCAATGTTGAAACTTGAATTGTTGAAAACTTTTAGAAGACTCTAACATAACCTTATATGCTCTTCCTTTTATTCACTTTTCCTAATGTTTCAAGAAAGAGAGTAAAAGAGATGGGACTTCATAGACACCTTTGTTCCTCTGAGCAGTTTAGATCTTCTCAGGTCTTTCAATCTGGCTATTTTAGAGTTGCCTCTTGCACTGTTTTTGAGTCTGAAATCTTATTTTCTGTTTTAGTCCTTTGTGGTGTCACATTCTATTTTTTAAGTTTTTTACAGAATTTTTATTGTTGTTTGTACTGTGACAGGAATCTACAATCCTGACTCAAGCCCAGAGAGGCTGAGGATTGAATGTTGCACTTTCTGCCTTCTTTTCTTCATATGGCAGTCCTAAGAGTGGAATAAGTTGACTGTTTTGCTTGGTTTAGGGAAAGACACTTCCCTGCTGCATGTGCAGTACCTAAACATTATGAATAAGGAAAGTACTCTCCTGTCAATATCTGTAAAGGTTCAGTGAAAAGCTTTTCTGTTAGTGAAGGAGAGAGGAAACCTTCCCTATCCCTTTGACACACATGCATATACGCAAAGAAAAAGATAGAACAATGTGCATGTGATTTTTTTTCCCCAGAAGAATGCTTCAGTGCTAACCTTTTAATCTGTGCTGAATGAGAGTAATCAGGGTATTGCTTTGTGTTTTTTCTTGTTTTCCTGTTCTCTTTCATATACTTTTTTTTTTCTTCCTGTATTGTAGACAGTCCTGAGACAGCTTTTGAGAAGGACTCATCCTATGTGCACACAGAGTGATCGTTCCTAATTGTTTAACTTTTCAGATGGCTTTTGGGTTATTGCTACTTATTTGCCATTTGCTGTTTTGCTTGGGCAGATCAAGTTCTAGGCCTAGGAATAATGTAGGGCTTTAACCTAAACAGAGAGGACTAATACGAGAATGTGTTGGCACATGTGGTATTTTCTTCATTGTACTTTCCCTGGCAGATTTCTCCAGAAGCTCTGAGAGGGGACTTTTCAAGCCTAGAAATAGAGACAAAACATCTCCAGGCCCAGTTAAGTGACTGCCTGAAAGAACTGCACCAAAAAGAGCTCAGAATTCAGCATTTAAACAGTAAGGTATGAATTATATTTTCTATTCACAGAGTTCGGGCTGAGGAATGTGAGGAAGAGGGTAGGCTTGAATAAGGCTCAGGGAGCAGGAATAGATCTTTCTGTTTTTGTGGGCATTCACTGAAACGAACACAGAATCAGAAATATTAGTTAGAAGAGACCTCTGGAGATGATCTAGTACACCCTTCTGGTGCTAAAAGCAGCACTGTCAGGAACATTAAAGTAAGTCATCCATGCCCTTCCCTAGCCAAGTGGTGAAAATCACCAAGAACGGATACTCCAGAACCTCTCTCGGTCCTTGTCCAATGCTGCTCTACAATTTTAATGAAAATGTTTTTTTTAATGTTCAGCTTGACTTCTGTAAGCCACAGTCTATGGTCTGTTGTTATATTTTCTGCCACTACCAAAAAGAGTTTCGATCTGCCTGCTTTATGACTCCCTTTCAGGTAACTGTAAAATACTGTAAAATCACCCTTTAGCCTCCTTTTACCAGTATAAAGCAGCTCAGCTCTCACAGGCATCACATGCTTCAATCCTTTGACTATCATTGTAGCTTTTTTCTGGACTCTCTCTGTCCATTTTGAAACAGGGGACCCAAAACTAATCACCATGTTCGAGGTACAGTCTTAACTGTTACCAAACAGATCAGGTAGTAGCATTCCTCAGTCTGCTGGCCTTGCTTCTCCTAATGTAACCCAGGATACAATTTTCCTTGTCCATAATGAGAGTGTCCTTTTGGCTTGTATTCAGCTGGGCAGCTGCTGTAATTCCCCTGTCCTTCGCAGCAGAGCTGTTGCCTTGACAGTCTCTTCCCATCCTGTATTGATGCATGGGTTTTGCCTCAGGTGCAGAAGTTTGCACTTCCCTTTATTGAACTAAAGATGTCTGTTGGTACAAGGTCCCTCTAGATTGAAGTTTCAGTCTTTGTTATGTCAGCCAATCCCACAAATTCAATATTGACTGCAAATTTCCTGATGCTACACTGTGTCAATTTATGTTGCTGTCAGTACTCAGCAATATGTGCCTCAAGCAGGCCAGAGAAGTATTCTGTCCATTGCTTTCTGTCAAGCCATTGACCACTACCTTTGAGTCCAGCCAATTTTGGGCCTATGTAGCAGTTCATTTGTCTAACTGCTAGCTAGATGAAGGGTTGGGGGGGGTGAGGGGAGAGGGAGTGAAGGGAAGCAGGGGAAGGAGGAAGAGTGAGAAAGGCAGCAATAAAGCTTCCATAGGTTTGTCAGTGATAAAATGATGAGTAGGGAAATTGCAGGCCCTCTCCAGAAGGAAACGGGAGACCTAGTTATCCAGCATACAGAGAAGGCTGAGGTACTCAATGACTTTTTTGCCTGTCTTGACTGGCAAGTCTCCAAGTTGCAGAAAGTAAAGGTATGCTGGAAACTTTAGCCACAAGCTAGTGTTGGAGATTATCACTGGTCTATGAACCTTAGAAATGTACAATGTGGTAATACCTATGTTTCCATTAGAATTATTAGCCTCAGTGACACAGAAAATTTCACTTTCACAAAAACATTTGAGTTCTTTACTCAGCAGTTGTCTTCTCTTCTCAGCTCTCTCAGGTATTTGAAGAGAAAAATGCCCTCTCCCTCCAGCTGCGTGGTAGCAATCGAAACATCTGTGATAGTCACCAGCACTACAATGAGGTTCTGAACCGCTGCTTGGTGCTTGAAAGGCAGCTCCAGGAGCTGCAGTCTGCAGACAAGAGCATGGTAAGGGTCTTCCTCTGGGTGCAAGAGAGTGCAAAACTTACTGCAGATGGCTCCACCAAGCGTGCAGCATTGTAGCTAGTTTCTATCTTCTTCTAGTGCCCTATGCCATACATATATTCATGCTTTCTCTCAGGAGTCTTTTACAACAGATGCTGCTCCTGGAGCACCCCAAGAAAAGAATGAGCCTGGAGGGAGTTACACACCTGAACTACAGGAGTTGCAGCTGAGGTAAAGAAAGCCTAAGAAACTGGGGGGCCAGGAGGAGTGTTAGTCCTGACGGAGATCTTCAGGCTGGGAAGAGCACAGTTGAGTTACACTTTGTCAGAGCTTTCAGCAGCTCATTTCCACACTAGGACTTTGTTGAAGTGGAGGTACTGTCACACATGCTTGACAGCTATATTTGGTTGTTTCTTTGCATAGAACTTCAAACAATGAAGAGACAACATTAAGTAGCAATTCTGGTTCACCATCACCAGCCAAACTAGCATCTTTGATGTGATGTGCTGGTTCCTCAGTAACTGCTAAAGTATATTAATTTGGCCTGGTCTCAGTGTTGTTGTGAATGTGTCTGGAATTGAAACCTAGCACATGATTCATTGTGCCCTTACAAAACAGTTAGCAGAAGGTGGGGTCATGGATGACAAAGCCAAGAAGCTCCTTCCAGATGTGACACAGAATCTTTAAGAGACTTATATTCTCACTCTTGATTTCCAAATAATTTAAATATATTCATGAAAAATACCCATCTTCTGTGTGAGTGGAAGGGAGTTGGAATCTGTTCACATACTGCATTATTGAATAGAAACAGAATAGTCTGTGAATTAGCCCATTTTTTCACACGTGCTTGGTTATTTTCTGACAGGTTGTCTGAAACTGAAAATTTACACAGCAGCACAAAGCAAGATCTGAGATATTTAGAGGAGCAACTGGAGGAAGAACGGGACCGTCGTCTTGCTGTACAGGAAGCACTCTCTGCAGCACAGGATCAGATCAGGAGGTGAGGGAGCTTGGCCAAATGGGCAGTATTACCATAAGAGTAAGGTGATAATAGCTCTTCATTCATTTCTGCACTTCATTACATTCATATGTTCAACATGACATTCAACAATGTTTTTAATATATTTTAATGTATTTAATAATGTGACAGGTATAACAGATTTGGGATTGCCGTTGATAAATACACTTAATGCAATAGTGCTAATATATGATAATAGTGCCAGCAAACTTCTATCCCGTTTATTCCTCAACAAAGGGTAAAGGCACAGAGCTTACCAAGAAGGTGTCCTTCTCTTGGTGGAGGAGAAAGGTCACATCCTCTTCTATGTTTAGAATTTCTTCTTCCCCCCCCCCCCAGCTCTTCACTCTAACTTCATCTTCTCTTTTTTTTTTTCTTTTTTCTTCTCCTATATATGTACAATAACTCCTAACACTCTTTTATATCCTAACCTTATCTATTATCTCTTCCCTCCCTGGGGTGACGTTTAGCATGATTTGGGTGAAGTGTTGAGTACTATAATCATACATGTTTAGCATGTACTTCTTCAAGCTCATTATCATATTCAGGGGTGTGAACTTTAATATTAATGTTACACATAATGAAGCAAAAGGTTACACCCATGTACTGTGGCCCTTAAGATTCTGCTCTGCTGCCAAAACAGGGCCGTCCCACCAACACAAGACTCCCTCCTTCAGCAACCTCTCATCAGGCTTGCGGACCTCCAGCCACAAAGTTTGTATAAGAGATAAACTAGAACAAGATGCTCAATTCCCCTTTGCCCATGGCTTGTGTTTCTCGGAACAAGTATGACTGTTCTCTACACTGTTGGACGTTGAAATGACTATACAATGTTTATCCTTCAACTGTAGACAAAGATTGAATGAGACAACTGAGTGAAAACTCACGTAAGACAAATTCTGACTAGAAATGCCAGTTTTCTTAATGAATTATATTAATTATTGGAAAATACAATTTGGATATGAGAATTGGATGAAGACAAAAAAGAAGTTTTCAGGTATTTCATAGAATCATAGAAAGGTTTGGGTTGGAAGTGACCTTAAAGATCATCTAGTTCCAAACCTCTTGCCATGCACTGGGATGCCACCCCCTAGATCAAGCTGTCCAGGGCCTTGTCCAGCCTGGTCTTGAACACCTCCAGGGATGGGACATCCACAGCTTCTCCTGGGCAACCTGTTCCAATGCCTCACCACCTTCTGAGTGAAGAATTTCCTCTTAACATCTGTTCTAAATCCCCCTTCCTTTAGTTTTGAGCTATTCCCCCTTATTCTGTCATTGTATGCCTAAGCAAATAGTTGTTCTCCATCTTTTTTTATAAGCCCCGTTTAAGAATTGAAAAGCTGCAATGAGGTCTCCCCAGAGCCCAGGATGCAGCTGGCCTTATGGGCTGCAAGCATGCACTGCTGGCTCATGTCAAGCTTTTCATCCATCAGAATCCCCAAGTCCTTCTCTGCAGGGCTGCTCTCAATGAGTTCTCCAGTCTGTACTCATGTCTGGGATTGCTCCAAGTACAAGTGCAGTTCCCAACCTGTACTGGTGCATGGGCCTATTCTGCCCTTGGTGCAGGACCCTGCATTTGCCTCTGTTGAACTTCATGAGATTCCTCACCGCTGAACTCTCCAGCCTGTCCAGGTCCCTCTGAATGGCAGCACAACCCTCTGGTGTATCAGCCACTCCTCCCAGTTTTGTGTCATCCACAAACTTGCTGAGGGTACACTCTATTCCATCATCCAGGTCACTGATGAATAAGTTGAACAGGACTGGACCCAATACAGACCCCTGGGGAACACCACTAGCTACAGGCCTCCAACTAGACTCAGCACCACTGATCATAACCCTCTGAGCTCTGCCATCCAGCCAGTTCTCAATCCACCTCACCGTTCACTCATCCATCCCACACTTCCTGAGCTTGCCTATGAGTATGTTATGGGAGACAGTGTTGAAAGCCTTACTGAAGTCAAGGTAGACAACATCCATTGCTCTGCCATCGTCCACCCAGCTAGTCTTTCCAGCATAGAAGGCTATCAGGTTGGTCAAGCATGATTTCCCCTTGGTGAACTCATGCTGACTACTCTTAATCACCTTCTTCTCTATGTGCTTGGAGATGACCTTCAGGATGAGTAATTCCATCACCATTCCGGGGATGGAGGTGAGGCTGACTGGCCTGTAGTTTCTTGCCCTTTTTGAAGACTGGGGTCACATGGGCTTTCTTCCAGTCCTCAGGCACCTCTCCTGTTTTCCATGACTTTTCAGAGGTGATGGACAGTGGGCTAGCAATAACATCCGCCAGCTCCCTCACCACTCATGGATGCATCCCATCTGTGCTCCTGGATTTGTAGGGGTCAAGTTTGCCTTAGAGATCTCTGACCTGATCCTCTTTGACCAAGGGAAAGTCCTAATTTCTCCAGACTTCCTCCCTTGTCTCTAGGGCCAGAGATTCCCGAGGGCTGGTCTTAGAAGTGAAGACATACAGCAACAAAGGCATTCAGTAATTCTACCTTCTCTGTATCCTTTGTCACCAAGGCATCCACCTCATTAAGCAGCAGGCCCACATTTTTCTTAGTCTTCCTTCTGCTATTAATATATTTGAAAAAGCCCTTCTTGTTGTCCTTGGCATTCCTTGCCAGATTTAACTCCAAATGGGCCTTGGCCTTCCTTGTTGCATCCCTGAATCCTCTGTCAGTGTCCCTATATTCTTCCCAAGAGGCCTGTCCCATTTTCTACATTCTGTATATTTCCTTCTTCCATTTGAGTCCTTCCAGGAGCTCCCTGCTCATCCAAGCAGGTCTCCTGCCCCCTTTACTTGCCTTTTTGCTCATAGGAATACATAGTTCTTGAGCTTGGAGAAAGTGATGCTTGAATACTCACCAGCTCTCCTGGACCTTCTGACTCATGGGATTCCTCCAAGTAGGTCCCTAAACAGGCCAAAGTTAGCTCTCCTGAAGTCCAGGGTTGTAATACTATTTCTTGCCCAGCTTCCTTCTTGCAAGACCCTGAACTCTGCTCATGGTCACTGTAGCCAAGGCTGCCCCCAACTTTCACATCTCCAACAAGCCCTTCTCTGTTTGTCAGCACAGTATTCAGCAGCACAGCTCTCCTCGTTGGCTCCTCGACCACCTGCATCAAAAAGTTACCATCAGTGCTCTGCAGGAACCTCCTGGACTGTTTGTGCCTCACTGCATGGCCTTTTATACATACAGGGGGATGGAGAGTTCTTGTACTCTGATAAAAACATCCTTAAAGAGTTGCCGGCTCTGTTCAGCTCTTTTGTCCCTAAGGACAGTGTTCCAGGGGATCGCTTCCACTAGATCTTTAGCTCAAAGTTTGCTCTTCAGAGATTCAGGGTTCTGACTTTGCTCTTCTCCAGGCCCATATTCCCCAAGATCACAAGCTCAACCAGGGCATGATCACTGCAGCCCAGACTGCCTCCAGTGTTAACCTTTTTAATGAGTTCATCTGCATTGGTGAGCACCAGGTCCAGTAACGCTTCTCTTCTAGTTGATTTGTCTAATACATCGACCAGGAAGTTATTCTCAATGCACTCTAGGAATCTCCTGGATTACTTACAGCCTGCTGTGTAGCTTTTCCAGCTGACATCCGAGTGGTTGAAGTCCCCCATCAGGATGAGAGTGTGTGAGCATGATGCTTCTTGTAGGTGAAGCAAGAAGTCCTCATCAACAGGCTCCCCTTGATGAGTTGGCTCATAGTAGACCCCAACCACAAGGTGCCCTTTATTGGTCTGGTCCTTATCTTTTCCATACCAATCCATTCCCTTAACAGAGAGGGCAAGACCCAGTATTTCCAAGGGTTTTGTCTCTTCAGTAAGTACCTATCTGTCTTGGGCAAAACAATCTTGACTTGAGGAATTTCACTGAATTTAAATTTTTTGCCAATGAACATAAACTTTGGGTATTGAGAAACAACTTATTTAGGGTAAACACTTTTCCCTGCCCCAGGCTCAACTTCAGTGTAGACACTTCTCCCCCTTTCCTAGTCTCCACTCCTGTTTGCACCTTAAGTTATATTCATTCCTTTCAGTGAGGCAAAAGGTAGCACAAGAGGTTGGAGTCAGTATGCAATGATTTCTTTCTGCTGCTCCTTGCTTCTTACTTATTTCCTCTGCTCTGCTGTGGGTTCCTGTACTGGCCTGTCATGATCCAAAAAGGGGGGGGAAACTGCCTGACCCAATGATTGTAATGATCGTAACAGTGAGTTTGTAGGATTCTGTGATACACAAGGACACACAGGCTTTATTCACTAAGGATTTCTATTTATTACTAATCAACGTGTATCACCACTAGCAAGAATGCTATGATTAATCAGGAAAATACAGATGGAATTGTATTTCTGACAAAACTGATTGGTGTCGCTTTGGGGGAAAAAATAAATACATCCTTCTCTAGTTGGACCTTCCCTTCTGTACTGAAGATAGATGTACTGTTGGTGTTCAAGAAGTGTTTGGACAATGTTCTTAAGGTGTATGGTTTAACTGTTAGGTTGCCCTCTTTGGAGTCAGGAGTTGGACTCGATGGTCCTCATGGGTCCCTTCCAACTGAGGATATTCTGTGATTCTAAGATGAAAGATAGATGACAAGCTAGTACAGATATTACCAGGAAGCAAGCATGCATAGATATAGATACATGCAACAAGTGTCAAGGATGTAGTACCAATTAATAGTAATATCACTTAGGAGTAGTAGAAATGCAATTTGATGTAAGAAAATCAGTAATGTAACAGCAGATATGATTTGGGAGTAATTATAGGTTTTACAAAGTTATCAGTATTACTATGACAGTGAAAATACTTATGACAAACTTATCAGTCCTTTGACAGCAAACAGACTTACGGTAGGTTACCCTTATCAATTCTAGACTTATGACAGATTATATACATACATATTCATAGAATTACCAGTACTGAAGGCATCAAACAGATCCTAAAAGGGGACAAAAGAAGGGGATGGTGGTAATATCAATAAAATAATTCACAAAAAGACTGACTACCAAACAGGTCAAAAACGAAACAATTCCCCAAAATACAGACAGCCCCAAGAGGTCCAGAAAGGGAATAAAGTAACAGAATCACACTTCAAAGTTGAAGTGTCACCACTTGAGGAGTATTAGGGGGTTTAGGAGTAGACCTGGTCAAGTCACAAAGTTAACCTAAAGTTCCAGCAAAGCTTCAACCTGTTTAAGGAGGGAAAAGGGAACAAAGGATACCAAGACAAGTTTCTTAGAGAGAAAAACTCTGTCTTGGGTGAAAATCAAGACCATTTTATATTATTGAGACATAAGAAGGAGTAGGACAGCATGCTTATGTAACCAACAGGTGCTGTTAGTAGTGGTCTTCTTCCTGAGAGAGTCAATAAATAAAATTTCTTGTTTCTGTTATTTTCCTTTAAACAAAAGCTTATTTCTCACATCGATTCCCACTTTCTCAGATGATAAGTTGTTCTCCTTTTCTTGTTTTGTACTGATCAATGGAGTGGTATCTTCAGGATGCCCCCCCATTATGAGGTATTCAGCCACACTTCAAGGATGTTGGTTCCCAGGCTCATTTAATTAGGCCAAGAGCCAAGTTCTTGGGCTTGGCTCTCAGTTTGTCAGACCTTTTGTTATTACAGTCATGTTGCCCCCATAAGTGCTCCCATCATGTCTGCAGGCTATTTAAGGGAGTACCTGCTCCAGTGTAGCTTCCTCTATAGGCCACAGTCCCTTTGGGGATGTAGCTACTCCAGCATGTTCCTGCCTTTGAGCCACAGTCCTAGACATACCTTCTCCAGCATGGAGTGTCTCCTTACAAGAATGAATCTCCATCTGTGTCGCCCAGAATGTTCCTTTCCACATACCACCTCCTGTATCTTCTTCTGTGCCCACATGTGTGTCCTCCTTCTGCCCCTATGAGCTACCACCCTTTCTTTAAATAAGCAAATGCATGATATGTTCCTCTGATGTTTTGGCATGCAGTGAGGTGTCATCATCCGTTGCCAAGCCAAGTGAAAACATCTGTCAATGGCACAGGGCAATTCATGGCTTCCTACCACACAGTCTCCCCCTGCAGCTCCCTGTTACCAAAACCTTGCCATTTATGCCCACTTTATCCCAGGTTAATTGACAGGTACCATTACAGTCAGTAGAGAAAAGGAGTCTGACATAGACTAGATGTTAGGATTAGGCCGTATGAGTCACATGCCTGTTTCTTGTCATTGACTACAACAGTATTTTTTGTCACTTAACTTGTTTGCAGGTACTTCAGCTGCGTGCATCTCCTAGAGGTTTATTTAAATCTCACTGTTGGAATCTTTTACAACAAAACATTGGCTTTCTTTCTGACACAAATGCTGATTCTGACAGAAAATAATGGTCTAGATAGAAGAATTCTGGATGAAGTTTCCTGGTTATTCCACAACTCAGACAACCTTTGCTCTTTCTAGCATTAAAGTCTGTGAAAGCCTCCTACAACTGTTTTCACTTCACTGATGCTAACCCAAAGATTTGACGGTGCTGCTTGTGCATTTCATCCTTTAATAGTGTCTTACCAGTCTTGAAGATCTGTTACTTGGAAATAGTTAGTGAGAACCAGCACTGTTGGGACCTGAGCTGGCTTCCAAAATATTTTCATGGAATTTAAGATAATTAAATCATATGCCCTGTCTTCTTTCAAATCACATGCTATTAAATTTCACTTGAAAGCCCCCATGCAGAACACAGACACCTCAGTTAAGTTATTATTATAGAGATTGAAATTCCTGAAGAGAAAAAGCATCACCAAAAAAGCAATCAAGAGTTCTGAATTTATAGGACATAAAGGACTTCACTGCCAAAAACTGAACTTCCCTCTACTGGTGAGGAATAGTAATCTGTACATCATGCAATATGGAAATTTTCCATTTTTCTCTGACTTTGGACACAGAAAGAGGCTACACTGAGCAAGTATAAAGATTATGGATTAACAATATACCAACTCTGTTACATTTTCACTAGCCTACAGAAAATTTGGCAATAATTTAATTTTGAAACCATATTTAACAAAATGAAAGAGGACTGTTGCTACTTGGATCATCCAGTCCTTCTATTCATTGATTTAACGTTTGTTTGTTTTTGTGGCAGGTTGCAGTCAAGTGAGTGGACGTCTTCCTTAAGTGGTAGCATTGATACGAATCCAGGTCATGAGCATTCCTTGCTGATTGATTCCATGGATAATAATTTCAGCAAAGTAAGAATTTTCATTCACAACTGTCAATGATGTGAGCCCTGGCTGATGTAAGAAAATGAGAACTGAAAACTGTGAATCAATAGCAGCTAAATCTTTCTGTAGGCATATTTAGGTCTGTAAAGGTCTGTTAGGTTTCTGCTCTTGGCTTGCTCTGCTTTCCATGCCAAAAGCCACATACTGTTCTAATTGTTTCTCTGCTACAATCTGCAGAAACAGTAAATTTCAGAAGCCACTGAAATGTAGAACAGCATTGTTTGTGCCCAGGATCTGGTCCCCGGTTCCTTGTGGCATAGTCAAGGCCCCAGTGGTGAGCAACCAGCAAAGTCTGTGCAAACATCGTACATACGAAGCATACATGTTACTGGCCCAGCATCTGCAATGTCTGGAGAGCCTGACCTTTTATTTAGCAAACATCTCAGTTTTCCCTCAGTCATTATCTTTCAGCTTGTGTCAGGCTGGGATCCAAAGTGGAGAGATGCTTTTTCACTGTACTGAATAAGAGTCTGACAGCCACTTGTCCTGTTTTGCTAAGGAATAAGCCCTGCTGAAGAGCTTGGCCTCTTATCTCTTCAGCATTTGGGGGTGGTGCTCCCAAGAGCAGCATAGCTGGAAGTAGGGCAAGAGCCACAACTGGATGGAACCCTGTGCTAATGCTGGAGGTTTGTCACTAGAATAGACAGTTTTCTCTTTGTTATGGAAATTTGCCAGTAGATGTTACATTGTCTGAGGATTCCTTGAAGGCCCCTGTAGTATAAGATCACCACAGGGCAGTGCATTCAGCAGGATCGAAAGTCCTTTCAGCTGCAAGGATGAAAGAAAGATCTCACCAAATAACCATTTTCTTCTTCTAGCCCAGAGGATGAGTGAATCAGTATTCCTAATAGTTTGAGTCTCTAGCAGAAAAGTACCATTGATCAATTTGTTTGTATTTCACTGGGAGGGGCTAGAAATTTGTAGAGAGCAAATGTTAGGGGGAAGCATTCTGCATTCTGTTGTCTTTTCTCATTCAAAATTGGAGAGAGCTAGTTCATGAGAAATCTGAAGAGAGCAGGTTTTCTGGGGAAAACCTGAAAATGGGAAAGGGGAGTATTTCACTGAGGATTGGCTCTAGAGTTCGAATCTGACATTGGAATGGGTTTGGGAAAATTTGTGCTTATTTAGCTTAAACAATCTTATCTTTGTGGTATGGAGAAATTTTGGTGAAAGTAGCTAGGGACTTAGCCATTCCTAACACTGATTGGTCTCTCTTTTTCTCTTCCAGACTCGGAATATTGTTGGACTACGACGCTTTTTATGCTCTCTCATCCGTTCCCGGACCCACTTGCCTCTGCTAGTGGCCATGTATGTGCTTGCTCTCCATGCCCTTCTCTTCCTGTGTTTTACAGGCCACCTATGAACAGAACAACAGCCTTTTCTTGAGCCACAGCCCTCTGTAATCCCTTAGCCTGTACTCCCTATCCACCAGGTAGCTGTAACCAGCATACCTCCCCGCTGCCTTCCCTTTCCAAATCAGCCCTTAAGGGGCAGCAACACCCAGCAACCTGAACACAAGTTGCTTGCTGTCTGAATATGCAGCAGCCAGTGCTGATGCCTGGGGTATGTTTCCAGGACATCTGTCATTCCATTCAGTGGTTTTAAATGATTGAGCAGTACATTTTCTGAACTAGGGTCCTCAAGCTAACAGCATCTGATCCCACACCTGGAGGTAGCATCACTCATTTTATGTAATATTGTGGTATGGTAGGAATAAATAAGGTTTTAATGAATTGCTGCAGTAATTCAGTGCTTCTAAGAACTGCAGGATCTTCACCCTCTTAGACTGAATCAGTGAGCTGGGTTGGGAAAACTAGGTGCAAGAAAGGAAAGCTTCTTCCCTTTCTTTTCTACCCTATTTCATACTCCACGGCTCAGCGGTATTTGAAATGCATATCGTAAGGAGGTTGTGGACACTTTCAGGAATATGAATTTCAAAATCATGCTTCTTGCTCAGTTGCATTGCCTGTTGAAACAGGGACAAAATTAGTATGTTTGGACCTATTGAGCACTCCATTTGAAAACAGTTGTATGCCTGCTCTGACAAACTTGTAAAATAATGTCAAAAATGTAATTATTGAAAAGGAGTAGGAGGAAGAAACTGTTTAGCTCCAAGTTAATAACCTTGCTGCTTACAGCATTTGTGCACCTCTTACTGAAGAAAGTGATTGCATACTTCTTGAAAAGAGAGCAGCCGTGCTCTTGCATTCTGCTCCACTGTACTGTTGTCACAAGATTAAACCTGTACAGGCTGTGTTGAAGGGTTCCATAATGTGATATGTGGGTCCAAATCAAATGCAGAAGAACTTGAACTATAACTGTTCCCCCTGTGCTGAGGAATGGAACAGAGTTCTAAGGTCTTTGGCATCGTTGCTTTAAGAAAAGCTTGTAGAATGCTAATTGTGATCATTGGAATTGTTTGACTAAAGCAAACTGATGTAAATGGACTTGATCAAATAGGATACATGAAAAGCTGTGTTTTTCTAAAGAACTCCTGAAAATCTCCTGGAGTTGAGACAGTGCCCTCTTCCAAAGGGAGAATGTTTAATGCAAAGAAGATACTGCTAGTTCAGTTTCTTGTCAAAGACCAAGCCATCGCTCTGTTCAGAGTACTTGCCAGAAGGATTGTATCTGCCTTTTGCTGGACTATTCATGTTTGCATTTTTTCACATGGGAAAGAGAGAGTTATTTTGATATTGCTGGTAACCTAAGAGTCTCCAGTCACTGAGTAAAACCTGTTTGAGGATGGATTGAATTCATCATTGTAGATAAAATAATTAGATCTGTGGCAGAACACTGGCACAAAATAGCCATTTGTGCACTATCCTTGATGATTTGTGTGAATTTCCTCAACTACGTAAAATTCTGCGACCAAATACTTTGCCTATAGCTTCCTGGGGCATGTGCTCCTGTACATAATAAAGATTATTTTTCAGATGGACGTCATGTAACGTTGTCATGTAAATATCAGAGGTCTCTTGAGGGTGTAGTGCTGCTATAGAATGCCTTTTACAGGACTACCATGGAACTGTATGTCATTTTTGTGTGCACTTGCTTGTGTGTTAATTACAGAACGTATGTTTCTTCATATTATTTGAACATCCATGGAGGTGACCTTTTCCGCTATCTCACTTATCAGCCTTTTTTAGCTGTAATGACCAAAGAAGGAAAGAGCAATTTAATTTTGAAATCAATTCCGATAAAACTGAAGGTCTGCTTGGGTTTACTTCTATTTATGCTTACGTAGGTTTAACTGAACTCTGCACCCTGTTAGAGTTGTACAACCCCCAAGAAAGTCAGGGGCATTAGCATCAGCAAGCTGGAAATATGCCACTAACTTGGGTGGGACTAGTTAAAACATACTGTTCCTTTTCAGCTTTGTAGCCAAAGACAGGTACATTTGTTCATACTCACTACTATAATCTAACTACCATTAGAACACAAGTTAATAACAGGGTATTGTAAGACTGTATATGACATGTATATGTATATGATGGTCCTGGTGCATTTAATAGGAGCAAGAATTACAAGTGAAGTATGTTTCCGTAAAGCCCAGGATGCACAGGACTCAACTTCAGGACCTGCTTTTCTTGTAAACTGAAATAAGACAACCTTTTGCTGGTTTGGGGACATTAAATATCTTACACCTTCAGATGGAACGGTTAGAGCTTAAAATAAATAAATAAATAAATAAAATAAAACCTCAGAAGAATCTCCTGATCTGATATAATCATAGTCTGACCTAATAGATTTGTGATTTGACCTAATGAAAGATAGAGAATTTTACCTGATGATTCCTGTTTTGATTGTTTCAACCTTTTGTTTCTTCCCATTGTGGATGCATGTGTCCTGACCACTTTTTTGATTAGGCAAAAAGCCCCAAGTATCTTGTCATTGTGTCAAATAGAAATGACTGCGCAAGTGCCTACATCACTTGACACTTTGGAAAGGAGGTAGGTTTGGTTTGAGAAGTTTGGTGTTGAACCAGTGTGATCCATGCTAGTTACTCCAAAATTGTGCACTTCCCACCACTGAGCAACATACTGAAGAGTTTGGTCTTTAAGTGCTTAGGATTCTTTAACTACATCGTTTCCGTATTCCTACTTAAGAGTATTTACATTTTTTGACCTGGAAGAGCTTTCATTTATGTGTTTGTGTATATATATATATATGCACATACCTAATGAGGTTCAACAAGTCTAAGTGCAAGATGCTGCTGTACTTGGCCCGGGGCAATCCCAGACATGAGTACAGACTGGGAGAAGAACACATTATGAGCAGCCCTGCGGAGAAGGACTTGGGGGTTCTGGTGGACAAAAAGCTTGACATGAGCCATCAGTGCACACTTGCAGCCCAGAAGGCCAACTGCATCCTGAGCTGCATTAAAAGAAGAGTGGCCACTAGGTCGAGGGAGGTGATTGTCCCCCTGTACTCTGCCCTTGTGAGGTCCCACCTGGAGTACTGTGTACAGCTTTGGGGCTCCCAGCACAAGAAGGGTTGATCTGCTAGAGTGAGTCCAGAGGAGAGCCACAAAGATGATCAAGGGGCTGGAGTACCTTTCCTGCGAAGACAGGCTGAGAGCTGGGGATGTTCATCCTACAGGAGAGAAGGCTCTGGGGGTGACCTGATGCCAGCATTTCAGTACTTGAAGGCGGACTTTTTATAAAAAAAAATGGAAAGCAACTCTTTGCTCAGATATTGACAGGACAAGGGGGAATGGTTTTAAACTAAAAGAGGGGAGATTTAGATTAGAGGTTAGGAGGAAATTCTTCACTCAGAGGGTGGTGAGGCACTGGATCATATTGTCCAGAGAGGATGTAGATGCTCCATCCCTGGAGGTGTTCAAGACCAGGATGGATGAGGCCCTGAGCAACCTGATCTAGTGGGTGGCGTCCCTGCCTATGTCAGAGAGGGTTTGGAACTAGAGGAGCTTTAAGGTCCCTTCCAACCCAAGCCATTCTATGATTCTATGATATGATTCTATGATATACATGTTTATATGGATTTTTGATAGGGCTGTAACAAGTTCTGTAACCACCAGTTTGCTTTCTTGGCATCTCTTTGTAATTGTCAAGCCCACTGCTTCAGACATTTTTCTTTCTTGTACTTTTCTGTCAGATATTTTTTTTTTCTTGAGCAGGTATTACTCTGGAGATCAAAATTTTCTTTTTGCACATGAAGAAATTCATGCCCCCTTACTCATAGACGGAGCAATTTGTATCCTGTGTATACTCCTTGTCAGCCTTCCAGAGCACAGGCAGCGTGCGAGGGAACTGCAGCACCGTGCGAGGGAACTGCAGCACCGTAGAGCAGGTTTTGGTGCTCATTACTTGAGCAAAGTTGGGGGCTGGGACACAGGAAGTGAAGTTAGCTGAAGTTAAAACAGGAACCCAGAACACACGGAAGGCTAGAAGCTGTTACTAGCATCAGGTGCTGAGGCAAAAAGCAGCAAGTTTGC
This sequence comes from Stictonetta naevosa, assembly GCA_011074415.1. Classification (NCBI taxonomy): domain Eukaryota; kingdom Metazoa; phylum Chordata; class Aves; order Anseriformes; family Anatidae; genus Stictonetta; species Stictonetta naevosa. The sequence continues at coordinate 702,010 of CM021697.1, read as the reverse complement.
CAGCAGGAGCTGGTGGGCCTTTTAAGGTAAGACTGTCTTTTGAGAGTGGAAAGTGATCAACAACAAAAGTCGTACTTTGGTGGGCAGAGAGAGCAGATTCCTGACCCAGCATGTGTGAGTTGATAATGCTCAGTATTTACTTCTCTGTTCCTTGATCATAGAATCATAGATTCATTGTCACCATTATTGCTTTTGTGTTTGAGGTTTTAAAGAAACAAGTTTCCAAAGCCAGTACAACTGTGCTAAGTGGTAGCCCTGTATTTGTGCTGTAGTGGATGCTTCTAGGGGAAGAATGGAACAAACTAGCAAACTGATGTACTGCTCTTGGTGGAATGTCTCTTAGAGGTTGCCTGGAGTCCTGTGGTGTGATTACAGACTGTGGTTTGTTACGGTTCCCAGGATTCATGGTGGATAGCTTTGGAGAATAAGTGGTCAAGAACCTTTTACAGCAGGATTTAAAACCTTAAACCACTTGTAATAGAGTTGGCTGCTCATATTAGCTGCCCTGAGCTGAACAGCCCTGTACTAGTTTGTTGTTGCTGCTGTTCTAACACAAACAAAAATAAGCCGCACAAAGAAAAATGAGCCACGAACTTTAAAAGTCTTTGGAGTGAGAGATGCTAATAAATTAGGGAGAGGAAAAGGAGATGAAATGTATTACTAGATTGTGCTATGTTGGCCACATCAACCTTCCTTTTTCACCTATTTGCTATTAGCTATGTTCTGTCATAGGATTGCTGTCAGAGCATAGAAGCACAGAATATGTCTCCAGGCCTCCTGTTTTCTGGAGTATTACACTTTTTTTAACTCCAGATGCAAACTGGGGAAGGCCTAAAGTCAAATCTTCACAGTACCTACCTAGGTCCTAAATATTCTCCCTTAGCTTAGCCTGTCTGGCTTTTTTTTTAACCAAATGAAAGATTCATCCCTGCTCTGCTCTTTCATTTCCTGTTGACTGCTCCCTGATCTCTCAGTGCTATCTGGACAGTTTAACTCAGGGCAATGAGCTGGGCTGGAAGGTTATTCATTCAGCTGTTGTGACTGTACATTCCCAGTTCATCATAAACATTTTGCTTGCACAGAAAGCAACTGTCTTGGGCACATGGGGTCAGTTTGTATGTTAGTTTATGTTCTGTCCTGTTGTGGGATTGAGGAGTTGGTACTGTTGAGAAGCACACAATAAAAATATGCTGCGATATGAGGATCAGCAAAGAGCAGTTCTCTTCCCTCCTGTCGGTTTGTTCACTGTTTTATGGGATGTTTGCAGTGGTGTGAAACAGGGCTCACAGGCACAATGCTGCACATCCTGTTCAGTCTTTTTCTCTACCCTAGTGAAAAGCTTCTTTGGACTACAGTAAGAACAATTCAGGGCTCCTCAACACCACAGGCAAAAATATAGGAAGTGAGAAGTGAGACCTCTGATGAAAATGATTGATCTGTTGTATATGGGCCAGCAAACCATGTAATCTTTCTTCTGTTTCTCATTTTGTAGACGCTGTGTTGTCTGGGAGGGGCTTTTTCATCATCTTTTTTCAGAGTCACCTTGAAAATGAAATTCAGGAGCTTTAGATTTCACATTACTTTTTTTTTTTTTTTTTAACTTCCTCTTCCTGGGTCTATCACTTCCTCCAGGCCTCTTTGGACAGCTTGTACGTGCTGTACTGCTGCAGTTTCAGCCTTTTCCACCACACATGCTTAATGCTTTTAGCCCCCATTTCCTGCTTTTACTATATAGCTGAAATAAACACCACACTCTACCAGTACTGTAAGACCAACATGCAACTTTTCTCTGAACTGTCTTTAGCACACCAAGAAGTGATTAAACGTTTGAAAAACAGGAGACTACAGATGTTCGATCTCAAGTAAAAGTGTGTTGTATCGTGGTAGCAGAGGAAGCCATAGCCTCTGGTGGTATGCCGTGACTGTACTTAGCAAATGGGAAGTTAATGCATGGAAGAACCTCACAGAGCACAGAAAAGCAATATATGATGGAAAAAAAAACAGAATCTGATAGTCAGATGCTAGCACTAACGTGCATTAAAATAAAGTGTACAGTTTAACTGTGAAGATGGTGGGCTAGAAGGCTGTGGTTTACTCTTAGATTCACTGTGTGTTTTGCTCAAAGAGGTGCTGGGGCTCAATAGAAACTATTTTTGGGTGCCCTGCGCTGTATGAGGCACAAGCTCAGTGGGGCAGGTAGCCTCCAAAGGTCCCCTCCAGCCCAAGTTATGCCATGACTGCTGTGATATGACAGGTCCATGGCAGCGAGCCAGCAGGGCCTGCATGCCAGGCCCCAGGTGACAAAATGTACTCCCTGCGCAGATGTGGAAAGCGGTCGTGGGACATGATGTGTCGGTGAAGGCTGAGGCTCAGGGAGATGACTGGGACACTGACCCCGATTTTGTGGTGAGTGTGTGGTATAAAAGTCATGTCGCTGAGAGTCTTGCTGTCTCTGGACACATGCTTGTCAGCTGTGCTTGAGATCTTGGTGCAGGATTCCAACACTGTCCTTCTCTGTCTTTTCTCTGAATGGAAAAATCCCTGTATTTACTGTCACCCAGTACTAGTGCAGCTTCATGCTTCTAAATAGCTCTGTTCTCTCCTTGTATCTTTTGTAATTCTCTAGATGAGATGGTGAGCGTGTAGAAGTGCTCAGCCTGTGAGAACCCTATGGATTCAGAAAGTGTTATAACACCTGCTTTCTGTTTAATTCTCTATTTCTTTCCCAATAAGTTACTCACACTTTGTTTGGCCTTTTGGCCCATTCTTTATTTGCTACTCTCCTACATAATTGCATGCAATTCCCTATTTCGTACTCGTTCCTGAATGAATATTTTGGAACCATCATTGTTCAGATACAGGATTATTTTTTTCCATATGCTTTTAATACTTATTAACACTAGCTTTCATTTACAATTTTATCACCTGCTGATATGGCATCACAAGATTTTTCTGCACTGCGTTGTCTCCTGTATTTGGTCAACCTAAACAATCTTTTTATGGCTCAAGACAAGAACATCTCATTCTTCATACTCTTTTTCTAAACCTTTTGGGAACAGGAAAAGTTCTGCTCCTTGTGGTACTAAGGAGTGCCAGCCGTGCCTTACCATCATAGGTCTCTCTGAGCTATGTGAAATTTTCCTTTCCCAGAGTTTTTTGCTGGACAGTCTCTTCAGTGACACAACTAATGCTCTCTGTGTTGGAGATTCAGTCTTGCCTAGTAATTTCCAATAAGAAATTCTAGCTTGGAAAGGAAGAGAAAGTCCCCTTCTCAAATTCCTCAAATTACTAATGTTAAAAAAAAACAAAACTGTGACATCAAAATTATTTTGTTGTACTTAATTCATCCATTTGTAACTATATTTAAAATAAGCCCAAACAGAATGAGACCGTGTATTCTATTTTGTATATACTTACTTTTAGCTTTACATTAGGAGTTTACTCATGCTTCAATTGGTCAAATACAGTTTCAGACCTACCAAAAAGGCAGAACAAGTGCTGTCATACAAGAATTGAAGCAGAACAGCTGACCTTGAGTAAAATGTCGATTTTGGCGTTTTTCTAATACTTTCTTCATCATTTGATTTCTACAGCACTTTTATTTGCTAGGTCTTCCCTCAAAGGAGGGAGGGAACCTCCCGGCGTCCCTAGGCGCCGGCCGGCAGGGCGGCAGACCACTTTGTGCCTCGCCCGCTGCCCCGTCCTGTCCGTGCCCGGGAGCGCTCCGCGCCCCCCTCGCTCGCCCCAGCCCGGGTCGTCCGGACTCGGGCGAAGCCAGGCCCGGCCCGGCGAGGCGGCAGCGAGCGCGGTCCTCCGGGAGGACAGCAGGCGGCGCGCGGGGAACCGGGGGCTGGAGCCCCGTTTCTCCGGAGCGGGCGGGCCCCGCCGCACGCTGACGGCTGCGGTTCGCTTTGCAGAACGACATCTCCGAGAAGGAGCAGCGCTGGGGGGCCAAGACCATCGCGGGCTCTGGACGCGCCGAGCACATCGAGTAAGCGCGGCCGGGCGGGGCGGGAAGCCTGGGGCTGGCTGTCAGCCCGGCCACGGGCGGTGAAGGGAAGCGGACGCCGCGGCCTCGCCCGCGGGCCGAAACCAGCCAAATAAGGGCTGGTGCACAGCGGGGCTGCGGCGGGGGCGGAGCGGAAGCCAGGGCCTCCCCCGCTGCCCGCCCCAGACTGTCTGCCGGGTACAAGGGGGCCGAGAGAGGTTTCCCAGCGGCGCGAGCGGCCTGCCGGCTACCGTGGAGCAGCCGTGGTGCAGCCTTCACCCCAGAAAACAGTGGGGTAGCAGAGGTGCGGGCCTGAGGCCGCGCTGCCACTCGCACGGGGCCGCCCTGCACTGCCGCCTGCCTGTCCAGGCTCGGCCGGCTGTGCCCAAGCTCTTGTTTTGAGATGCTCGTGTTGCACCAGAAGGAAAATTCACAGACTGCCGGTGATGCCGTCAGGGGTTAACTGTGAAATACCTTCAGACCGAGGCTGTTCTGCTGTGGCAAAGACATCCTGCTCCTTCTCTCTGCAAAGCCTCCCCTAACTAGCAGCTCCCTTGGGACATTTGGTACTGCCTTGTGCATTGTGAAGTAGTACTGCAGCACACAGAAGGAAAGCTTGGGTTCCTGTGAAAGTCATGAATGGGACTGCAGGTTAGGGACTGGGTGCAACTGCTGAGCCTGCTTCTCTGGGTCCTTTGCCAGGCCCCATGGTAACATCACCTCCCAGCTACTGTGCAGTGGCTGCAGGTGTGACTGCCACACAGAGGGGTCCACTGAGGGCACGTGGTGGCTGCTGACAGTGTGCTTATGTGCATGGGGCTCTGGGTGGCATAGTGGCACGGGGATGCTCCAGCTGAATGCACAGGTCTGCAGAATCCCACAGTGACTTGCCTTGACACTGTCTTGCCAGCATCCACCAGCTGAGGAACAAGGTGTCAGAGGAACATGAAGTCATCAAGAAGAAGGAGCTGGAGACTGGCCCCAAGGCCTCCTATGGCTATGGGGGCAAATTTGGAACAGAGCAGGACCGAATGGATAAGGTAACAGTTGTAGAGGACTTCCCTGGGCTTATTGGAAGAGGCTTTTTTGCATCAAGGAGACAGCATCCCTGTCTTCTGGCCTGACCCTGAAGGGAAGGAATGGAGAGCTGGCATGATTCACACGTTTCCATCTAGCCCATAGTCTGTCTCCAGGATGTGTTTGAACCTATTTGTATAATTTGTCTCTACAGCTTCCTTGCAACATTCCCCTTAGTTAACTACTCTGTGAAGAAGGACTTTATACTGGTTGTTTCAAAACTGCTGCATAACGATTAAATTAGGTGCTTCTCTACTTGTGCTTGGAAAAATAATGAATAATAATCCCCTACTCACATTCTCCGTTACAGACCTCTCTCATACCTCCCCCAGGTGAAGCCCTGGTCCATAACCTTTGTTATCCTTGTTCTCATATCAAATGTTTTATGTTTTCTGCTAATCATCATCATAATCCTCTCTGTGGCTTTCAGCTTTTAATACCTATTTGTCTGAAGTGAGATGATTAGACTGCAATAGTATTCAGTCTGTGGGGTCACTGCAGATTTGAATGGTACCAGGATGAGAAGCAGAGTTTCCAGGAGGGTGAGAAGCAGAGTTTCCAGAAGGCCAAAACGGAGCAGTCATACTCGGACCTTCCTGCCTTGTGGTCAGTTTGGACCTGTCTCCTTATGGCTGCAAGCATTTTGTCAGCAGGGCAGAACAACTCGGTGCCCGTGTCTCTGTTAGCCCACTGGTCTGAGTGTCAAGGAGCTCATGTCATGCTTTCTCTCTCCTTAGTGCGCTGTGGGCCATGAGTATGTTGCTGATGTTGGGAAGCATTCCTCACAGACAGATGCAGCACAGGGCTTTGGTGGGAAGTTTGGAATCCAACGGGACCGAACTGATAAGGTGTGTTGAATGGAGCAACTGAAGTATGTTTTTGCAGCCTATGCTGAGTGCTGGCCCTAAAATTTGGATTACTACGTTTAGAATTGTTGCTGCAGTTTTCAATGTGCTGATGGGAGCAGGTCTAGGTATGCTGTGCACCATGGTCTCCACTGTAACATAGCTCACCTCTTGTATGCAGGACAATAGCTGATAACTTGCAGCGTACTCATGCACATTGGCTCTCTGGCATGCATTAATATGCTTGCAGTGCCCTATCCAGGCAGCACTGTGTTTGTGTCCTGGACATCGCTGCTCTTGGGAGCTGTGGTGTTTCTCATCTCCAAACCCACAGGCTTTGCCATGTGCAGTGATTGGCCATGGCAGGACTGGCCAGTGACAGCAGGATGCCCTCCATCCTGTGCATATCCTGCAGACGCTGCCCAGATGCTTTGCCAGTTAACAGGGTGTGGGGTCAGGATTATGGCCCTTTTACCTGAGTTACATTCCTGGGCATTCTGCCACAGGGACAATGGGAATGCAAGTCTGAGGAGGTCCTTGCCAGACAAGGAATGGCCATGTATCTGCATGTTGAGCACAGGACAGGGAGCAGGGTCCCAGCCAGGTCCCAGGGCACTGGATGAGGGTGGATGAAATCTGGCTTGGCCCCCAGAATGACTGACATTCCTCCCCTTCTTGTTCCAGTCAGCACTGGGTTTTGAATACAAGGGTGAGGTGGAGAAACACTCGTCCCAGAAAGGCAAGTCCATGGGCATGTTTGGTCCCTTAATGCTTCGCCCATTTTCTCTTCTCCCGATATCCTGTGCTGTCTGCTGTGGCACAGCCTCCTTTATTATCCTCCTGTCACTTTTTGCAGATTCCTATTCTGTCATTCACCATTGTGGCTCCATTGCCTACTGTCCTGTAACCACCTTTCTGCTGTACATCCCTCTTGCCTCTCTGTTCTGCTTTGCTGTGTCCTGACTGAGCAGAGAGGACACCCCCACACACACATCTGCTGACAAATAGCTGATTCTCCCATTCCTTTAAAAGTCCTTCTGAGAAACTGCTACAGAGAGTACCCAATCACTAGGATATAAGAAATGATTTATGAAAAAATAGCATATAAGAAAAGGCACAATGATGGATAAGGAAACAAAAGCCTTTACAGCACTCAAACTCTTGCAGAGTTCTGGAGATGATTCAATCAAACTTTGACATATATATAAAAGCAGCTATATTCTGAAAGAATGTTGCAAGAACTGAAACAAAAGGTTAAATATTCTGCAGACGAGAAGAAGAGAGGGCAAGGCCTGTTACTGTTTCACATAAATGTGAAGAATGCTGCATTACCAAGAAAAGAAGACTGGTATTGTTATTTTTCCGAGGAAATTATAAAAGAAGAAGATTAGAGGCATTCTTAGTTGATCTTAAAGTAATAAGTCAAGCAAAATTGTGTTACATTAACACATTCTTGTATAAGAGGTCTCATAGTAAATTGTAGGCATGAAACCTCAGGCAGTGTAAAACCACAGAAATCACTCAGGACAAAATGAAAATGTTTGAAGCAAGGCAAGAAGTTACACTGAACAGCTGAGTATTTGCTTTATTTTTCATAAAAATGTTTCAATGTTGAACACTCTAGCATCAACGTAACAGTTATAAAATCTGTATTTGCTGAAGACAACTTCCTGAAAGGTCTGTTTTGTGATGGCCTAATCAGTAAATAATAGTTTAATTGAGAGAAATTTAAGAAATTTCTCAGAATTACAGATTTTAATAATTACTTTCTGGTCTGAGTCAACCCTACGTGACTGAGCTTCTATGAAATTGAGTGAATATTATTCTGAGAGCCATTCTTGAATCCAGAATGTTTTCCTGCATGTTTCTCTAGGGCAAAATCTTCATGGATTGATAAGGCTGAATTTGCTAGGCTTCTCTAGAAGAGACAGAGACAGACTGAGAGGATCTGTAGCATGTCTCCAGAAATGTGGCTTTCAGACTTTGCTGCAGCATCCAGACTCAGTGGTTTCCTTGTAGAAATTGAAATTCCACTATGGCAAATGTAAGCCATACAACAAAAGCTTGCCATTTCTTCTGTGATTTCAAAGGCTTACTCAAAGACCTTTTCAGAGACTGGCAGACCACAGGTTGAGATGCTTGCTGTGCAGATGTGTGAGTGAGTGGATACCCAGGCACTCAGGGCCCCTAAGTCATGTCTTGGCTTTGCATCTTCTGATGGCTGGAGCTCCGACTGCCTCCCCATATGCATTTGGCATGTTACCTGCCTTCTTTGCCCTCTGTGCATGCTGTGTCTCCTGCTGCCCATTGCTCTTGGGCCCAGACTTCTCTTGTGCACCCATTCCCATGGACCCTCATCCTCAATGGCCCTCGTTACTCCCTGCCCTCCACTCTATTTTCTCCAAGTGCCTGCTGTTTCTAGTGTTGTCCATTATCTTTGCTACTCGTCCTTCTCCCTGATGCTCCTCCCCATCTTCAGTCTTTCCTTCACCAGCCCCATACCTGGGGTAGAACCTCAGTCCATGCACCCCCTCAGATTACTCCAAGGGTTTTGGTGGCCGTTATGGTGTGGAGAAGGACAAGGTGGACAAAGCAGCAGTGGGGTTCGACTATAAGAGCCAGGTGGAGAAGCATGACTCTCAGAAAGGTGAGCTTGGGGAGCTAGTTGCAGCAGCAGTGTCAGGACTGGGGCTTGGGACTATCCCCACTGGGGCCATGTAGTTCTGTGCTTGGTGCTTGCAACCTGCTGTATGCGTGGTGGAATGCTAAGGGAACTGTTGGGTGCCCAATGCTGATTATGCTGAGGTGCTGATTGCAGGTGATGTGTCTCAAGGAGGAGGGAGGGTTATTGGTGTATCCACCAGTGGAGAGCTCTGGCCTTGCTCCTTGTCTGTCCTCATCTCTCTCCAAGTCCTGGGCAGGAAAAACTACTTGTTCCTGTGAGAACAGTCTGTGCTCACAGTTCTACCACTTCTCTCTTTCCCTCCATTCTCTGTTCTCCTCTATTCCATGGTCTGGATCCCCATGACTGAAGACTATTCTGCGGGCTTTGGTGGGAAGTTTGGGGTCCAGAGGGATCGACAGGACAAGAGTGCTCTTGGCTGGGACCATCAGGAGGAAGTGCAACCCCATGCATCCCAAACAGGTATAGCAATGCTGCCAGAGGTGGCAGCATAATTACCTTGAAACACATGTAGGTGTAGAGCTACCTGTTCATACTTGACAGAGATCCAGCTGATATGAACTGAATGTGTATAGCATATTGTGGAATTGCAGGCAGGTGGAGCAGCTGAGACACTGTGAACCCCCAAAGCACAAGGATAAACTCTGCCAGAGTAGGGTTTAGAGTGCAGCTTGTTTGGATCAGTGACAGACACGTGAATACAAGTGCCTGAATCAGCCTTCTCCAACTGTGCTATGCTTTCTTCTGTCAGGTACAGTCCTGATTATAAGCTCGTGAAAAAAAAAAAAAAAAATGAGCATGTGGGAAGGAAATGGCTTGAATGCTTCTAGCACTGTATGTCTAACTTCAGTGAACAAGGCCACGCTGCACTCAAATAGCATGACTGGCTTCTCAACCCAGTGACTTGGAAGATTTGCCATCATACAGCAGTGAACAACTGTGCACTTCACTGAAATGAATGAAAAATTAGTCTTAAAATCTTTCATGAGAGCATTTTGCCTCCTTTACGCCTTTCCTTGTGTGATGAGATGCAGGTAGCTAGCCACCAGACATTGTGCCATTCAATTTAAGACAAAACTAACTTGTTTCACTAGTCACAGCATGCTGAAGTCAGAGGAGCCTATAAAATATAAATTACCCTCATTTTTTTTTCCATACAGACTATGCCAAAGGATTTGGAGGCCGCTATGGGGTCCAGAAGGACAGGGTAGATAAGGTAAGTCTCTGCATGCAGGAGTCTGCTATTGCCTCCTGCTAGTCAGTGCTCTTTGCACTGCTGCAGGAGTTTAGAATTCCCAGATGGAGACGAGGGCCCACTGGTCACTGCACAACCATTGCAGGCATGAGAGAACTGACCCAGTGTAAATGCCAGAGGGCACAGAGGAATGCAGCCTGGGGAGACAGGGAGGAAAGGAAGAATATTTTCCATTCTCAGTTGCTATTGAATCATTCCACTCTCAGACTGACCAGTCATACACCTGCTTTCTTTTGTGGCAGTATTTAGTGATGTGACTATGAGTAGAGCCAGTGAAGAACTCTCTAAGAGAATTAAACTGTGCCGTCCTGTGCATCTAGTGCCATTTGAGGTACTGGGGGCATACTGTCTGCCTGCTGTCTGTTACTCCTGCAGGCCCTACGTGTACCAATACAGTCACAATGAACAATGATAGCTCCTTCAAAATGAAATTTTGTGAGCATACAGCCTCATGAGAATTCTGAGGTGTGCCCTGCTACAAACATCTGATTGATGCAATTAACAGTTTAGACATCTCTTCACACCTCATAAAGCCATCAGGATCTCAGACAGTCACACACACATTTTTTCCTTAATGTTTTCCAGCCCCAGCTATTGTGTACATATACTGCAGGCAACGACCTACTGAAGGGCGGTGCCATTTTCATGGTTGTGCAGCTGCAGCTGTGCATTCAACAGGGAATGCCCCATACCTCTGGGAATGCAGGGGACTGGTTTACCACTTACCTGGACCTCAGGAAGAGGTGGACTGTCAGGCATCACCCCAGCTGTTTGCAGCATTATATGTGAGCGCTCCTGCCTTGAGTGCCCAGCCTTCCTGTCCCATACAGGAGTCCTCTTGCCACTGTTAAACCTCCTTGGCTTGGCTCCACATAGCCTTTAGAAGTTTGCGGAGCATTGCCTCTCTATAGGAACAGCCCTTGCCTTTGGCTGGAGATCAGCAGATACTTCTGGCAGTGCAGGGAGGCACTGGAGAGCAGGATTGCAGCCAGCAGCCTCGCTTCCCATAGGGCTGTGGCAGTTTTACTGATGAAGGCAGACATCTGGGAACAAAGCTGTGACTTGTTTGTGGTCACCAATAGCCAAACCCATCTGGTGGAATCTCAGTACTGGCCTTGCCTAACAAGCTGGACACTTCCTTTTGCAGAGTGCTGCTGGCTTTAATGAGATGGCAAGTCCAACTTCCTCATATGAGAAAACAAGACCAGTGGAGGCAGGTGAGATAATTGTGTACCAGCCCTGGGCTTGGTGGGAAGCTATGAATCTCATGGTCCCTTTGTGGCAGCACACTGGCAGGCAGGGGCTGAGGTGGGCTGTAGATTTAGCCTGTGTTGAAAAACTGAAGAAGGTGACTGTATTGCAAGTTTCTCTGGCAGAGGCAGAGGTCCAGGTTTCTCCTGGGTGCTTGGGGTGGTGGAAAGGAGCCATTGGGCAGGCTTGAGCAGCTATCATCTCCACAGCAGCTTCCAGCAGCACCAGCAGCCTGCGGTCGAGATTTGAAAACCTGGCTAAATTGGCAGACGAGGAGAGCAAAAGGCAGGCAGAAGAAGACCGGCTGAGGCGTCAAGCTCAGGAGCACGAGGCAGCTCGGCAGAAGGTGAGCCATGACCATCTTCCCATGTCCCCCAAGGCTTGTGAAACAGGCTTTTCCTCAGGACCACATAGGTCCATCTGCTTCTACCAGATCTTGTTACAGTGACCTCTTGCCTAAACAGCTTCCCTGTAACTGCCAGGGACTGCAATTGAATGCCATGCTATTCAATCAATTTTTTGTGGTTTGGCACACGGATCAGGATGTGTGAGCACCCAACCATGACACCCTGCGGTTTGGTCTAGTCTCCTTGCCTCTAGTGCCAGGCAAGCACAGTGCAATAGCACCTCCTTGGTATTGCCATCCCAGCAGTATGTATTCAAGGTTTTCCAAACTGGAGATTGTACCCAAACCTTCATATTTAAAAGACCTCCTTCTGCATTGCATTGTTGCTATGTTTTATGTGCAGATAAGATTTCTTCAATACTCTGTAATGTATTCCCTCCTCGAGTCTGCTTCCTGCAGACCCAGTAGTAGTTACAGGCCTGCTGGTGTCCAGTCTGTACAGCAGGTTTATGGCAGCTGGAACAGATTTCAATGTGAGAAAAATTGTCTTGAGAGTTGCTCGGTTGGGAATGGACCTATTTCAAAGGGACTGAGGAGCTCTGATGACTTTTCTCCAGCAGGAAATCCCACAGAGAGAGAAGGACCACAGAGAGACAGTTCCTGCCACTGTGACAGCAAGGGTCCCTGGGAGAGCTATCCAAGACAGGCCTGTGTCGCAAGGAGAGCAGGTGCTGAGGCAGGCTGGGGGGAGCCAGAAAGGGGAGCAGAGGGGATTGAGCCTGTGAGGGGACCGAGATTCACAGGGAACCATGCACAAAGAAGAGGGGTGCAGCCACAGCACGGAAGAGGCTTTGCAAAGAGTGAGGGGGAAATATTGGGATACTGATGGGACATCGCTGCACAGCACCTTATACCATGCAAAATAGGCTCTTGGAGTGGGGTCACTGCAGCAGCAGTAGAGTGAAATGTAGCTTTGTATGTGAGATAGGCTCAAAAACATGAGCCATGAAAGTGTGTTCAGCACTCCCAGATTCTACTTCAGCCCAGACCTAATGGCTGAGTTCCTTTTGTGGATGATATTCTATTTGTGTCATGGTAGTACTAAATGCATGCAGCGGAGTGGGCTCGCTTGCATTGGGTGCTGTGCAGTCATGGTAGAGCTGCCTGTAGCGAATGCTTTCCAGGTGACTTTCTTGTCACTTTATTACCTCCTGGCAGGAGGCAAAAGGGGAGGATGAGGAAACACCCCCCACTTTGCCACCAAGGCCAGCAGATCTGGGTGAAGAGCTGTGCAAGTTTCCCAGCCAGGATCAGCCCATCTACAGTGAGAGTTTGGATGTCAGTGGAGACTATGAGGAGCTGCTAGAGCACTCTGACTACTGTGATGGTATCAGTGCAAGTGCTGACTATGAGGAACTGCCAGCACCCCTGGGAAAGCCAGATGCCATCATCAGCCATGGAGGAGATGGAGGTGAAGACTATGAAGAGATCCTTCCTGAGGAGTCCAGCCAGCGCTGCATGGGTGAGTTCAGAGAGAAGAATCTTGGAGAGTGTATCTGTCTGTTTGCATCAGTTGATGTACGGGACAGACTCCAGAGGGATTTTGTGTCCTGAAATCTGTGGTCAAGTTCACAATCCATGCTGATAGAGACTTTATGTATCTCAGCCCCTTGCCCTGCTCCAAGATGCAAAATCAGCTGCATGGGATGGTGTGTCAGGCAGCAGGTATTTTTGCTGAAGAAGAATTCAGGCAAGAGGGCTGCCATGGGCTCTGAAGAAGCTGCACCTGGACTGATGCTCTTTAACTTGATGCAGTGTGTCTTGGCAAGTGATTGCCAGTGCTGTATTGAGGATACAGGGATCCCTGTTTATTCACAGCTTGTCACTCACAATGCTGGTGCTCATGAGACCTGATCTGGTCTCCTGGGTGTGAAGGGGGGGAGGCAGCAAGGTAGACTTTTTTCAAGTACCTGAGCAAATTGCATAGGCTGCTGTTGATATTTCCGTCTCAACTTCAGTGGTACTGTAGATGGCAAAGGAGGCAAGCTGGAGTTACATCCAGCTTTTTTTTTGGAAGGAGGAGCAGGAAGCATTAGGACCCTCTCCTCTCTCATTCCAGAAGCGGAGGCAAATTGCACCATGCTTTAAGCCATAAAACACCTCTACCTGTTGACGGGGTTTGAATATGGTTCACACCAAGGCTTACAGATGGGTGGAGGGTGGCACTGACCAGATCTTTTGGGTTGCTTTCAGCCTCTTTCTTATTTACCCATCCTGTCTTCTGCAGGGGAAACGGACAATGTTTATGAGGTGGAGAGCCCTGGGACCTGTGCCGTGGCTCTCTATGATTACCAAGGAGGTGGGTGTGCCGTCCAGGCTATGGGAAAGGCAATCATCCTGACAGGAGAGGTACTGGGAGTTTGGCCAAGGTGGGGTGGGGAGATGGTTGTTCACACACCACCAACAGTGGTAAAATGATTTTGAGTTGGTTGTTTCAATTTCTTCCTCACGGAAAAACAGAATGAGACCTTACTTTGGAACACAGACACTTCATCTTTCATCTGTGAAGTCCTGCACCTTCTCTATTCTATCTGTGCTGTTTGTAGAAATAGATGGGATAAGGTGAACTCGGGGATTTATCAACCTGCTTGTTCTGTATTCTCCTGGGGAGAGGTAAAGGAGGGTGTAAAAACAGTTCACTCTGGGTTTATCTTTACATTGTGACTTTGTTTTCTGATCAATCCTTGCAGATGGAGATGACGAAATTTCTTTTGATCCCGATGACACAATCACACACATCGAGATGGTAGATGAAGGCTGGTGGCGGGGTCAGTGCCGGGGCAAAGTAGGCCTCTTCCCAGCAAATTATGTGAAGCTTCTGCAGTGAGACCAGCATTGTCCAAGCTGCCTTATTCCAAACTTCTGCCTCTGTCTGCTTCAGCCTTCTACATATTGTTAGCTTAATTTGGCTCAGCCTGGCATGTCTACATGCAAGAAGTACCAGTGAGCAAACTGGCAGTTTCTGACAAAATGTTTGACCTGTGCCCAAGATGGATACTGGATCACAGTAAGGCCAAGGTTGGAAGGGACCTCTGAAGATCATCTAGTCCAACCCCCCTGCCAAGTAGGATCACCTAGAGCACATTGCACAGGATGGCATCCAGGCAGGTTTTGAATATCTCCAGAGAAAGAGACCGCACAGCCTCTCTTGGCAACCTGTTCCAGTGCTCTGTCACCCTCACAGTAAAGTACCCCCTCACATTGAGCCAGAACCTCCTGTGCTTCAGTTTGTGCCCACTGCTTCCCATCCTATTGCTGGGCACAACTGAAAAGAGACCAGCTCCATCCTCTTGACACCCTCCCTCAGATATGTTCTGGTTTCCATCCAGTCCTATATGGGATGGTTTTCAGAACATGTGGATGTGATATGACATCTTTTCTGTCTAGACTGTCCCATACCTCAGCCGGAAAGCTTGCAGAAGTGTGTCCATTCCTGTTTCAGCAGGGCAATTCACAGCAAGAAAAAACAACTAATCTAGTCAGGGCAGAAGGGACCTTTTATTTTCGAATTGCCATTTGTCACCTCTATCTGACAGGCCTTCTTTCTTCTTAGGCCTAAGTCCAGAATATACAGCTGTAGAATAAGATATATTGCCATGAGCTATGGCCCTGGACCTCATCCTACCCAGCTGTCAAGGGAAAACAGCACAGTGAAGGCTGAACTTGCCTTTTCTCCCAAGAAGTTTCCACTGGCAAGATGCAATATGTTTGCAGTGCAGAGTATAGGAATGTGAGCTGTGTCTATCTGGGCAGATTCAGGGCTGGCACCTGGGAACAGTTGATCCTCACAGTGAACACTGCTGAGTTTGCCTACAAACAGACATAAGCTTTGATGTAATGAGCTGTTAAATTAAACAAGACAAGTGTGTGTTGGTCAATGAAGATGAAGCATAATATTGCTAAGGCAGTAGATTACTTGTTTGGTTTTTTCCCCTGTGTGCCAAGAACACAGGGCTATGTTATTTCTGGGGTAAACGTTGAAAAAGGAAATATAAAATTTAGATTATTTTCTGAGAACAGTGACTTTGGTAAATATGTCTTGGAGCAACAGAAAAATACCAAAAGGCTTCACTTAATAAGGAATATGTTAATAACTGTTTTGGTCGCCATCCAGGCATTCCAGCAGAGGAATGTTCTTCTAGGGAAATTTCCCCTGGAAAATGAACCAGAATAAGTACTGCTGGATACAGCCAATAGTATACTTTTGAGTTCCATTTTTTCTATTAACAGTTCTGACAGTATAAATAAGCACATATGTGCAGGATAAACAGACCCACGGCTTTTCTCTAGCCTAAAGACTCTAGCATGTTCTACAGTCAGTGATAAAGGTGGGTTCCTCCATCCAGTATTTGGCTCAGCTTCCCTGTACTGGTGAGTGGTTTGCCTCTCTGTGCTGAAGTCAGGCCACCACTTCCTACCATGGAAGTGAAATAGTTATGCCTCCTAGGTCTTTGCAGGCCTCACTAGTTAACGACTATTTGAAGCTAATTATCTCACCAGTCAGTACAATTTAATTAACAAGGGAGTGAATTATTCATGGCAGGATGTACAGGCTAGGGGCTCCTTATCTGAAGAATTCCCATTGCTGTTGCTATTTACCCTATCCTGCTTCTCTGGCACAGAGTGGAAAAGAACAAGTTGCATAACCTAAAGGCATATAAATTCTGTAACTGCCTCATTTGGACAGAGTTCATGTGAGCAGAGTCTGTCCTTCTGCTGCACTGCACTAGTAATAAACTGCTGTTCTGACACGATCAACATTGTGTCCCGTTTTTCATACCATCACGTGTCAGATGTCTGTTGTAGGCTTCATTCCTTGCACAGTGAAAAGGGTCCTCGTTTCTAGCCCTCCTCTGTTGCAGATAAGAGGAAAAGGCTGAGTGGGTTGAAAGCAGGATAAAAGGAAATGTGCATGACATTTATTTTTAATGTTTAAAGCAGCATTCAGGTGACAATATAATGCAAACTGAAGCCCTCCCCTAACCCAGTGTGTTCGAGGCTAGATGCTCCACATGCCACTATAGGAGTTGGCTGTTGATATGTGAGTACCATCACATCAGGAGTAAATCAAGGACTTGTTGAGCCTTGCAGCCTGTGAGAAGCTGCAGAAACACATCCCAACACAGTGCCAAATGCCAGCAGCAGGGGTGTGGAGGACCCTGTTATGGCACCTTTGGCTTCCAGCGTAGCTCATAGGCTTGTTGTGGCCCATCCTGCACCTGGACAAGAAAAAACTCATATGAGCTCCTGGAGGGCAGTACAGCATCCCTGCTTACTGTTTGAGACTGAAAAAAAAAATCACAGTCTCTGTCTGCCAATCATGGGAAAGACACACATTATGTTTTAGGTAAAAAGTCATTTTTAATTATTTTTAATTCAAAATTTCTGGAATTTTTAAATCTCCACTCCTACCACACCCCTTCCCCCCCTAGCCCCTGCCCCAACCCAATTTTGCTGTTTCTTTTTGGTAACCAAGGTATAGATAATCATGTTTTGGTCTCTTCCAGCCAGTGTCCCTCTGTGGCACAGCTGCAGAAACATTGCCATGCCTGCAGGCATGCATCTGGATGTACAGCTTGTGGCAGCTTCCCTCATCATGCAGACCTTGTGTAGGTGGCTGGCTTCTGCCATGGCATCAGATGCTGCTGACACTCATGTACCTGCCTGCAGGTTTGACCAGCAGTGGGACCATCACAACACCCATGCAGTCATTCGAGCCTAGACCCTGATGCAGAGCCCCTAAAAAAGAGATTAAACCAAAGCAGTGGCAGCAGGATGAGGCTGGCTGCCCCAGGTCATAGAATCATGCAGTGGCTCGGGTTGGAAGGGACATTAAAGATCATCTAATTCCAACCCCCCCTGCTTCCCATAGGCAGGGATGCCACACACTAGATCAGGTTGGCCAAGACCCCATCCAGCCTGGCCTTGAAAACCTCCAGGGGTGGGACATTGACAAGTTCTCTGGGCAAGTTGTTGCAGTGCTTTGCTAGCCTTACAGTGAATAATTTCCTCCTAATATCTAGTCTAAATCTACCTTCTTTTAGTTTAAAACCATTTGCCCTTGTCCTATCGTTATTTACCCGAGTAAGGAGTCCTTCTCCATCATTTTTAAAAGACCCCTTTAAGTATTGAATGGTAGCAATAAAGTCTCCCCAGAGACTTCTCTTCTCCAGACTGAACATCCCCCAGATCTCTCAACCTTTCCTCATAGGAGAGGTGCTCCAGCCCACTGATCATCTTTGTGGCCCTCCTCTGGACTTGCTCTAACAGGTCCACATCTTTCTTGTTCTGGGGGCCCCAAACCTGGACACAGTACTCCAGATGGGGTCTCACAACCACAGAGTAGAGGGGGGAAAATCCCCTTCCTCAGTCTGCTGGCCACTCCTCTGAATGCAGCCCAGGATGCAGTTGGCCTTCTGGGCTGCAAGTGCACACTGCTGGCTCATGTTGAGCCTTTTGTATACTGGAACCCCGAAGTCCTTCTTTGCAAGGCTGCTCACAATGAGTTCTCCCAGTCTGTACTTTTGTCTGGGATTGCCCTGACCCAGGTACAGCATCTTGCACTTGGACTTGTTGATGCTATATCAACATATTGATTTCATATGATTGCATATCAACAGCCAACTCCTACAGTGGCATGTTGAGCATCTAGTCTGGAACACAGTGGTTTAGGGAAGGGCTTCAGTTTGTATTGGATTGTCACCTGAATACTGCTTTAAATATAAATAAATAAATAAATAAATAAATGTAATGCACATTTCCTCTTATCCTGCTTTCAATCCACTCTGACTTTTCCTCATATCTGCAACAGAGGAGGGCTAGAAACTAGAGCCTGGGGAGACCTCATTACAGCCTTTCAGTAGTTAGAGAGGACTTACAAAAGAGATGGAGGGTGACTTTTTACATGGACAGACAGAGAGAGGATGGGGGGATGGTAGTGGGGGCAGTTGTAAGCTAAAAGAAGGGAAATCTCGATTAGATGTAGGGAAGAATTTATTCACTCAGGGAGTGGTAAGGCACTGGAACAGGTTGCCCAGAGAGGCTGTGGATGCTCCATCTCTGAAGGTGTTCAAGACCAGTTTAGATGAGGCCCTGAGTAACCTGATCTAGTGGGTGGCATCCCTGGCTATGGCAGGGGAGTTGGAACTAGATGATCCTTGAGGTCCTTTCTAACCCAAGCTATTCTATGATTGATTCTGTGATTCTATGATTCCATGATAATGTGGCTGCGGTGGGTCCTGTACTGAGCTCAGCATGTGATACATAATCCTGGAACTATAGCCTTGATCCCAACTTGATTTTGCCATTTTATTATCATTGATATGCCAAGGGTCAGACACATAATGACAGTATACCATGAGCAGCCCCTGCTTTCCCAGGCAGTCCTGAGCCTACTGCTGCCATCACAGATTTCCTACAGCCAGCTGATGAGGGGCCAACACCACATCAGCCTTGCTGCCTGGGCAGCCCCACACACCCCATCCCCGCAGGGCTTTCTGCAGGGCCCTCTGAACCTCCTGGTTGCGGAGGCTGTAGATGAGAGGATTCAGCATGGGGGTGACGATGCAGTACAGCGCAGAGACCACAGTGTCAGCCACTGGTGAGTAGCCAGTGCTGGGTCGGTTGTAGTTCAGGTTGGCTGTCACAAAGTACAGGGTGACCACAAGCAGGTGGGCAGAGCAAGTGGAGAAGGCTTTGTGCTGGCCAGCAGCCACAGGCATTCCAAGGACAGTAGCCAGGATGCGGAGGTAGGAGATGATGACAAACAGGAAGGGGCTGAGGCCCACAAAGACGCTAGCAGCATGGAGTGCCACTTCAACAAGGTGGGTGTTGCTGCATGCTGCCCTCAGCAGCGGGGGAGCATCACAGAAGATGTGCTGGAGATGGGCAGCCCCGCAGAAGGACAGCTTAGAAGCCAGCAGCGTGTGCACAGCTGAATCCAGCATACCCCAGAGCCAGCAGCCTGCAGCTGCCACTATGCAGACACCCCGGCTCATGGTGTGGACATAGTGCAGGGGCTGGCATATCGCTGCATAGCGATCATAGGCCATGACAGCTAGGAGTGCACACTCGGCCCCTGCACATGCCATCAGGAAGAACATTTGTGCCAGACAACCGCAGTAGGAGATGGTTGCCTGTGAGCGCAGCACATTTGCCAAGATCTTGGGTACTGTCACTGATGAGTAGCAGATGTCCAAGAAGGACAGATGGCTGAGGAAGAAGTACATAGGGTTGTGGAGATGGGGATCCAGGGACACAAGGGCAAGTATTGCAAAATTCCCCAGAAGCGTGAGCAGGTAAATAACCAGAAAAAGGACGACGAGGAAGGGCTGACCAATGGAAAAGCCCAGGAGCATGAACTCTGTCACCCGAGTCTGGTTCTCTCCTGCCATGGAGCCAGCTGGTTTGGTCTGCAGGCAGAAAAGAGCATGGGAAGATGTGGAGATTGTGAGCCACAGGACTGGTGCACACCCACCCACAAAGCAAGGATTTAACTGGAATGATGGTTTTAGTCCTATCTCTGTAATGGTTGAAAGCCTCCCATACTGGTATTTCACAGACAGTGGCATTTTGCAGTCAAGAGATGTGTTATTCAGTGTTGGTGACCTGACTGCAAGAGTCACACAGAATTCATGACCATTGTGCATCCTGACTAACCCACACTTCCTTGGTTCACCCACTGCATTGAAGAAGACCCAGTATGTCTTTCTTTTTCTCCTGTTTGCACTTATGGTGACCCCACTCTTCCCTACTTCTTTAAGGTCCCTTCCAACCTGAGCCATTCTATGATATGATTCTATATTAGTGCTCTATAACATTCCTGAATCAGAGAATAAGGTAACTGGCCAGTGTAGCAACCATCACTGTCTTTGCCAGGAACTCTAGCTGCTGCTGGGTTCTGGACTGGTTTTCACTGAGCACCAGGTATGGCTGGAGTGCAAGGTGGGGTATTGAACATCACTGAACTCAAGGAAGTAGTTCTCTGCTATTCTGACATGGAAACTGTACACTTCAAAACAAGATGCCATCATGTCTGCCTCCCTGCATCTGTACAGGGTATCTGTGAGCACCTTTTCCTCATGGGTAACAGTTCAGTCTTCTCTGACAAACCTCCTGTGATCAGGATTCAGCAATGTCCCCAGACAAGCTATCAGTTCCTGTCACTCTCCATTTAGTGAATGTTAGAGATATTTCCTGATGCTTATTCAGGGTTCCATTGCCATTATACAAAGCCAAAGTGAATATGCCACACACATACACAAAATCCATTTCTCTTCAAAGGCGTTTTTAGCAACTGATTACAATTGTCCTGTCTCAGTATGTCTATGTCTCTCTTGTACTGGGGAGCCCAGAATCAGGCCCAGAACTCAAGGTTTGGCCTCCTCAGTGTTGAGTAAAGGCGCAGGATCACCTCCCTTGAACTTCTGGCAATACTTTGCATAATGCAACCCATGATATTGTTAGCCTTCTTTGTGGCAAGTGCACGTTGTTGGCTCATGTTTGACCTGTTGTCTACCATGACCCCCAGGTCCTTTTCTGCCACGTTGCTCTCCATTTGTGCAGCCCCTGTCATACATTGCAGCATGATGTTAAAACAGTGAGCAATGGAGAATTTACTGCTTTTTCTTGGATTTTTTTTCCTTATGCTCTCTAAGAAATTAAAAATGCTGCTTTTTTATTTTTTATTTATTTATTTATTTATTTTTTTCCTGATGGAATTTCTGGAATGTCATCTCTGTCCCTTCCTTTTCTGCTTTTCAGGTGTTTCTCTTCCAGATTAGGAAGCCTTTAGTGTGATAGTATTTTCTCCTTGTTTCTACACTTGCACTCTGTGATTAGTCTTAGTGTTTGTTTCAATGTTCTAAGTAGACTAAGAGCTTTAATGTTTCCATGGTGAAGTTTAGTACTTTTAGTTCTGTTTCATTTCTCTTACACTCTTTTTGTTTCTAATTTTAATACAGAGAGGAAAACTTTCAGTCAAAAAGTTAATTCACCATAATCATGGAATCATTTAGGTTAGAAAAGACCCTTAATATTATCAAGCCCAAGCATCACCTAACACTACCAACTCCACCTCTAAACCATGTCCCTAAGCATCACTTCCATGTGTTTTTAATACCACAAGGCATGGCAACTCCACCACTTCCCTGGGCAGCCTGTTCCAATGCTTAACCACCCTTTCCATGAAGAAATTATTCCCAGTATCCAATCTAAACCTCTCTGGTGCAACTTCAGACTGTTTCCTCCCATCTATCACTTATTACCTGAAAACAGAGACGGACACCCTCCCTCCTGCAACCTTTCAGGTAGTTGTACAGAGCCATGAGGTTTTCCCTCAGCCATCTTTACTCTCCAGTTCAATCAACATGCCCACTCAAGTTGCTGTCATCTGCAAACTCACTGAGGGTGCACTCAATCCCCTTGTAAAGATCACTGGCAAAGACATTAAACAAAACAGGCCCCAATACTGAGCCCTGGGGAATGCCACTTGTGACTGACAGACAGCTGGATTTAACTCCATTCGAAATAACACTTTGAGCCCAGCCATCCAGATAGTTTTCTACACAGCAAACAGTACGTCTGTCCAAGCCATGAGAATGAGACTGCCCTCCTTGATTCCCAAAGGATCAAGAACTCTATCATCTTGAGATCATTATGCCCAAGAGAACCTCCAACAAACACATCAACCTTCCCTGTAAACAACAGGTCTAGTATGACATCTTCCCAAGTCAGTTCTCTCACCACCTGTGTCATGAAGTTATCGACACACATTCCAGGAATCTCTTAGTCTGTTTCTTCTCCACTGTATTGTATTTCCAGCAGACAACTGGGAATCACAGAATCACAGGATGGCTGAGGTTGGAAGGGACCTCTGAAGATCACCTAGTCCGACCCCCCTGCCGAGCAGGATCACCTGGAACACATTGCGCAGCATGGTATCCAGGCGAGTTTTGAATATCTCCAGAGAAGGAGACTGCACAGCCTCTCTGGGCAACCTGTTCCAGTGCTTTCACCTTCGCAGTAAAGAAGTACCCCTCTCGTATTCAGCCAGAACTTCCTGCGCTTGAAGTTGAAGTCTCCCATGCGAATGAGTGCTAGCAATTGCAACACTTCTCCTAGCTGCTTATAAAATATTTCATCCTGGTTGGGTGGTCTATAACATCCTTCTATCACAATATCTCCCTTGTTGGCCTTTCTCCTGACTTACCCAAAGGCATTCAACCCTTTCATCACTATAAGTAACCTCCATAAAATCAAGACCTTCCCTCATGTAGAGGGCTACTCCACCTCTTTGTCTTCCCTGCCTATCTGTCCTGAAAAGTCTGTACACATCCATCTTAGCACATCCAATGACATAAAAATGTGATACTCCATCTTGACTGTGGTTGCTGTAACACTGAGATGTAACTGCTTGGCCAAGCTCTCCAGCAGTGTCCAAAGTCATCATATTCTTTAACAGTGTTTTTGTTGTTGTTTTAATTACAATTTCTGCATATGTTTGACAGGAACATAAGGACTATATCATCCATTATTCTGGAAATTAGGGATGATCCGTTCCTTCAAGTCAGCCCACAGCCAAAGCAATACGGATTTTGATGCAAGAATAGCACAGCTTGTTTGGCCCAGTGTTGCTTTGGTTCTGAAAGAAACCAGGATCATATTCCTGAGAGAGACAAGAGCTGGAACAGCACACAGCAGTGTTCCCCTGGAAACATCTCCTGTCTCCATCTGTCCCTGCCTGCATAATGTGCACATTTCTCTGTACAAGCTCAAAACTATGTATGCATGAACATTCACAGCACTGAGGCAGTTAGTTTTGGTAGGGCACAGATGCCTCTGTGGTACAGGTGTGAGTGCATGCTCTGCTAAGGACCTTGTCAGATGCTTTTACTACTGACCTGCTAGCCAGCAGCAGGAATCTACTGACAAATTACAGTGGAGATGGCTCCAGTTAAGGTGGGGACCTCCCTGTTACACAGGAGGGACAGGGGAATGTCAAGAAAAGGAGTGCTAAAAATAAGAATAAATTCAAAGTAGGGATAAGGTATGTAAGGGCTAGTCATCTGTTTATGTTCTGAGCTCAACCCTTGAAAATAAGAATAGGTGAGAAAGAGGTGAGTTAGTCCATCACATGATGTCAATGAGCCCTTAGGTTGATGCAAGTACACAGTGATGACATGCCAGTCATGGTATTTCCAGCAGCCACAGGGAATTGTTAGTTCTGCTGCAGGAGTGACAGAGGGCTGGAGACCTGCAGATGATGTACTCCCCATGCTGACAAATTCAGTCTGGATTAGGTGTGAAGGCACAGGACTACAGTGCAGACACAGAAGCTTCACAGAAGCTGAACCTAATCTTTCAGCATAGTATGGAGCAATGTAGCAGTCAGTGACACAGCTACATGACAAGAAATGCCTGATTTAAATCTTTTGTCCTCAGACATCCTGTACACAATGAAATTGAAACATGGTAGGAAAACCTTCCTCCCTCACACTGCACAGGATTGAGCCTTGAAAGTCTCCACCTTGCACCAACTTCTTTCCTTACTCTCTCACTTGCAGTGAAAGATTTCTCATGGTCACTAATGAGCCCCAGCTGTTTCCCAGTGAAGCTACACCATTGTCCACTGCTGACCAGCCCCAAAAGGCTGGGTAGATGAGCAGAGAGGGAGCACTGTTGCTGTTAGTGCTGGGGAGGCAGTTGGTTTCTCTCACTCCCGGTAGGTGGAGGAAGGCTCAGTGGATTGGTGTGATAGTGATGCACTGGTTTGAGACCCAGCTTACCACTAGTGCAATGCCTAAAGAAGGTGCTTTACATCATCTGAGTGCACTTCTGCATAGATCCAGCATTTTGGGGTGCAGTGTGTCACCCTACCTCCTACAGGAAGCCAAATATGCTGTGTGCCCACCCAAGGAAGCTAGCTGCTCCTGGAGGAGGATGTGGCTTTCTTCTCCAAGCTATCATGGCCCATTTGCACCCATCTGAGCAGACCAGATAGCCTGGAGCAAGTAGCCATGGGAGGTAGAATCCTGAAACTTGGGTATGGTCCAGAACCAGTTTGAGGTAATGGCTGAACTCAGGAAGCTGGCAATAATGCAGGACTAATTTCTTCTGAAAAAGACTGGATTGTTTTGCCTGAGTCATCACCAGCAGCCACAGCCTGCTTGCATGCCTGGAACACCTAGGAGCCCTGGATGCCATACTGTGTGCTGACAGGGACCCCTGAGATGGTCCCACCATGAGTAAGACCCCTAAGAGCATCCCACCATAAACAGGACTGCTGTCCCCACCACGGACAGTGGGCCTGCCCTTCCTGCACTCCCTTACCTCCATGTCCAACAGCAAACTCTGGCAGACATCCAGTGCTTGCTACAAGGGAAAAACTAGCAATGTTCATGAGTGCTGCCCACAGCATCTTACCTGCATGAGGAAGGGCCTCTGTGTCTGCTAGGCTTGTGAGCAGAGGAGCTGCTTTTAACCCCATGAGGACCCTGGGGGAGAGGCTTGCAGAGGTAGTTCTTTTTCATTGGCAAGGAACAGAGACACATACCCCAGTCAGCCTACACAAGCGGGATCTGAGCCATTGGCATGAAGCCCTCCTGACACAGGACACACTTTGACCCCACACACAGCTCCAGGCTGTGCCGAGGGCAGCTCAGCCAGGATCTGTCTGAGAGAGCATTTTCAGGGAAGCTGGGCAGACAGGGTAGAAGCATCATGAGAAAAGGACTTTTTGACACAGTTATTTGCTTAGACTTTAAAAAAAATGCCTTTGTCCTGTGGCAATGATAAATATTTTCTTGTTCCACACAGAAATTCAGTGCCATGGTATTCCCGTATAACCTGGCTACTCTCTCAGGTTTCTAGATGAAGACACATGCTGGCAGCACTTGGAGAAACCCCCTCCCACACTGATATTTGAAATAAGGCTTTGCTGAGACCATCAACACTTGGTAGAAATATTAAAATATACTGAAATCTTGTCAGATGCCAGAAACTTGGTATCCATTTCTGGCAATCCATGTCCATTTTTTTGTAGTTATTTCTTCAGGGCAGCCTTTATGAGGAGAAACTTGTATCCTCCTCTGCTCTACCAAGGCATATCAAATCTATCCTTGGGTTGTGTAACCACAAGGTTTGGGCTCAGATCCTGTGAGTACTAAGCAGTTCTGCAAATCAGACACAACTGGGTGCAGAGCCCTTAACTTGTCCAATTGTAAGTGCTAAGCTTTTCAAAAAACACACTATTGTAAAAAAATGTGAACTTCTCCATGTTTCTGTTTGCTTTGACAGATGTATCTTCATCAGCTTAAGAATTCTTTCTCAAGCAAAAACCACCATCGCTTATATCACAGTTTACTACAGCTATAGTGCCTACTCACTGTTAATGGACTGCACCTGGACACAAATGCTTCCTTTGGACACAGAGCCAAGGAAAACAATGCAATTCATGATGTTGTTGCAGGTGGCAGTAATCTGCCTGCACAGTCCAACCACTACCTAAAACACAACCAGCTCCATGGTCAGACAAGGCTGCTCTGGAATGTATCCAGTCAGGTCTGGAAACTCCCTGAAGACAGAGATGCCACAGCGTCTCTGAGACCCTGATCAACTACCTCACAAGCTTCAGAGTCACTGTTGTTCCTTACATCCATTCAGACAGAAGTATCCTGAACTTGAAACATCTTTGCCTGACTTTTGGCTACTGCCTCTCTTCCTCTGTCCAAGCTCCATTGTGAAGAGCCTGGAATTATTTTCTTGATACCCTTCCCATATGTACAGTAAGGCTGCTAGCTGGTACCCACCAAAGCCATTTCTTCTGCAGGCTGAACAAGCCTAGCTCCCTCAGCCTCTGCTCACAAGGCAAGTGCTGCAGTCCTGATCATCTTGGTGTTTCTCTACTGAAACGCTCCTCCAGTTTGTTGTCATATTGTTCTGGGGAGCCCAGCACTGGATCCAGTATCTGAATATGGTCTCAGGAGGTGCATAACCACTTGCCTCATTCTACTTTCTTTGCTTCGGGTCACACAGCTCAGAATGCTCTTGGCCACCTTTGCTGCCAGGGCAAACTACTGCATCATATCCAGCTCATTGTCCAACAAAGGCTCCTAGGGGCTTTTCCACAGAGCTGCTACATGGCCAGGCATCCCCAGCCTGTCTTGTTGCCAGGTGCTCTGTCTTTCCAGGCACAGAACTTGGCAGTTGTTCTTGTCCAATTTCATGAGGTTCTTGTTGGCCCATTCCTCCAGTCTGCCCAGGTCTCTCTGAAAGGCTACCCTTGAACATACACACCCCCAATTTTGTGTCACCTGCAAATTTGAAAAGAGTGCCATCTCTTCCATGTTACTAATGAAGATGATAAACAATGGTGAGATGGACAGATACCTCTGATGCTCTACTTGTCACTGGTATCCAGGCAGAGAATGACTTGTTAATCACCATTCTCTGAACCTGATGATCCAGATAATGTTATACCACTGCTTTCACTGATATTGTTATTGCTTTGACATATGCAAGCTTGAATGCATTTTTTTTTATTTTATTTTATTTTTTAAACACACTTCTATTGGCTGGGCAACTCCATTTGCCCAGCCTTTCTGTGGCCACCTCTGATTGAGGAGCTCAGTGCTTTGTTGATGCCAATGTTTCTTCCTGTTGTCTGCAGCAGGCTTGTGCTCTCTTTTTGTTTGTCTGTTTGTTTTTTCCTCAGTGATTTGGACTATCACTGATGTAGTTTTTATGGTGCTAAAACTGCTCTGCCAGATGTCATCCAAACAATAGTTCCAACAGTTTTAGTACAAACTGGCTCAGGCTTGCTTTCTCTTTTTCCCCTGAATATCCCTGTTTAGAAAGCTCCATGGGCAATGTTCTTCATGATTTTATTATAAATACCACAGTTGGTATATACTCAGACTTATTTGACAGAGATTATAGGAAAATGCCCTCTTTTACTATAGCATCGATAAAATTGAGCATACTGAACTTCCAGCTCCCTTGTACAAGTCAGTCATGGCCATACATTGCCCAGTGGGTTCTGTGGAGGCTCTGGGGCTGGAGCACAGGATGTATGCAGAGACACTGACAGTTTGATTTGTTCAGCCTGAAGAGCAGAAGGTGAAGGGGAGACCTCATTGCAGTCTGCAGCTGCCTAATGGGAGTAGGAAGAGATGATGGAGACAGATTCTTCTCACAGGTGCATTGGGATGAGAAAGGGCAACAGGCCCAAGTTGTAATGAAAGACATCCCCCTCTGGGAAGAAAAATCCTTCAAGCACTATATCTAAGCCCTGAGAAGCTATGGACTCTTTGTCCTTGGAGATACTCAGCCTTCACCTGCCCACAGCCTGGAGCAGCCTGTGCTAATGGGTGCTGCTCTGAGCGGGGTTGGACCTCTTTCCCACTAGCATAAGTCTGACCTCTGAAATTAAATTCTTATCAGGTTTTGTAAGAACAGTATTTCAGATTTCTCTCATTGTTTTTTTTCCAGTAAAGAGATGAGTTTCACTCAAGAAGTATATGTGTATATATATGTATGTGTGTATATATATATATATATATATATATCAGATAAATTGCCTGGAATACTCTGCTAACTAGACCAGTCCATAAGCAAGAATAAGGAAAATCTGGCATTTCCAGTTTGGTCTGCCCAAGATAGGACAAAAGCCTCACACTGTATCTTCTGAAAGTGGTAATGGAATACAGTGTGACATTTGTTTCCAAGACTTGCATTTATTTATTAATTTTCTGAAGAAAACTGCAGTGCCTCAAGCTACTCTGTAGCAGGGAACAGGCATGACTGGTTTGATACTGTGTAGTGAGGTGGGGGTGTTGGTCTCTTCACCCAAGCAACAAGTAGCAGGACAAAAGGAAATGGCCTCAAGTTGGATCAGAGGGTATTCGGAAAATATTCTTCACTGAAAGGGATGTGAAGCTTTGGAACAGGCTGCCCAGGGAAGTGGTTGAGCCGTCATCCCTGCAGCTATTTAAAAGATGTGTAGATGTGGTGCTTAGGGACAAGGTTTAGCAGTAGACTTAGCAGTGTTATGGTTAATGGATGGACTTGATGTTCTTAGAGTTCTTTTTCATGCTAAATGGTTCTATGATTTTCATTCAGTTTAATTGACCACTAGTATTTATCTTGTAGGAAAAATAAAAAAGTCAGTAATGGTTGCACCTACATAATCCATCTATAAAAAAGGCGAAAACTGACCTGATTTACTGGTGTTTGCCAGGGGCTGAGAGTATGTATAAATGGATCAGACAATGTAAAGTGACTTGTTAACCTGTGGCATCATCCCTGCATTGCAGGGTTTGGGGGAGGTGTAACAACTTCACAGGGCCCTGTCACCAGCCCCAGGGTCAGCTTTTCTTCCTGGCCAGCTTGCATTAGGAAAGGGATAGGGAAAGGCTGTCCTGTGACTAATGAGCAGCATTCAAAGGGAGCCTTTTGATGAAGCCTTCTTGCTCCAGCTACAAGAAGCATCATGCTCACGGGCTCTCATCCTGCTGGGGGATTTCAATCACCCAGATGTCTGCCAGGAAAGCTACACATCAGGCAGTAAGCAATCCAGGAGACTCCTAGAGTACATTGAGGACAACTTCCTGGTCCAGGTATTAGATAAACCAACCAGAGGAGAAGTGTTTCTGGACCTGGTGGTCCTGACCATCCTCACCAGTGTGGACGACCTCATTAAAGGGATTGAGATTGGAGGCAGTCTGACTTGCAGTGACCATGCCCTGGTTGAGTTTGTCATCTCGAGGGCCTGGCAAAGGGCAAAGTCAGGGCCCTCAACTTTAGAAGAGCAAACTTCCAGTTATTCAAAGAATTAGTGGATGAGACCCCGTGGGATACTGTCCTTAGGGAAGGAGGACCTGATCAGAGCTGGCAACTCTTTAAGGATATTTTTCTTAGAGCGCAAGAGCTCTCCATCCCCATGTGCAATAAATCAAGCAGGAAAGGCAGGAAACTATTATGGCTGAGCAATGACCTTCTGGTCAAACTTAGGCAAAAGAAGGAACTGCACAGGCAGTGGAAACAGGGCCGTGTGCCCTGGGAAGAGTATAGAAATGCTGTCCAGATGTGCAGAGATGGGATCAGGAAAGCCAAGGCACTGATAGAGCTAAACTTGGCAAGGGATGCAAAAAATAACAAGAAAGGATTCTACAAGTACATTGGCCAGAAAAGAAAGACTAAGGAGGGTGCACCACCTCTGAAAAATGTAGATGGAGGACTGGTAACAACAAACATGGAGAAGGCTGAGTACTTCACAACTTCTTTGCCTCGGTTTTCACTGGCAGTCAGGCTTCCCACAACTCTCAAGTCTCCGAACCTCTAGGTGGGGGCTGGGAGAGCAGAGTCACTCCCACTGTAAGCAAAGAGTGGGCTCGGGACCTCTTGATGCAACTGAACAGCTACAAGTCTATGGGGTCTGATGACATGCAGCCCAGTGTTCTGAGGGAATTGGTTGATGTAGCTGCCAAACCACTCTCCATCATGTTTGAAAAGTCATGGCAGCCAGGTGAAGTCCCCAGTGACTGGAAAAGGGAAACATCACTCCTGTTTTTAAAAAGAGTAGAAAGGAAAACCTGGAGAACTACAGACCGGTGAGCCTCACCTCTGTGCCTCGCAAGATCGTGGAACAGATTCGCCTGGAAGCAATGTTAAGGCACATGCAAGACAAGGAGGTTATCTGAGACAGCCAGCATGGCTTCATGAAGGGCAAATCATGCCTGACCAATCTGGTGGCCTTCTATGATGGAGTGACAGCATCAGTTCACAAAGGAAGATTGATGAAGGAAGACCAACTGATGTAATCTACCTGGATTTCTGTAAGACTTTTGACATGGTCTCACATGACATCCTGATTTCTAAATTGGACAGATATGAATTTGAAGAGTGGACTATTCAGTGGATAAGGAATTGGCTTGGAGGTTGCGCCTAGAGAGTAGTGGTCAATGGCTCTATGTCCAGGCTCTATGGTGACAAGTGGTGTCCCTCAGGGGTCTGTCCTGGGACCGGTGCTCTTCAATATCTTCATCAATGACATGGATGATGAGATTGAGTGCACCGTCAGCAAGCTTGCAGATGACACAAAGCTGACTGGTGCAATTAATACAATAAAAGGAAGGGGTGCCATCCAAAGGGACCTGGATAAGCTGGAGAAGTGGACCCATGTGAATTGAATGAGGTTCAACAAATCCAAGTGCAGGGTGCTGCACCTGAGATGGAGTAATCCCAGGCATGAATATAGACTGGGAGAAGAATTCATTGAGAGCAACCCTGCAGAGAGGGATTTGGGGGTTCTGGTAGATGAGAAGCTCAACATGAGCCAGAAGTGTGCGCTTGCAGCCCAGAAGACCAACCATATCCTGGGCTGCATCAAGGGAGGCGTGGGCAGCAGGTCAAGGGAGGTAAATGTCCCCCTCTGCTCTGCCCTTGTGAGACACCATTTGGAGTACTGTGTCCAGGTCTGGGGCCCCCAGTACAAGAAAGATGTCGTCCTGTTATAACACGTCCAGAGGAGGGCCACAAAGATGATCAGAGGGCTGGAGCACCTCTCCTATGAGGAAAGGCTGAAAGAGCTGGGGATGTTTGTCCTGGAGAGGAGAAGGCTCCAGGGAGACCTAATTGCAGCCTTTCAGTACTTAAAGGGTTCTTACAAAAAGGCTGGAGGGGGACTCTTTACTCATGTAGATAATGACAGGACAAGGGGAATGGTTTTAAACTGAAAGAGGGGAGATTTAGATTGGATGTTAGGAAGACATTCTTCACTCAGAGGGTGGTGAGGCACTGGAACAGGTTGCCCAGAGAAGTTGCGGATGCCCCATCCCTGGAGGTGTTCAAGACCAGGATGGATGAGGCCCTGTGCAACCTGATCTAATGGGTGGCATCCCTGGCTATGGTAGAGGGGTTGAAACTAGATGATCTTTAACCCAAACCATTTTATGATTCTTGCCAAATGATTATTTAGTGGACAGCTATGGCAACTGCAGCCCTATTTCCATCCCTTTCTTATCCTTTGGCCAGCCCCATCCTCATGCTTCATGGAGCCAGACCTCTAAAGCTTCCCACCCAGGCCTTGCCCAGACTTGGGCACCAAGCCTGCCCCAGGGGCCAATTATTGCATTTCAAACAAGATGCTTTAAATAGAATGCTGAAATTTGAGAGAAAAGTTTAGTTGCTTCCAGTTCGTCTGCTTGGTATACATTCCCTACTGGCTTCCCTCCACAGAGGATATGCCACCAGGGTTTCAGTGCCAAGTACTAAATGCCCAGAGCACTTCACTTTGCCACCTAGCATGTTTTTGTGAAACTTCTAAACAAGGCACATAGGGAGCTGTTAGAAGTTTGATGTAGTCACTTATACAATAACTTTGAATCTGTTTACATCTGCTGTAATCAATTGCATCAGAATGTAGAAGAATGAAAAATGGAGAAAGAACACCTTCCATCTTTGAAATGTTTGCACTCTAGGCTAAAAAAGTACACACAAAGTTATTGAAGTATTAAAAAGAGAAAAAGCTAGATAATTTAACAGTGCCTTATCAGTCATTATGAAATACCTGAATGTCAGCAAACTTTGTTGAAAAACACAAATTATTGCAACAGGAAATACAAAGTTGAAGTTCCATAACCACTTCTAATACTGATTTTACCTTCTTGCTCAAATTCCTGCTCTACTCAGAGGTAGTATCTCTATGCTATATATGTACATTACAGCCATATCAGATATCCCAGTTGTTACACTTAGGAAGGGCAGTTTGATATTCCTTCCTTTTACTGGGAGTACCAGGTTCCTGACCCATCTGTAGGGTGTGCATAGGGATATAGATGTTTGCATTTAGCAACAAGACCCACTTCATGAGTGGTTTGAGCCAGATCACAGCTGCACATGGGTGCTGCAAAGGCACATTGGTCAGAGCTACAGTGTCTGCTGTAAGCACCTGGAGAGTGGTCTCACCATGTGAACCTAGGACAGAGAATTAGAAATGTATGTTTTAAAGTTTTAGAAATGGTTTCTTGCTTGAATAATTTAGCAAGAGTGTCTGTGGCAATGCAGGAGTCCAGAATGTAGCATGCCTTGAGCAAATGGAGGGAGCACAGCAAGAGCCCTTCAGAAAAATTTTGCATAGAAAGACAGTGCTACTGGTATGATAACCAAATTTAAAGACAAATCACTGATTTCTTGATGTGTTTAGAGTAGTAACTTAATGTAGCACAAAGATGACAAACTCACCTGCATTAGTAATTCTGTGTTCTCTGCTCAACAATGGAGAGCAACAGGTATTATGGGGAGTGTTGTAATTTAACCCCACAGGCAGCTAAGTACCATGCAGCTGCTTGCTCTCTCTCCCCAGGTGGGATGGAGGAGAGAACCGGGAACATAAAAGTTTGAGAATGCAGGGGTTGAGATAAGGACAGGTAAAGCAAAAGCTGTGCATGCAAACAAGGCAGAACAAAGAATTCATTTGCTACTTCCTATCGGGAGACAAGTGTTCAGCCACTTCATGGAAAGCAGGGCTCATCACACATAACAGTTTCTTGGAAAGACAAATGCCATCACTCCAAATCCCCACCCCCACAGTCCTTCCTCCTTCTTTACCCCAGATTTTATTGCTGAGCACGTTGTCATACAGTAGGGAATATCCCTTTGGTCGTCCTGGGTCAGCTGTCCTTGTTGCATCCCCTTCCAACTGCCTTTACACCCCCAGCCTCCTCACTGTCAGGGCAGCACAAGGAGCAGAAACGTTCTTAGATCTGTGTAAGCACTGCTTTGTAAAAACTAAAACAATGGTGTGTTATCACCACTATTTTCTTCAAAAATCCAAAATACAGTATTGTGTGAGTCTCTAAGAACAAAATTAACTCTATCCCAGTCAAAACCATGCCAGGAAGCAATTTGCCTGACCTGTCAGGCTGGAACAGCTCAATCATGTTCCCTCTGAAGACCAGTGCCAGGCATAAGATAGTCTGAGCATCCTTGGAATTTGTTTCCAATAACCAGCATTTCTGACCTTTGGCATTTTCAAGCCAATTTTGCAGGTATGCACCGCTTTCAATGCCAAGCAGGGCACAAGCAATCCAGGTTTCCAGAGAGCATTGCCATTGACTTCCTGATATAGGAGATCTGGGAGGTGATGAGGGAACACTCTCTACCGGACTTGGTACTCACAAATAAGAAAGAGCTTTCAGGTATATGAAGGCTGGGGGCAGCCTTACATGCAGTAACCACAACATGGAGGAAGTCAGGAAACCAAGAGGAACGAGCAAGGAAAAAAGTGTAAGGACCTGAGGGTACTAATATGCCTTAATACTGCTGACTATTCTCACCTGGGACCTCCACCCCCTCTCTGCCCACAGTCCCAGGAGCCTGTCATCCCTGGACCTTAACCTTTGCTATTATGGGCAAAAT
This sequence comes from Stictonetta naevosa, assembly GCA_011074415.1. NCBI lineage: Eukaryota > Metazoa > Chordata > Aves > Anseriformes > Anatidae > Stictonetta > Stictonetta naevosa. Next base: position 668,089 of record CM021697.1, on the reverse strand, counting down.
AATCTCAGCCTGAGGAATTTCACTTAACTCACTGCCAATTAGTGTAAACTTTTAATTACTCATTCAGGTACTGAGGAAAAAACAAGATGAAAAAAAAATAATAAAATAAAAACCTTTCCTCCCCTTTCCCAGGCTCAGCTTCAGTCTAACTCCTCTTCTCCCTGGTACCAACTCCCTTTTGTTTTTCTTTCATGTTATGCTCAGTTCTTCCTAATTCTTTTGGTGAGATGAGACTGCAGGAAGCTGAGGTCAGCACATTGTGCTATCTTTTGTCACTCCTTGCTTCTTACTTATTTATTCCAATACTTTTTCTTTCTTATTTATTTTCTCTGCTCAGCTGTGTTTCACCCATGAGCTTCATTCAATTCCCTCAGGAGTGAATCTGCTCCAGTATGGGTCCTCCACAGGCTTCAGTCCCTTGGGGGCATTCCTGATCTGGCATGGTTCCTCCCTAGGCTTCATTTCCTTAAGGGAGAAATGGGCCAATGGGAATCTCATGAAGTTCAGTAAAGGGAAATATTATATCCTCCAGCTGGGCAGGAATAATTCCATGTGCCAATGCTCAGAGCCTGGGTGTCCTGGTGACCAACAAGCTTACCAAGACACTGGTCAGCAGCATTGCCAACAATGCGCCCTTGTGGCAAAAAACGCCAACTGCATCGTCAGATGCATTAGCAAGAGCATTGCCAGAAAGTCGACGGAGATCTTTCATGCTCTGTTTGGCACCTGTAAGACTACTCTAGAGTACTCTCACTAGTTCTAGGCTCCCCAAGACAAGGCAGCCATAGGAAAACTGCAGTCCAGCAAAGGGCCATGAATATGATTAAGGGACTTAAGCATCTGATATGTGAGGAGAGGCCAAGAGACTGTTCAATCGTGAGAAGCTCAGAAGGGTTTTCCAGTGCACATAAATACCTGATGGGAGGCAGTAAAGAAAAACAATGGTATCCAGTGAATAGATGAGAGACAACAGGTACAAAGTGAAAGACTAAAAATTCACTTAAACACAATAAAGTTTTTTTGTTTGTTTCAGTAAGGGTAACAAAACAACCACCAAAGCAACCTGCTGTAGGAGATCCTGCTTTGAGCAGAGTTGTTAGTCTAGTCAGTCTCTGGTGGTGTCTCTCAAACTCCATCTTTCTGTGATTCTGTGACCTGGGCAAAGGTGGCACGTGTGGCGCATGTGGTGGAGCCTGAGTATCACTGGTGAGGACTCCAGAGTACAGCTGCAGTAGAGCTCAGCTGCAGAGGATGCAAAGTGGGCATGTGGGTACCTGAGTTACAAGTCAGTCTCTCCCTCCTCCCACTCTGACCATAACCCAGACCATGCCCAGCTCAGCTGGTGTCCATTGCTATTTAGTATCTCCTTTTACACATTTGACCTTGTTCAGTAGCTAGCACCCAGCTGTTGCCAGAATTGTGGAGAATAAAATGCTGATAACAATAAAGACAAGATTTGTCTCTTTAAATCTAACTACACAAGTTGACTCTCTCACAGGTGCATCTTACTTTCACAGAATCATAGAATGGTTTGTGCTAGAAGGGACTTTAAAGATCACCTAATTCCACCACCACCACCCACCTTCCTAATATCTTATCTATAGCCACACTCTTAGTTTAAAATAATTCCCCCTTGTTCTATCACAACACTCCCTTGTACAGGGTCATTAATGAAGTGATGCCATGTTCTGCCATGGTGCCACAGAACTTGCCTTTCCAGGCCCAAGGTGGTGTTTTGGGTGGTGGCATGGTTTACTGGATATGTTTCCAGCCACCCATTAGTTGCTTCTGCCATGGCGAGTATGTAACATTTGCCTTGACAAGTTTGAGGGAGCACTCCAATGCAGTCAATTTGTCTGGCCTCACCATATCAAAATCCTAGACACCACCCCCTATTCCAGGCAGAATATTACTTTCATGGCTCGCCTCATCGCAGCTCACATGACTTGTGTGATGGCCTCAGTGGTGAGGTCCACCCCTCAAACATGAGCCCATCTGTGTGCAGCATCCCTCCCCAGATGTCCTGATGTTTCATGGGCCCATCAAGCTACAAACATCTCACCCGTGTGTCCAGGTCCACCTGAGACACTTTAACTTTCAAAGCTCAGTCCACCTCTTCATTATTCTGATGTTCTTTCATGGCATGACTCGTGAGCATCTATATGACTTACCTTTATGGCCAGGTTCTCCACCCAGGCTGCAGTGTCTTGCCACAGACCAGATAGGTTTACCTCTGCGTGCTACCAGCTGCTCTGTTTCCATTGCTGCAGCTACCCCCACAAGGCATTTGCTACCATCCATGAGTCAGTGTAGAGATAGAATACTATGCCCTTTTTTTTCAGCAATTTTTAGAGCCAGTTGGATGGCTTTCACTTCTGCATACTGACTCCACTCACTTTCCCCTTCCATGGCCTCTACAGCTCAGAGCAGGGGACTCCACACAGCAGTTTTCCACTTCTGATGGCTCCCTACCACACAACAGAATCTGTCAGTGAATAATACATACTGCTTTCTGTCTTCTGGCAACTCATTATATGGTGGTGCCTCTTTGGCACAAGTTACCTCTTCAGTTGATACTCCAAAATCTCTGCCTTTCAGCCAGTCCATGTTCTCTTCCAGGATTCCTGAGCAGTTGGGTTTCCCCATTCAAGCCTGCTGCGTAATTAATGCTACCCACTTACTCCACGTAGTGTTGGTTGCATAACATGTAGTGGGGATTCTCCTTTTGAACTTCCAGTGAAACACAGGTAGTTGTGGTGCCAAGAGGAGCTGTGCTTCTGTACCAACAACTTCTGAAGCAGCTTGAATACCCTCATATGCTGTTAGTATCTCCTTTTCAGTTGGGGTGTAATTGGCTTCTGATCCTCAATAGCCTCAGCTCCAGAACCCCAGTGATTGACCTCAAGGTTTCTGGGGTTTTCTGCCAGAGGCTCCAGGTGAGGCCATGTTCCCCAGCTGCAGTGCAAAATAGGTTTTGCACAGTTGGTCTTATATCGACAGGCCCAAGGGCTACTGCATGAGCTATTATTTCTTGTTTGATTTGCTCAAAGGCCTATTGTTTTCTTGGGGCTCCACTAAAAATAGCTCCTCTTTTGAGTCACTCGATATAGAGGACTCACAAGCGGCCTATAGCCTGGAACATGCATTCTCCAGAATCCCACAAGGCCTAGGAAAGTTTGTTTCCTTTTTGTTAGTTAACAGAGACATAGCAGTTATTTTGTTGATCACATCCCTTGGAACGTGGCAACATCCAGCCTGCCATTTTATCCCCAAGAACTGGGTTTCCTCTAGAGGTCCCTTGACCCTACTCTATTTAATGGTAAAACCAGCTTTCAGGAAAATTTATATTATTTTCTTCCCTTTCTCAAAAACCTCTGCTGCTGTGTTGCCCCACTCAATGATGTCACTGATGTATTGCAGGTGTTCAGGAGCTTCCCCGTTTCAGTGTAGTCTGGATCAGTCCATGGCAAACAGTACAGCAGTGTTTCCACCCTTGGGGCAGTTGATTCCAGGTGTACTGGATGCCCCACCAAGTGAAAGCAAACTGTGGCTTGCATGCTGCTGCCAAAGGGATGGAGAAAAATGCATTAGAGATATTATTTGTGACATACCACTTGGCTGCCTTTGATTCAAGTTCATATTGAAGTTCAAGCATGTCCAGCACTGCAACAAGGAGATCTTGGCCAAACTCAAGCAGAAAAAGAGAGCCTACAGAGGGTGGAAGCAAAGACATGGAGCCTGGGAGGGATAGAGACATGGTCTAAGCAGTCAGGGATCAGGTTAGGAAAGCTAAAGTCCAATTAGAACTAAATTTGGACAAGAACATCAAGAGCAACAGGAAAGTTTCTATAGGCATATTGGTGATAAAAGGAAGACAGACAGTGTCACATCTGGAACAGATCTTCCTGGAAAATATGCTAAGGCACATGGAAAAAAATGGTAATTGGTGACAGCCAACAAGGCTTCACTATGGGCAGATCATTCCTGACAAATCTGGTGGCCTTCTACAATGGGGTTACAGCACCGGCAGATAGGAGAAGAGCAACTGACGTCATCTACCCCAGAGGGACTGGCTGGCTTGAGAGGTGGGCCCAAGTTAACACCATGAAGTTCAACAAGGCTAAGTGCAAGGTCCTGCATCTGGGTCGAGGCAACCTCAAACATGAATACAGACTGAGTGATGAGTAGGTTGAAAACAGCCCTGTCAAAATGGGCTTAGGGGTGCTGGTTGATGAGAAGCTCAACAGCAGTCAGCAATGTGCGCTTGCAGACCAGAAAGCCAACTGCATCCTAGGCTGCATCAAAAGCATCATGGCCAGCAGGATGAGGGAGGTGATTCTCCCCATCTACTCTGCTCTTGTAAGACTACGCCTGGAGTACTGCATTCAGCTCTTAGGACCGATCACAAGAAAGACATGGACCTGTTAGAAGGAGTCCAGAGAGTGCCGTGAGGATGATCAGAGGACTGGAGAAGCTCTCCTATGAAGATGCGCTGAAGGAGTTGGGGCCTCCCATTACCTAAAGGGGGCCTACAAGAAAAAAGGAGGGACTCTCTGTCAGGGCATGTAGTGACAGGACAAAGAGTAATGGTTTTAAACTGACAGAGGGAAGATTTAGGTTAGATATGGGGAAGAAATTCTTTACTCAGAGGGTGGTAAGGCACTGGAACATGTTGCCAGAGAAGTTGTGAATAACCTATCCCTGGAAGTTTTTAAGGCCAGGCTGGATGGGGCCTTAAGCAACCTGGGCTAGTGGAAGGTGTCCCAGGCCATGGAAGGCAGTTGAAATTAGATGATCTTTAAAGACCTTTCCAAACCTAGACATTCTGTGATTCTATGAAACAAAACCTGACTTCCACATTTTCCACAAAACACCTAAAAAAAGAGAAGTAAATTCTACAAGCTGTTGTTGAAGCTCCGTACTTAAATTAAAAATGACCATAGTTATTTTCTCTCCCAAGAAAGAAATTCTAGTTAACTTTCAGAAATTTACCCCATATCCTTAGTCCAAGGAGAGGTATGGGAGTTAAGCAATTTGTTGGACAAATTATACTTAAAAGACTGCAGTATTTTTATGAAATACCGGAGCATCCCCTCCACAGTGGAGAAACTGGTTGAACTTCTCTCAGTCTCATATACAAGTACCACTAGGTGTTGAATACCTAATATTCAGGTATATACCGTTATTCAGGTGTGAATAAACAAGAGGCTGAAGGTGTTTACACCTTTTTAAGAAGTGGACAACAACAACAAATACACAATTGTCTACTGTGCATCAGAATGCTGCAGCATGAAACATTGCAAAGTTCAGCTAAACCAACATTCAGATAATTTGCCCTTAATATTCTAAACAATAGTGTTTGGAGCTCAAATAAAGAAACTGAAAATCAATATGGAAGAAGAAATAGCATATGCCAGGCATTACCAAGATTTCTTAAGAGGTGTTTGACTCAAGTGTAAAAAAATAAAAAATACAGCACAAGTTGAATTGATTATTCTTTAAAGATAAGTTAAGGACGGGGAATGGGGGAGCAAGAAGAGAAGACTGAGAAAGGGTATAGGTTGTTCTGAATTAAAATCACTGTAAGTTACAAAATCAAAGGTGACTCATCAGAGGACCAAGAGGCACCAGACAGTGTACAAAATAGATTATAGAATCATAGAATATCCCGAGTTGGAAGGGACCCATAAGGATCATCAAGTCCAACTCCTGGCACCGCACAGGTCTACCCAAAAGTTCAGACCATGTGACTAAGTGCACAGTCCAATCTCTTCTTGAATTCAGACATGCTAACTGTCACTAGAGAAGGAGTAAAACAACAAATATTAAAATCCCGTGCTCTTACAAGGAAGGGCAAAAAAACAGAAAGGATTCCAGTAGAGCCCTCAAAATAAGCATTTGCTGTCATCTCAAATCCAAAGGCTACCTTAGACATTAAAAAAAAAAAAGTCATTACCTCTTCCATCTAACATCTAATTAACATCTAATTTCAATATTAGCTCTCCTGATAAATTTCACAGAACATCTTTTGCTTTGCAAAAGAAGCACCTTGTCTGGGGAAATGGAACTTGACAGTTCTGACTACTTCTGCTTAAGTACAGTCTTGCTAGACCAAAGAAATGTTAATACTAACTTAACAACTGGAAGCTATCTAAGTATTGGTAATTGTTAGCTTTTAATTATATTGTGAAAACATTGTGACACCAAGCCAGTGTATCAGTTTCACCAAATGTAATAACCTTAAAGATTATGAAAAATAAACACTTAAAATGAACAAAGAGATACGAATTATCATTTAATGACATCCCAAATTAATATCCAATAAAGAAAACACATTGTAAAGAAGAAAGGTGAAAAAAATTATTAATAATTGTAAAATATCAATTGTCAGTAGCATTCAGGACAGCGAGATTTCAAGCTTGTATAAATTCATACTCAGTCATGAACGCATCCACCTTTGGATACTGCTAGTAAAAATAAAAGCAGCAAAAATGCAGAAATAGTCAGCAGATCCTTTTGATCTGTACCTGAAACAAAATAACAGCTGCATGTAATCTCATATAATAGTAAGGAAAGAAAAAAAATGTCTGTACTTTTAATCAAAAAAGCTCTGTGGCAACACTTTGAACAACTTAACTTTTTTTTGAACAAGTGCCAAAGATTTCACATAGCTTAAACTTAGTCTTAAACTAGTCAAAGAGAAACTTGCTTTTGATCTGTGAGAAAATAACACATTGGTTAATTTGGAGCTCAGTCAACAGAGCTGTAACGACTATTATCATTGCCACTCCTCACGTTAAACTTCAGAAAAAGGCCTCAAGCAAACAAGCTTGTTGTCCTACGTACATTACAAACCTATCTTCACTGAAACAGTGCATCTGAAATTATGTGAAAGAAATTTCACTTGGTATGACATGGCACCTTGACTAAAAAAAATCTGCATTGGAAGAAGCTACTAAGGGCCTGTTTAAATGCATTAAACATTCTCAAAATGCATTAGTACAAGAAGACAAATGTACTAAGCAAGGTTCTGCCACGCTCATCAAAACCATAGTCATGCACCACCATACAGTAATATTATCAATTATTGGGATGATTGAAAGATTTTGTCCATATAATTTACAAAGGATAAGAAACTCGGTGCTTCAGTGCATACATAGCAAACACATAATCTTAGAGTACGCAATTAAGTCTTTGAATAGCCATTAAATATTTTGTTACAAGGCTTAACGTAAAGAGCTCCAGTCAGAACTTCTACAGCTTCTGTGTAACCACATTTAACAACCCTTTTTGAATCTTTATTACAGTTTCACAATATTCGTATCCTTAAAAGACAGTAACAAATTTCAGCAGAAGTATTAACCTCATGAATCAGAAACTCTAAAAGCACAAAATGTAAGATGCTTCATAGGCACCAGACTGTTCCACATCTTTCTGCAACTTCTACAGGATGTGCTGCAGGTTTCTTAGTCCAGACTAAACTCAACTGACAACACTTGCTGCTTTAATTTAGAGAACAGCTTCTAACTGTGCCCTCTACCAGATTCTTAAGATATGAATCGCAAGACCAAAGACAACCTTTTCTTAGCTTGGATCCAGGAAAGAAATGACATAAGAGTTAATATTACACTGCTCACCATTGCATTTTTCCCCACTTTTCCCCTCTTCCTCCTTAAGGAACTGAGAGAACAGAGTAAATAATAAGAATCTGGAACCTAGTATAAGGCAGAGCTAATCATACCCTAGCTGCCTATAACTGGAAATAGCAATCCCATTTCCAGCTAATCCTCTGAGGAACTCACCTGTACTGCTCACACACAAAGTACATGAAGGATTGGTGAAGTGCATGGGTATATATCTGTATCAACCTGGACTACTGCTATTGGACACGCTTTTTCTGAAGTGTCCCAGAACCTGCACACTGCACGAACAACAATCCCAAGCAGCTCTGTGTAATGAGCACTAGGTCTTTCCTTCCCTTTCACTCCTCACGACATGCCGTGGTTCTATATCTTGTTATGGGGCTGACCCAAACAGAGTGGCTAGAAGCTACTTCCTGATCAGTAAACCATACCCCCAGGTAACTCAGGTCAACTCTGTTTCTTCATCCTTGAATACACAGTGAACACGCTCCTCTGCATTGTAATACACCTGACCACAGCGCAGATGTGGCTCCTCCTGCTGGTACCAGAGCTCTTCATTGAACTCTGGGAAGAAGAACGCAATTTCTCTGCTGGCTGATGCTGGTGAATCTGTTAGAAGAGAGGAAAAATATGAGAAATGATAGTCTTGCACCTCAAAGTTGCACTACGTTTCAAAGGAAAAAGCAGAAGCTGAGGATGCAAAGAAAAGTGCCAGGCTTGGTTGTAACAGGATAGGTGCAGGTGGAATCTGCAGAAGAGACCAAATCATGAACTTTGACACCCTGAACAGAAAGTAAGCAAAGGCAAACAGAACACCATCGTTCACTCAGTCCTCACTGATCTCTAGTCCCTGCCCAGCACTCAGCCAAGAAAGCCTACCTGAGCCATGAGTGGTGTTCCTGGTGTCAGTGAGGCCATAAGCTCCTCGGATGGAGTCTGGGACACTGTTTCGGGCTTGGAATACTTTGGTGGGTCCCATCAGGGTTCTCCAGAGGGAGATAGCATTCTCATGGGCCAAGATATAAGCCCACATAGGGCCACTGAGAAAAGGACACAGAAAGAGCAGAAATAGGTAAGGTTACAACAGGGTATAACTTCTTCATTCTTATAAATATGACAAGCTCCAAGAAGCAAATTAGTTCAATTACAATGCAGTGCTCTCTGAGAAGAGATACAGATCTACTATGACACTAAAAAATAAGACCATGGTTTGGAAATACAGCATGCGCGACCTCCTCCTAGGTGATGGCAAACAAAAAAAGCGGGGATGCCGTTCCTGCAGGGCTGATCCCTGCTATCTGCCCATCCCTCAGCACATCACAAGCACCGTCTCCTGAAGAGATGCATCCCACGCTGAGGTGGACCCCTCCGGATGCAGGAATGCTCGGGCAAGACAAGGGTCCGCCTGCTGTGCGAAGCAAGCTCCCTCCTCGCGCCCCGCGCCGCCCGCCCGCAGACGCGGCAGGTACCTGGCCATGAACTCCACCAGCCGCTGGTAGAAGAACCGCCCTGCGGGAGAAAGGCGCCTGGAGTCACGCGGACCGGCCCGGCGGCCAGGCCCGCCCGCCCCGGGGCCGCAGGCCACCTGCGGACCGCCTACCCGCGTGCTCCCGGTAGAAGCGGCGGCTCTCCTCCCGCCCGCAGCGCAGCTCCTTGGCGCGCACGATGAGGAACCGGTTGCTGAGGATGATCTCGTGCACGGCCTGTAAGGCAGGCAGAGGTGCGGCGGCTAGGCGGGCGGCGCGGACCGCCAGGAAGGACCGCCAGGAAGGACCGCCAGGAAGGACCGCCAGGAAGGACCGCC
>CM021697.1:607746-658242 GCA_011074415.1 Stictonetta naevosa | reverse complement strand
TGCTGGAGAGGTTCCTCCTCGACGGATTGTATCCACGCGCCGCGGCGCCCGGACCCCAAGTTCCCGCTCGTGCCGCCGGGGCCGTCCCCTCAGCCGGCCGGGCGGTGGGGCGCGGCAGAGCGCGCGGCGGGCGCGTGGGCGGCGGGCGGGAGGTGGGCCCGGCCCGGGGAGCTGCGGCGGGCCCGGCGCCGGCAGTCGGTGCGGGGTGAGGGGACGTGCGCCTCCGTCGGCTCCTTAACGCGGTCGCAGCCGCCCCCAGCAGCTCTCCACCTTCGCCCTGACGCTGTACAAGCACCGCGCTCGCGTGGACGGGAAGCCGGTCCTAGTGGGTAAGTGGGGAGTGCCCTGGCCGGAGTTCCGTGGGCCCCGGGGACGGGGTAGTGCCGGCTCTGTGGAGAGAGGGTGACGCCGATGGTGCTGCTGGCATACGCAGCGGTATAGAGACCCTAAAATACGGCAGGGGAGGTACTTGCGATGGGCAAAGAGATCCCAAATGTCAATTTGTAGTAGTCAGAGAAATGGGAGAACGAAAGAATCAGAATCACAGAATTGCAGTGGTTTCACGCTGACAAACAGGTAAGCTCCACTGTGCCCCTCTCTCACTCCCCCTTCTAATAGAAGTCCCTTCAAAGCTCAACCAGTTTGTGATTCTGTGTAATAGATTTACATGGCAAGGTTTTGGTAGCTGGGGGGGGGGGGGGGGAAGAAGGGATGGGACACACAGGGGTGGCTTCTGTGGGAAGATCTGAGAAGCTGCCCCATGTTAGAAAAGAGCCAATTTCAGCTGGCTCCAAAAGGGACCCGCCGCTAGCCAGAGCTCAGCCAATGAGCAATGCTAGTTGTGCCTCTGGGAGAGCAGATTTAAGAAAGGAAAAATACTGCTGTGCTACAGCAGCTGAGAGAGTGGAGTGAGAAAAAGTGAGAGAAACAGCCTTGCAGACACCAGGGTCAGTGAAGGAGGGGAAGAGGTGCTCCAGGTGCTGGGGCTGAAGATCCCTGGAAGCTCATGGAGGACCATGGTGGAGCAGGCTGTCCCCCTGCAGCCTGTGGTGTACCACTGCAAAGCAGATCTCCATGGTGGAGCAGACTCTAGGCTGGAACTGCAGCCTTCAGAGAAGAGCCCCCATTGGAGCAGGAGGCCTGGTGGGAGCTGCTGCCCATGGTACGGACCCATACTGGAGCAGTTCTTGAAGAACTGCAGTCTGTGGGATGCCTAGGATCAGTTCAGAAAGAACTGCATCCCATGGGAGGGACCCCATGCTGGGGGGCAGGGGAGGACAGTGAAGATGAAGGAATGGCAGAGATGATGAAGTGTTATGGACTGAATGCAGCCCCCGCTCCCCCCCCCCGAACAGCTCAGGCAGAAGATGTAGAAGAGGGTGGATGGTGGGGGAAGGTGTTTTTAATTTGGTTTTAGTTCTCACTGCTGTAATTTGTTAGCAGTAGGCAATAAAGTTTCATTAATCTTCCCATGGTGAGTCTGTTTTGCCCATGATGGTAATTGGTGAGTGAACTCCCTGTCCATATCTGAACCCATAAGCCTTTTTTCATCACATTTTCTCCCCTTGTTCTTTTGATGAAGGGGAGTGAGAGAGTGGCATGGTAGAGCTTAGCTGTCCATCAGTATGAAAGCACTGCAGTTCTGTACTGCTGCCTGTGTCACTACGATTTCTGCATTTTCAGCTCTGGAGGGGACTGTGAGATGTCATCTAGCCCATCTCTATACAGGGGAAATTCTTTAATTAATGACAGTCTTCACGGATACTTACCTATTTCATTTAGTCAAATACTTCTAACAATAAAGACTGCTTAGGCCATCTTTTCCAATATATGTGTCCTTACTGCTAGAAAGTTTCTTGACACTCAGTGTGAATCTTCTCTATCCAAGGTAAACCAGTTATTTCCTATGTTTCCTGGGCACTGAAAAAGTTTTTTCCACTTTCTGCTTGCATCAGTTTTCAACATGTTTGAGTGTTGTAGCTTTTCCCTTTATTTCTTATCTCTTTTAGGCTAAATAACCTCAGTTTATTCTGCCTTTTTCACAGGTGATTCTTGATTCTTCCTCTGAATTCTGTTCAGTTGGTTCATGATTGAAATATGGTTTACAAAATTAGAGATGATCCTTCATCAGAGACTTGCTAGTGTATATCATTGCTTTGAGTTAGGAAATGCTGCAATTCTTAAACAACTAGTATCTGTAGTATAAGAAAGCACAAGGTCTCCTTTTTCTGTTTGAGTTTGGCCTGAATCTCCATGTACATCCATTTTTGCCTGATTTCCTCCTTGTTGGAATGCATCACTTCTGAGCTTGGAGGAAGTGATCACTGAATATTAACCAGCTTTCTTGGGCTCCTCTTCTTTCCAGGGCTTTGTCCCATAGTACTCTACCAAGCAGATCCCTGAAAAGGGCAAAGTCTGTTCTCACAAAGTCCAGGGTATCAAGCTTGCTGTGCTCCCTGCTTGCTGCTCTCTGGATCCAAAACTTCACCATTTCATGGTCACTGCAGCCAAGCCTGCCCTTGAGTTTCACATTCTCCATCAGCCCCTTCTTGTTGGTGAGAATGAGGTCTGGCAATGCACCTCTCCTCATGGGCTCTTTTATCACTTGGAGAAGGAAGTTGTCATCAATACATTCCAGTAACCTCCTGGATTGCCTATGCCCTGCTGTGCTGTCCCTCCAACAGATAATGTGGTGGTTGAAGTCCCCCATGAGAACCAGGGCTTGTGAAAGTGAGGCTGCTTCTATCTGTCCTCATCTGCTTGGTCTTCCTGATCAGGTGGCCTGTAGCAGACTCCCACTATAATGTCACCTGTCCCTGCCTTCCCTGTAATCCTGACCCATAAGCTCTCAGCTCCTTATTCATCCCCAGGCAGAGCTCCATGCACTCCAGCTGCTGATTGACATGGAGAGTGGTGCCTTCCCCTCGCCTCCTCTGCCTGTCCTTCCTGAAGAACCTGTATCCTTCCATTAACACTCCAGTCATGGGAGCCATCCCATGGTCTCCATAAAACCAATGAAGTCATAGCCCTGAAGGTGTGTGTACATCTCTAATTCCTCCTGTTTATTCCAATACCACGTGCGTTAGCACAGAAACATTAAATTTGAGCCCCTAATGAAGCTGTCTTACTGGCTGGAATTCCTTTGTGTTGCTCTTCAGGTGCTCTCCTGCTGACCCATGACCTTTCTCCAGGCTCTGAGCATCTATTGCTGGCACTGGCATCAAACTGGGAGGAACAGGATCAATTGAGGGTCCCCTCCTCCAGCAGCTCTAGTTTAAAGCCCTCTTCACCAGCTTGGCAAGCCTATGACCAAAGATGTTCTTCCCCTTCTCTGACAGGTGGACCCCATCAGCCGCCATCAGATGAGGTTTCTGAAAGCGAGTCCCATGGTCTAGGTAGCTGAACCCCAGCCTGTGGCACTAGTCCTGTAACCATCTGTTGATTTGCCAAATTCGAGTGATCCTTCCAATCCCCTTCCCTTTGACCAGCAGGACTGATGAAGAAACTACCTGTGCTCCCGAGTCCCTTACTGCTGCTCCCAGGGCTCTGTAATCCCTCTTGATACTCCTCAGACTGCTCCTGGCTGCATCACTGGTGCCCACATGAAACAGCAACAGCTGATAATAGTCCTTAGGCTGTACAAGGCTTGTCAGTATCCTGGTAACATCCCTGGTATGAGCTCCCCTGGTAAGCATCAGATCTCCCTCAAGAGTGGATCAGGTCAACAGATGGGCACCTCCGTGCCTCTCAGAAGAGATTTGCCTCCTACTATCACCTGTCACCTTTTCTTAATTGGACTAGTTGTTACACAGGGAGCAGACTGCGTTATCTTACTCTGCTCCATCATCCCTGCAATAGGTCTTTCATTCTCAGTCTGCAAAGGGGTGAAATAAGGGCATCTCAGGCTTTGGGGGAAGACTCTTCCTCCTCTTGATCCTTGTTGCTGCCAGCTTCCACTCTCCAGTGTTACTGGTCTCACTTCCTTCAGTGAGTGACAGGGAGTTTTGGGCTGTTTGGCTGTGCGCTGTGAGTCCCCTGCAGACTGTGCTAGGATCCAGCTATCCAACTCTTCAGCCTCCCTGATGCTACGCAGCATTCTCACTGCCTCCTGCAGCTCAGCCACCCAATGCTAGAGGTCCTCCTACCTTTTGCAGGCAGTTCTGCCGCCTGTCCCTGCCCCAAGGGAAAGATCTAGGCACTTCAAGCTCTCAGAAGTCTGCACTGCAGCCTCACCTTTCAGTAGCTCTGTCTTCGTGGAAGCATCATCCACTGCTGGGGCAGACAGCACAGACCACGCAGCCAGACCCACAGCCTTTGCCCTGAGACAAGTGCCCACCATTCTGCCCTGAGGATCAGGTAGGGTGAGCACCCTTGGCCTATGCAGATGGGCAGGGAATGGAGCCTGACTGCAGGGTTAAGGTGTTGTCAGTGCCTCCCACTCAGCCACTGGAATGGCCTTCCCTCATGGGGCACCCTCCTGCGCCAACTGCCACAATGTGCTCCTGAGGGGCTGCTTATGGGGGTGTGAGGGGTGGCCACTGTCACTGCTGGCCTGCCCACGGCTCAGCAGCTGCTCTCACCCCAGCTGCTGGCCCCTGGCAGGTCTCTGTACTCCCCCAGGGCTTCCCTGACTCAGGAAATGCCCTACTATGATGCGTACAGAACATGCCTGCCCAGAGCTGATCGCCTTGGCAGTAGGTCATGGTCACTTGGTGTTTGTTCCTTGTAAGTGAGGATGCTGGAATGGCACACTGAAAGAGTCAAGCAATTTTAGAAGCTAAACAAAACTACCCATAATGAATGCAAATGTAGTCTGATGAATACTTGCCTATATTTTGGGCAGTTTAAGAAGTCACTGTCCAGAAAGTCAGATATAGTATCTAGTCAGAAACTAACCTGTATTTCAATATGAAGTAGACGCTAAGGGAAGTGGCATAATAGTGTTTATGGAGATTGGTGTGCTTCAGTCTAGCTGACAGCATAACTACATCTAGTGCTTCTTACTTGAAGCTGCATAAATTTATACAACACATAAGACACAAATTTTAGCCCATAAATCCGGCAAGAGGAGGGGGGGAAATCTCTATTTGAAGCACACAAACAGAAAATGGAGTTAAAATATTAATGACTGTTCAGGTATGCTTCATGATACCTAGTATACAAGGTACTTAATGAATTGGGACCCGTCTGTCTCAGGCTAACTTCATAATCTTAGAAGCAGTTGTGCCCTTGGAAGGAGCAGATTCAGACTGTCTGGGAGAGTCAATGGAACATTTCCTTTAGCAGGCACCTGGCTAACACAGATTAACACAGATGTAAGAAATCAAGCTGCCTCAAGACATTTGGATATTGTTTTCTATTGTCATCTCTAGTGACAAAGTACTATACATTGTTACTACTCTTTTTACCTTTGACTAGCTTTATCTTACTGTTCTTATCTGATGACTTCTCTTGCTAGAATGTTTATACCAATGTTGTAGCTAAGACAAGATCCTAGTTTTGCATGATTTCTTGATACTGGAATGTTTCAGATTAGTGAGGTGAAACATAATGTGTGACCCTGAGTACATGGGCAGGTCTTTGCATCCTGCTTTTAAGTCGTAAGAAAAAGAGAACTTAGGGCATTGTATCATCCTCAGCTTGATTTTTGTTTGTTTGTTTGTTTGTTTGTTTTCTGTTTTTCTGTCTTATAGATTTCTGGGACACAGCTGGGCAGGAGAGGTTCCAGAGCATGCATGCATCCTATTACCATAAAGCTCATGCTTGTATCATGGTAAGGGTAGTGTCCCAGCTGTGATCTGTTGGAATTTTGGCTGATGGGGTCCCAGTTGACACTTGGCCTGTTTGTTACTTTTTCCAATTATACTGTCCTATATTTCTTGTCTCTTTGAGTTGTTTTAAAAAAACTTTCCTACATTGTTTTCTATTCTCTCACCAGATAAAGCCAGTGTAGCTGGGTATGTTTACCTTTCTTGTATCTTTCCAGATAGCACTAATACTGTATTCCCTGGGTTTTCTTTCTTCTAAGTTTCCTCTCGTTCATCACTGTGTTTCCAATAATGTGGTATGTACAACTAAATGCATTTTTTTAGAAGCAGTCTTGCCGGTTGATGTGAAGGAAATGGCACTCGCTTCTTGCTCTGCAATGTGACTTTTGAATTATGTTAACAAAACTGTTTTAACGTGTTCTGCAGGGGTACTACATAAAATATTCTTATCTGGTCTTCTGCCTTTACTATTTTCACATACTTTGAGCTTCCAATTTTTCTAGCTCAAATTAACTTTGTTTTCTGACTCCTAACCCACTTAGGTCTCTTGGTCTGTATTAGTGCTCTAACTTTTCACTATATCTCATCACTTGTGAGCATCAGTCAATTTTACTGATATTTTAATGTAATTGTTATATTAGAGAAGCCTTCCATCTGACCCTATTGACTTAGCAGAACAGGTCTTTCCCAGTGATATGTCATGGGTGATAAAGTGCTTGTCATTGAATGAAATAAGCATGTAAAGGAAAATGGGGGACTGTTGCCTGCATCATGCAAAGAAGGGGGCTGGCTACATATTTCAAGGCTTGCTGGATGTTCTCCATATTCTCTTTCATGCTTTCTAACAAAGGCCAGTTTCCCATGTTGATGCCCTCCTGGGAAAATTACGGATGCTGTACATATGTTTGGTGTGGTAGTTTTATCAGGAGCTGTCCTACTGTTGGACCCATGATATAGCTGGTTCTTTTTTGGAAGGTGTTTGATGTGCAGCGAAAAGTCACCTACAAGAACCTGAGCAGCTGGTACAAGGAGCTGAGAGAATTCCGCCCAGAGATCCCTTGCATTGTGGTAGCCAATAAAATTGATGGTGAGTATATCTTCTTTTAGCCTCCCAGAATTGTGAAGTTATTCTCTTCTTTACCTATTAGTGAAAGAATGTCATTCATCTGTTGGGTCCAGATAAGTTCTTGAATATTAGTCCCTCAGGGGCTGTATTTTACCAAATAAATAGCTGGGTCCTCTAGAGGCCTTTCATGGTGTCTTTTAGGCTCTTGTCCTTGTTTTATTAGCAAATAAAATACAAATTTGATCCATTTAAAATTTATTCAAGCGATGTCCTTCCAGTTCTGTCCTTGCCATGCTGCCCATTTCATCCATCAAGTACACAAAAGCTGGAGCAGTACTTAGTCAAAAATTACAGGATGTCTTGGTGGAAAAGGAGCATAATCTGTTCTGCAGCTTCCCTTGATACAGTCAGTAAATGCCTTTGCATTGCTAATTCAGCGTGCAGGTTTCCATGGGACTCTTCCATGCCACAGTATCTAAATATGCCTGCTGGAAAACTTGTTCACCTTCCACTGCAGATGACTGGATGATTGCCTCCTCTTAGGAATGCTAGCTAGGCTTTCAGAACTGCTGGTATTTAGGTTGTGATCTGTCTTCTGCATTCCATGAGAGTGCATAATGCATCACCATCAGCTTTCTGCTCAGCATCTAAGAGAGAAGACATACCCATAGGTCCATAGTCTCCTGCTCTATTGGTTTTCTGTCAAGTACCACGTCAGACACGGGCATCCTTGCTGATGTTCATGGTGGAAAGTCATCACAGCTATGAATAGGTGTCTCCATCTGAATAAGGTGTCTGGGCTCCCACTGCAGTTTGTGGAAGTTCATTTGATTCAGTGGTGCGGTTTAGGCTATGATGATCTTACCTAATAAAAGCCTTTCCTACAGGATGTGTCAAGTCAACCTTGAATCCACTGATTGCATGGGCTGTACAGGAAGTCCAGACAAATGAACTTGCTGTTGACAGTCATATTATAGATAGTACTTCTTTGTAGATGAATCCTGCTCCTAGTGTTCTATGTGAGAGTGGACACTGCTCCAAGAAAATCTTCTCCCTTGCCTTTGCTGTATTCCACCAGGACAAGGAAATGATCACTCAACACAGACCCAGCCTGTGAAATGGTGGAGCCAGCTTCCTACAAGGAGGTAGAGTGTAGCTGCCTGGGCAGTGCTCACTGGCAGGTCTTTGGTCTGAACTACTTCAGCTGTTGCTTCTGTGAGAGAGGCGAGATTGTCTGGAGTCATCTTCCTTCTGTGCATACAAGCTGTCTGTTAGTCAAAACTTTGAGCTGTTACTGCTGTGTCAGCATTTTCTATAAATATGAAGTACATTTATTCCAAAACTGAAAGCTTCTGGCCTACTGATGTTGGAGTAGCTGGATCTAATTGCCTGCTAAGTAAAAAAAATATAACAGTTGAGTCATTTGTACGCTTGTACAAAATGTACATTTGTCATTTGTGAGTTTGTCTTTGATTCACAGTAATATAGTTTACATGGCATAAGGGCAGTGAGCAAGTATGGTTAAAACACCCAAACTGGAAGGAGAGGCATGGTTTGTGCTGTCAATGTTATCCAGGTCATATGGACACACAGCAAAATCACAGAGATGTACCTAGAAAATATTCACAGTTGCTGCAAAGTGAGTGAACTGGTATGTTCTGAGCTGCAAAACATTATGCATTTACAGCACATCAGAATATATCTATAATGCAGTCAGACACCATGGATAAAGCAACAAGAACTCTCTCCTTTTGTTTTGTCTTCTTGCCAGTTGTCTGCTGATGCTGTTGCTTTTAAAATCCTCTAACTTTTGTGGATTCACCTGACCTTGTACTGCAGAGACCAGGCCATGACAGCTAAACCAGACTCTGGTCTCCATCTGTTCCATCATCCCTGTGTATGTTGACATTCTGCCTACAGTGATGCTTTACTGACCATTTTTCCTTTTTTTCCTCCAGTGGATATGAAGGTGACCCAGAAAAATTTCAACTTTGCACGGAAGTTCAGTTTACCCTTTTACTTTGTGTCTGCTGCAGATGGCACTAATGTAGTGAAGGTAAAACACAGCTGTTTGGCTCAATGTCTGTGAGACCTCTGTAAAGTCCAAGCACATGGAGACTGCTGTAGGCACAGAGAGTAGAAAATGGGCTGGTACTTCTGCTTGGCTACTCGTGACTGTCATGATAACTAGAGGTAGTTGTAGAGTGTTTTTTTGCTTATTTGTTTTTCCTTGGGGTGTGGGTACAGTTTCCACTTACTAAAGAAACCCAGTGCCCTTTGCTTTGAGTGACAAGTGTTCTCCTTCTCATCAGCTCTTCAATGATGCTATCAAACTGGCAGTTGCTTATAAACAGAATTCAGGAGATTTCATGGATGAGGTCATGCAGGAACTGGAGGTAAGAAAGGCCCTACTTCCTGCACTCCTTCCTCTCTTAAATGACTAGTGTGTCCTTTTCCCCCTCAGTAAAAGCAGAGCTTGTACCAAAGGGTGAAACCTTGCAGGACTAAGAGATAATCCTTATGCTGGTGACACCACTAGGTTTGTGTGCTGTTCATATCTAGGCTGGAAGGGGCGAGGTAGCGACCCTCTGAAGAGCTCATGTTGCCCTAGCCTGAACTTGAAAGAATCACAGCAGAGTGTAGCTGTCATGATTTTCAGCATTTCCTTGTCCTATTTCTTTCCAGAGCTTTGACCTTGAGAAGAAGAGTGAGAATTTGTCGGATAAGGAGGAGAGCTTTCCTGAAGAGAAGCCCCCATCTGCCTAAGGACCAGACTCTGAGTCTATCATGTCTCTCTGCTCCAGTTGTCAGGGGCTAGTTAGAGCTGTCCTCCACAGAGGAAAGCAATTTTTCTCATGCCCTGAGAACTCTGGTGATGGGCAGCTGGGCCTTTCTCCTTCTTGTGGGGGCGTGACCGTGACCTTCGCTGACTGGGCCCTAACCCTCTGCACATCACAGTCAAGGAAAGGGTGAAGTATCCACTCTGTTACTAGTTACTGCATGCTTCTTCAAGGCAAAGCTTGCTGGGAGAGCTAAGCCACTGCTTGACCTGCAGAGAAGGGTCCTGCCCAGATGCTTTAATAGTATCTACTGGAGAAAACACACTAAAGATTTTTTAAAGGTTTGAACTTGGGTTCTTCTTGCACTTTTGTTATAAGGCAGTCCAATTACTGTAGAGTTCAACTGCCAGCCCTTCCCATTCATTTCACAACCTAGCCAGTGCTGACTCTCACTCCACCCGTTATCTCTTCTGCAGCTTCTTTGGGTTTCTCTTCCCTGTTCTGTTATGGGGCAACTAGATCTGTAGACTTCTGGACATAGGAAATTTCTCCTTTCAGGTCCTCTAGTGTTTAATCGGGTGGACTCTCACACCCAGGAGGCTTCTCCCATCCCAGGCTGATGGATGTGGCTGCTCCTGTTCCCATGCATGATGTAGTATGCATTCCAAAGAGCTGGGTACAAGAACACAGAGACATATACCATTAAAGCGGATGGCAAAACAGAATCACACAATCACAGAATGGTGGAGGTTGGAAGGGACCTCTGAAGATCATCTAGTCCAACCCTCCTGTCGAGCAGGATCACCTAGAGCACCTTTTGCAGTATGGCATCCAGGCAGGTTTTGAATATCTCCAGTGAAATAGACTTCACAACCTCTCTGGGCAACCTGTTGTAATGCTCTGTTACTCTCACAGTAAAGAAGTACCCCCTCATATTCAGATGGAAAACAGATTAACACCGGTAGAACAATGTCCTTACCAACACTCATGTAAACATAAACACCACTTAGATGATCGTGAACACAAACCAGTAATTTTCTGTCTCTAAAGTTATCAGGACTGGTGTTCAGTGGGGAAATACACATGCAGCTTCACTCCATAAGCAGAGCAGATTTATATAGCCTTCAAATAACAGCATGGGAATTAAATCCATATAATAGCTGTGGCTGGATGTCAAGCTCCTCAGCCACTCATTGAGGCAGGACTTGGGTCTTTCCTGATCTGAGCCTCCTTGTGCATGAGCTAGTCCACCTTTAAGTTCACAGATACATTGCGCACACACTCACACGGACACACACTGATCCCACCAGTAGCTGGCTCTGGGGATTCTTGATGTTGCCAGCTGCTGTCCCTGAGACCTCTGGGCCAGTACTACATGCAATCCCTTCTCCTGTTGCACCCTCCTCCCTCAGCAGGCATGGCTTCAGCCTTTTTGGGTGACACTTTCTTTCCCCTTTGTGGTCTACAGTCTGCATATTTTACAGGTGCCAAGTATGGAAATCCTTGCCTTGCACAGGAGATTGAATTGGGATGAGGCATGGTTAGCTGTGAAAATAGGCAGCTTTATTTCTTGAACTAAGTAAACTTGAGTGTTTGTGTACAGTCAGAGGAGGGTGGATGAGACAGAGCAGGCCTTTGGCACTGGGGCACTGGGGCTGCCCTTGGATCAACAGCCCCTGAAGAAAATGGTTATGGTACACTGCAGCCTGCACTGGATCATGCTCAGCCTGCTGCTCATGCATTATTTCCCCTTATAACCTGCAGGAGTTCCTGCAACAAATTAAAGAATTCCAGGAGTTTCTGGCGTGGAAATGGACACGATCTAAATGGGCCTGATGATTGTGATGGTATTGGCCTTGGCCTGTGGACAGTGGTTGAGACAAGGACAGGCTGTGGTGTTGAAGTAACCTCTCCTGCTGGATGCAGCCCCATGTGTACCAGGATCCATTCGTAAAAGTGCTGAGTGGAGGTGTATACTCCAGGCCGATGCATTCTACCACAGCCTGTCCCCCAGCTGGTCACACCAACGAGCCAGTAGTAGTCAGCAGTGTTATCTTTGCACACGAGAGGACCACCGCTGTCACCCTGCAGTGGAGGAGAGAAGCCTAAGGTGTTACTAGGTGTCCACTGTCAGCAGCAGAGCTGGCTCCTCTCTCCCAGCTCCTCCCAGAGCTGTATTCACAGCACAGAAAAGCTCTGCTTGGGTTCTGGAGCCTACAGTGGCTTTTCTGGGAGGAGGTTGTGGGCATGGAAGGTAGGTCTCTCTCTCTCTCTCTTTTCTCTTGTGCAACAATCCCGTCTGTGGGAAGAGGGGTGTTCCAGGTTTGGGTCTACGGGGCACCAAGAACATTGCATGGGCTCTCTGGGCAGAGTCTTGGGGATATGAGACAAGGGGAGCCTGGGCAAGGACCTGCAGATGGGAAAGGGAAGGTGAGCTCCAGAAGTGGTGGGGACCCAGAGCTAGAAGGGTTGCTGGCATGGGCTGGTGTTCGTTTGGGCAGGTATGTCAGGGCTACCCACATGGCAGTGTGTTGACTTGTAGCATGCTCCTACCTGGCAGGTGTCGATGCCACCCTGCATGTAACCAGCACACAAGTTGTAGGTCTTGATGGCCCCTCTATACCACCGGCTGCTATTGCAGAGTTTGATGTCAATGAGATGGACCACAGCCTCCTGCAGGACATCGGGAGATCGTCCAGCTGCAAGCACATAGAGAAATTGTCACCCAGCAACTCATTGGCAGTTCTTTTCCCCCCTGACTGTGCGAACCTCTTCCCTAAGTCTTGGCTTTGTGTGTTGAGAGGCACTTTGCCGATGTTTCCCTTCTGTCTTGGTTTGGGAAATGGGTCAGGTCCATCTCTCTGTAGGCGTACTTCCGCATGGCTTGACCCTGGGTTGTGCCTCTGCCATCAGGGAAGCCCAACCCCTGTCTCCCCAGCATGCTAAACTTTCACTCTGGACAGCAGTGCTTTTGGGAACTCACATCTTTCCTCTGTAGAACCCCAACCACTGATGTGGCAGCTTGACAGCTCTGACACTCCCAGCGAGGCATCAGGCACGCAGGCAAGTTGTATATATTGGCTGCACTGGACAGGTTGGTCCAATTCCAGCAGTGCAACGTCGTGCCCTGTTTTGTTATTTCTATAATATTCATGAATCACTAGCCGCTTAATATTGCGCACTTCAACCTCAGGGCCCAGCTGAGTCAACCGGTTGGCACCGATCACCACACGCCACATCGTGACATAACTGGAAGGAGATAGAGAAAGGGGTCAGAGGGTGCAGAGCCATGTCCTGTAGCAGCCCAGCAGTTCCCTGATTCCTGCTTTATGGAGGAAAAGGGAAAGCAATGCTATGAGGGCTGATAGCCCTTGTATGCTTTGGGCACAAGGAACATTGATGTGGAGGCTGCTAGGAAGCTTGGTGTGAGCCAAGCCTTCTCACAAGCAGTCCCTCAGCTGTGTTTTGCCGTGCCCAGGCACCAACCATATTGCAGGGAAAGAGATGGGCCCTTACCTTGCGTTATCGAAGCAGTGTGCTGCTGTGAGGACCCACTGTGGGCTGATGAGGGACCCTCCACACACATGTCCAACGCCTGAATACCAGGGATTCTGGATGCTGACAATCCAGGGCCAGGCCCCTGGCTGGGCATTCGTGCCACCCACGACACGCATCATGCCGTAGTGACTGGCCATGGGCCGGAGCCCGCAGGTCCTGTAATCAGAAACTCTTTACTGCCTTGCTCGCCTTTCCTTTGCTCTGTTCATGCTGAAGGTGAGCCACCTTCCCTCCCCGTGCGGCACCGTGTGGACAGTGGGGCCCCTGGGTTGTCTCTGACCATGCCCATTTCTGCTTTAGCCCTGCAGATGAGTTGTGCCAGCAGCCTGGGTGCTGGTGAGGTATCGAGCTTCCCCCATGGGGTCTTGGAAGCTCTGATGTGGCTACAGGGGACAAGAGGACATCCTCCAGTGACCTCCATAAGGGTTCCCCCAGGCTCCCTCCCAAAGCCTCAGGCTACTCACACACAGTTGCTTGATGCGCCTTGCACAGGCCAGCACATGGCCAGCAGCAGGAGGAGGGGCAGCACATTCATCACTCCCTGTGGAAAGAGGCAGTTGCTCATGCCCCGGGCTTGTGGCGACCAACGCAGCAGCCGATCGTGGTGTGGTGCCCGCGTTGCCCGCGGAGCCCTCAGCACCAACGCCGATGTCACAGAGCCCCTGGTTCCGGCTGCTGGGCACGGCTGTGCTGCTGCCACCTGGGTGGCTGCATGGGGGGGGTTCCAGGCAGGAAAGGAGGTGGAAGCTGGGCTTGGGCTCCCCTGACAGACACCCCCTGAATGCTCTTCTGGTGGCACGAGTGTGTGCAGGCCACATGGCAGGCAGCAGCTCATAGCTCCAAGCACTGACTGCTGACAGCTAGCAGGAGACACCAAAGCGTGATCTTGTAAACTGTGTGGGAAGTTCACTGCCACCCTGCTCTCTGCAGCTGCTTACCAGCAGGTTCTCCCCAAAGACATACAGCACAGAACATAACTACTGTAGGCAGTATGCATGTTTGAGTGCAGTGGAGCTAGGCTGGATACAGCTGTGGCAGATGAGCAGTGATGTGTAAGCTGAATAAGCCAAGCATACCAAACCAGGGTTAACCTTCCTACACAACTCATAGTGTAAATGCACACCTTACACACGCTATGTCAGCCATAGCAACATCCTGTAGCAGGATTCACATTGTTGATCTTAATGAGTAATATTGTCATTCTTGGCCAAGTCTGGCAATATCTGTTGTGGAGTCTGGTATATTTGGCTAAGCACACATAGTTCTATTCATATTCCTGCTCTCAGCTCCACATTCTCCACGGCTTTCCTGAATACTGCATCAGCTTCTTATCGGCCTGCTTACTACTGCTGTATGGGCGTATCTTGTTTGCATGCTGGAATGCTGGGAAGTTACAGGAGAAAGGCTGGAGCCAGCAACTTGGACTGCAATTTTTACAAGCAGGACTGGGTCCCCAGAAAGGAGAGCAGTGACTTCACAGAATCACAGAATTGTAGGGGTTGGAAGGGACCTGAAGAGATCATTGGGTCCAACCCCCCTGCCCAAGCAGGTTCCCTAGAGCAGGTTGCCCAGGCAGGCGTCCAGACGGGCCTTGGATATCTCCAGAGGAGACCCCACAGCCTCCCTGGGCAGCCTGTTCCAGTGCTCTGTCACCCTCACCGCGAAGAAGTTCTTTCACATGTTGGTGCGGAACTTCCCATGTTCAATTTTTTGGCCATTGCCCTTGTCCTGTCCCCACAAACCACTGAAAAGAGGTTGGCCTAATTCCACTGTCTCCCACACTTAAGATATTTGTAAACATTGCTAAGATCCCCTCTCAGTCTTCTCAAGGCTGAACAGACCCAGGTCTCTCAGCCTTTCGTCATAAGGGAGATGCTCCAGTCCCCGTGTCCTCTTTGCGGCCCTCCGCTGGACTCTTTCCAGGAGATCCCTGTCTTTCTTGTACCGGGGAGCCCAGAACTGGACACAGTACTCCAGGGGAGGCCTGCCCAGGGCAGAGTAGAGGGGGAGGATAACCTCCCTTGACCTGCTGGCCACGCTCCTTTTAATGCACGCCAGGATCCCATTGGTCTTTTTGGCCACTAGGGCACACTGCTGGCTCATGGTCAACCTGTCATCCACCAGGACCCCCAGGTCCTTCTCCACAGAGCTCCTCTCCAGCAGGTCATCCCCCAGCCTGTACTGATACATGCAGTAAGAACAGCAGACTTGAAGAACAGCAGCTGTAAAGCTTGTGAGAGGTGGAGGAGCTTCTTACTGCTACCTGTGCTTGCGCAGATGGATGTAGAGGCAACCTGGTTCCTTGGAGGACAGAGAAGCACAAGATTTAGCCTCTGGCTGAAAGTGGAATAGCTGTTCTCAAGACCCTTGATGCTGAGCATGGCTTTATAGACACCAGAACTGGGCTCCAAACATACTGGACTCAAAACTGCTGTCTGAAAATTGACCTGAAGGTGGTGCCCCAAATCTGCTTATAGTAGACTGAAGGCCTTAGAGCAGACAATTTCTTTTCTGTGGGTACAAGGCCCAGGTACTTGTAATGCCATAAGGAATCACAGCTCCTTGGGACCCAGCAGTTGGAAACACCACATGTCTAAGGCCAGCTACTGGGGGGATCACTGTGCACATGCATTTCACTACTTAACTTGAAGCTGGACTAGCTCATGAACAAGAGGAGACTCTTTCTGTCATGTGGATGTAGCCCACCTGATTGCAATCAGCTCCAGCATTCACAGACCTTACAGATGGACCAGGCCTGCCAACTGCCAGCCACATCTCCACCTTCTGGAGTCATGAGGTGTTTGTCGTCATATAGACTTGTTTGAGCTGCATACCCTAAACTGCTTCATAGAATCATATAATATCCCAAGTTGGAAGGGATCATCGAGCCCAACTCCTGGCACCACACAGGTCTACCCAAAAATTCAAGCCATATGACTAAGAGTATAGTCCAAACACTTCTTAAACTCCAACAGGCTTACTGTCGTGACTACATCCCTGGGGAGCCTGTTCCAGTGCGTGACCAACCTCTCGGTGAAGAACCTTTTCCAGATATCCAGTCTGAACCTCCCCTGTCACAGTTTGACACCATTCCCGCGGGTCCTATCACTGGTCCTTAAAGAGAATAGATTGGCGCCTTCCCATCCACTCCCCCTTGTGAGGAAGCTGTAGACCGCAATGAAGTCTCCCCTCATCCTCCTCTTTTCCAGGCTGAACAGACCAAGTGACCTCAGCCGCTCCTCCTATGTCTTCCCCTCTAGGCCCTTCGCCATCTTTGTAGCCCTTCTCTGGACACTCCAACAGTTTCACGTCCTTTTTGTACTGTTGCCCCAATCTGCACAGTACTCGAGGTAAGGCCACACTAGTGCAGAGTAGAGCGGGACAATCACTTCCCTCGACCAACTAGCAATGCTGTGCTTGATGCATCCCAGGATACGGTTGACCCTCCTGGCTGCCAGGGCACCCTACTGGCTCATATTCAGCTTGCTATCAACCACAGCCCCCAGATCCCTCTCTGCAGGGCTGCTCTCCAGAGTCTTGTTGCCCAGTCTGTCCATATAGCCAGGGCTGCCCTGTCCTAGGTGCGGGACCCGGCACTTGCTCTTGTTAAACTTCATGTGGTTGGTGATTGCCCAGCTCTCCAATCTCTGCAAGGCCTTTCCACCCTCAATGAGTCAACAACTCCTCCCAGTTTAGTATCATCAGCAAATTTACTCAAAACACCCTTCTAGTCCTACATTCAAGTCGTTTATGAAAACAATGAAAAGAACTTGCCCTAAAATGGAACCATAGGGGACCCCATTGGTGACTGGCCACCCACCTGATGGAACTCCATTTATCATAACCCTTTGAGCCCTACCCATCAGCCAATTGTTCACCCATTGTATGATGTTTTTATCTAGCAGTATATGCTGGACATTTTGTCCAGTAGGATCCTAAGAGAAACTGTATTGAAAGTTTTACTGAAATCCAAAAAGATTACATCAACTGGCTTCCCTTGATCAACTAGATAGGGGATCTTAACATAAAAGGAAATCAGATTTGTTAAACAGAACCTACCCCTCGTGAACCCATGTTGGCTGTGACCTATGAATGCATTGTCCCACAGGTGCGTTTCAGTAACTCCCTAGGAGACTTCCCACCTAGATATATACCTTCTGCAGTATCTGTACAGAACCCTGCCCCATAAACTGCCAGGACCATCGAGCTCATCGTTCTCTTGCTGTGCCTTTAGCCCTTGGAAAGTGATGATGCTGCAGCTCTCGACTGTTCAGCATACTTCCAACTGAGTTGAGATCTCCACTGGGGCATGCCCTTTGCTGCATCTTAAACATGGTCTAAAAGGAGCTGTGCTGGCTCTGGTGATGATGCTACATCCTGGTCCCTCCCTGATCAAGTCAGAGTTTCTGTCAAGAGACCTCAGCTTGAAGGTCCAGCAAATACTTGCACACCCTGCAGGGTTGGTAACCTTCCAACCCTGCAGCTCACTATGCCAGCACTCTGTCAGAGGTGTCACTGAGCTGAACTTCCAAGGTAGCTCCAAGGCTAAGCTTGATTAGTTGTGGGGGAGGGTCTGGTGCATTTGGGATAGGCACCACTGTGAAGCCACAGAAGGGGATGGAGCAGCAAGAGGCTAGGAGCAGTGGCAGCAGGAGGGCTTGGGAGTACAGTTTGGTATGCAGCAGGGTTGCAGGGCAGGATCCTTGCCCTTCCTGATTTGACTTTCTCCAAACTCCATGTGCTGTTCAAAAAGCATCTTCTGCAGTTTGATGTCTTTCAGGACTTGCCAAATCTCTGGCCCTAAGGCACTCTGCAACAAATCGTAGTTCTCAGCAGGGTCTGACTCCAAGTCAAAGAGCAGTGGTGGCACATGATGGGTCAGTGGGGTCAGCCCATGGCAGGCTTGGTCTGGGGTGGTATCACTGTGAAAGGAACCTGCAAAAGAAATGTCCAAGTGTAGCTCAGCTGCTACTCAGCTTTTGACAGCAGAACCAGCAGAACCAGGCAGGACTCCACAAAGCTGCCCATGCAGAGGGGAGGCGGGACTAACCTTGTGTGAAGTAATGGGCCTTGTACTTCCCAAGCCTGACAGCAAAGGGGCCATGCAGCGGATCAGGGGATGGTGGGTAGAAGAACATGGTCTGACGGGGACTCTGTGGGAAGCAACAGAGGTGATCTTGTCTGTGCAGCCATGAAACTGGATAAGAGCCCAAGTACAAGACCAGGCAGAGGCTCCAGGGAATCACAAAGAAGCCCTGACACTACAGCCAGAACATGGCCAGAAAATGGGGAAGCTAATGAGCAGCAGCATCCTGTTTGCTCACTGCTCAAAGCTACAGAGGCTCCTGTCCATCCACTGCAGCCACAGGGACTAGGCTTCGCAAGATGTTGTGGTTGTTACAGTGTGCCCAAGAGCAGACCAGAGAAGCCCATGGCATGGTTGAGACCAGACAAAATCTCCCAGCTTATGGGTCTCCCCCTGACCCCTCAGCTGGCACTGATCATCAAGCACATAGCTCAGGCCTCACACCCAGCCTTCACGTACCACACCAGCCAGAACTGGCTTGCAGGACTCACCTTCCCTGATCCAAACAGCACTGGACTGAGGTCACAGCCATCCAGGGTAACGCTGGGAAGAGCCGCTCCAGCCAAGGCTGTCAGTGTTGGCAGGATGTCCAGGGTGCTTGCCAGCTCATGAGTCACTCCTGCCACCCACAACAGCAAGGCACAAAGAAAGGTTCAAATGCCTGATCCCACTCTCATCCCTACCATCCTCACTTCTCTCCCCTCCTCTGCTTGTCCCAGGGCAATTGAGTTGCCATGACACCCCTGCCTTGGCTGGTGTAAGCACACAAAAGGTACAAGCAGTGCTGAGTCTCACCTGGAGCGATACGGCCTGGCCAATATGCTACTGCTGGTTCCCGCATGCCACCTTCATATGTTGTGCCCTTCCCGCATCTCAGAAGGCCAGAGCTTCCTCCACGTGCCATCCGCATGGTAGAAGGGCTGTGAGAGAGAAGAACCACCTACCATCAGTTTCACAGGTCCACACAACCCCTTCCCTGCTTGCCAGTGGGACTATGACAAGAAACACACTGTGCCAGTGACACTAACATCCTTTCCAGCCTTGTGAGGCAGGAGGCATGGGAGGGGTGAAGAAGCTGTGCAAGACACCTGAGCAGGGCGCTAGAGACTGAGGCCATCCACACATGAAAGGGATCTGGGGATATTCAGACTGCATAGTCCTGGACCTAAGCCTGTGTGGCTTCTGCCCGTGAGGGGTACAGCTGATTGATGGGAGCAAGGAGATCATGCAATAGGTCCTCAGCATAACAGCGTCCACCCACTGCCTCAGTTCAGGTCACTAGGATGTCACCTGGCACTGCCACACCATGCCCCTTGGGCCCCAGTCAATGGGGCCCCATATCATGGTTGTACAATCTTATCAAAAGATGAAGTCCCCCTAGTGAGCCCACTCACCCATTGTCAGAGGTGAAAAACACCAAGGTTGTGTTCAAAAGACCATTCTCTTGCAGGGCCTGCAGCAGCTGTCCCACTGAGCCATCGAACTCTGAAAGTGCATCACCAAAAGGCCCACGCTGTGACTGTCCTGCATACTCCTGGCTTGCAAACTGGGGGTAGTGTGTATGCTGGAGAAAAGACAGAGAGGGTTGCTACACAAACTCCCAGAGTTGCATTTCGTTCCCAACTCACTCAGGGACAGCGAAAACCCCAGCTAGGACACAGAGATATGTGACAATGCCCAAGACATAACAAGGGGCATGCCCTCAAGTTTCAGAAATGCCTCTCAAAAATGGTACAAAGAAATTGAGTCCCGGGCAGGATGCGTAGACTCAGACAGTAGTAAGCTTTCCCGGATGGACTACTGGCCAAGGGAAACACCCAACGCTCCAAAAAGCAGCCATGCAAGAATATCACCAGAATGGTGCTGCCACAGAACTGAGGCATGGGAACACTGACCCCAAGTCAGCCAGGGGTGGGGAGTTCACCCATCCCTCATCCAAGTATTGGCTGCTCAGCACAGCCAAAGGGCTACAGGAGGTGAGGCGCTTCCCAGCTCTCTGGAGCTGAACAAAGGCTTCCTCCCCCACCCTCAAAACTTGAATAGCCCTCCCCCTCTCCTACATGGGAGGCATAGTAGAGCAGGAAGGGCAGGCCTCTTCGTGCACAGTCAGCAATGAAGTCCCGGGAAAATTTGTTGTAGAGTGGCACCAGATCAGGGAAGGAGACTGGCTGTTGCACGATGCTTTGGTTCCAGAGCAGTGGGACTGGCACAAAGTTCTGGTCACAAGTCCCAAAACACTTGGTATCAGGTGGGAAGCAGGTGAGATTCTGACAGGGGCCCTGGAGAGAACAAACAACACTGCCTTTCACCTGTTCTGCAGGACAGTGAATGGAAGGGGACAAAGAGACTCACAGCAACCCACCACCTACAGGAACCCTTTGGGCAACCACTCTCAGAAGCCCAGGGGTCTGTGTCCACCCTAGCACCATCCAAGGACCATGATGCACCAGTATCACTTTCTACTGACAGCAGTTCAGATATTTCTTTGTAGCCCAGAAGCTTACCTTCCGTCCTGCAATCCACTAAAGGGTGTATGTCCTCAGGCATAACTGCTACCTATGTTCTGCAGAACTGCTCTACCATATGAAAAACTCAGAGAAGGTCTTTCCCCACCAACATCCATTTCCCTGGCCTACGGCCACCTACACCCATCTACCCATGCAGGCACAAACTCAGCCTACACATCCTCAAACACAAGGTTCACCTTTGAGGCACTCCCCCCACCTGGTCCTGATGCACCCTCATGGTGGACCCAACTCTCACCTGGTCATGGGAGTATGGCACTCCCAAGAAGTGGTCAAAGCCCTGGTGGATGGGCAGGAAGGAGCCATTAATGCCCACACCAAGGTGCCACTTGCCAACTATGGCTGTAGCATAGCCCTTGGCCTTCAGCACCTCTGCAACAGTGACCTCAGACAGTGGCAGGCCTCCCCGGGAGTCTGGGTCAAACACGCCAGGGTAAACCCCAGAGCGCATCTGGAACCGGCCTGTCAGCAGGGCTGCCCTGTGGAAGAGACCAGAGAGGCAGAAGACAGCAGTGACAGTTGGCACAGCACAGCACAGCACGCGCCCCACATTACTCGGCAGCCCACACCTCTTCTCCACAGCGGGTCCCTCACTCCTAGGAACCCAGTATCCCGGCTCTCCGGCCTCACAGCCACCACTGCCAGCTACCCGCCGCCACAGGGCCGCACACTCAACCCCCTCACAGCGCGGCCACGCCTTCATGCATCCCGGGTCTTTACCACCTGCCCCCCAGCACCGTGGGTCGCTGTGCAGCACCGAGCACCACCTCGATGCCTCCCCCCTCCCCGCAGCAGCTCCCGGCCAGCAGGGGCCGTACCGGGACGGGCTGCACACCGGGGCACTGCTGTAGAAGCTGGTGAACCGCAGCCCCCCAGAAGCCATCCGGTCCAGGTTGGGCGTGGCGGAAGAAGGGTGCCCGTAGCTCCCCAGATCCCCAAAGCCCAGGTCGTCTGCCAGCAGCAGGACGAAGCTGGGGAGGGCGCTGGGGAGGCCGCTGGCCGCCCCGCGCAGGGCCGCCGCCAGCAGCAGCAGGGCCCGCAGCGGGACCATGTCGCTGCCGCCGCCTCGCGCGGGCTGTGCCGGGCGAGCGCTCAGCTGACCCGCGCGGCCAGCCATGTGACCCAGCCGCGCCGCAAGGCATGCCGGGGTCGTGGCGGTGGCGGTGGCGGTGGCGGTGGCGGGGGGGGAAGACCCGGCCCGTGGGGGAGCAGAGCGGGCTCGGCCCAGCCCTGGTGATGCTCCCAGGCTGGGGCCGGGCAGTCGTGAGGCTGCCTGGGGGGGAGGTGAGCACCTCGGAGGGAGGCAGCGAGCGGGGGCCGGGCTGTAGGTGCCCTGGCCAGCTGGCTCAGGCTTCTGCTCCGAGGTCCCTGCTGCCTGGGAGGAGAAGTGACATGGCTTCTCCCCGGGCACAAAAATCCAAAGGGACAGGGATAGAACGAGCTTTGTTCAGGGCAGACTAGGCCCTGTGGGAAGCCAGGTGCTTCTCAGGTGAAGTGTGTACACCAGTGACAGAATTTCATGTTTACAAATAAGGGCTGCTGGCCGTGCTTGGAACATAGAAGGCAATATCCATAAAGGTCAGTGACTTGCAGTCAGAATAAGGAAGGGACCATGCAAAGAACGATTCTTTGGTGGGAGTTCTGCACCTGAAAAGACTGTTGTTGCTGTGCCTGCTTTTGAAAATGAGAAAGTTCAGAAGACAGGCACTGAAAAGAAGTTAGGGTCTAATATCCTGAAGAGCACCATCTGTTTAGTGTACCCAAAATGAGATTAACATGCACAAACAGATGTATTGGTGGTGGAATGGGGTTAACCACACAGCAGGCAGAGGTGAGGACTTCCAGCCCAAAAACAAAGCAGGTGTAAAACTGTCTAAAGTTCTAGTGAATACACCATATTTTGTATTCAGCCCGTATAATCAGTCTGTTCTGGATTTTGCCATTATTACTAGTCAGCACTTCCTAAGACCCATCCCACTTTTACAACCACTTTATAATTTGCTTGGGATCTCAGCTTCCCATCACTCCCTGTCCTCAACAGCTCAGACTGCTGGTACAGCTCCTGGCCTTCCCATGTGTCTCACCTTATGCCTCCCGAAGGCCTGGCCCTGGTGCAAGAAGGGTGTTCGGGCTGCTGCTGCTGCTGTGTTCACTGCCATCAATTATTCAGGGCCAAGAGGCAGAGCGAGGGGGCTGGTACTGCAGCAGAAGGCAAAGCTGCTGTATAATTCATGTAGCCTACTTCATTCATAGGGCATTGCAGTGGTTACCCTGCAGTGCCTGGCCATGGTGACTGTGGCACAAGGGGATGGTGGGCAGGATGCCGAGGGGAGGAGAAAAACTGCAGTTCTGAGCTCTGGAAGGGCATGACGTGAGGACAGAGTTTCAGGAACCAGACAAGGAACAGGGAAGGACATGTGGGACTGTGTGCACTGTGCACAGGTGACATAGTTGTACGGAGCCAAGCAAGGCACTGTGTGACTGCCTCAAGCTGCACCAATGCCAGCAAGCAGGGGTAGAACATACAGATGAACAGTGTCCATGTGGCTGGGCTTAGAAGGGAAGGTCCAAGTGACTGCTGCCTTGCTGTGGGAGCCCACTCTGCAAGGACACATGCAGGCACGTTGTGGTTGGGAATGGTAAGGGTAGATTTTACAGGTTGAGTGCATGAGAGTGGATTGTGAGCCTGTGGGGTGCTTGCTAGCTGTATGTTTGAGTGCAGCCCCACGTGCTGGGAGTGTGCTCTGCATATGCATGTACCACTTTGGATGCACAGTGTGCATGCATGTGGGTAAGTGGGTGGGTGCACACTGTGCATATGCATATTGGGTGTGCATACACTGTGTGTGTCTGCGTCTAGTCTCTGTTTGTATGTTGTGCTTGTGTGCACAAGAAGCAATGCCTTTACCAGCACCCACGTAGTACAAAAAACACAACCCAGAACTTTTCTGCCTCTCCAGTTATCAGGACTGGTGTTCAGTAGTGAAACATACATGCAGCTTTACTCCCTTGATTCATAGGCAGAGCAGATTCATATATCCTTCAAATAATAGCATGGGAATTAAGTCCATGTAATAGCTGTGGCTGGATGCCAAGCTCCTCAGCCACTCATTGGGGCAGACCTTGGGTCTTTCCTGATCTGGATCTCCTTGTGCGCGAGCTAGTCCACCTTTAAGTTCACTGGTGCAGTGCATGCACACCCACACAAGGACCCCACCAGTAGCTGGCTCTAGAGACACTTGATGTTGCCAGCTGCTGTCCCTGAGACCTCTGGGCCAGTAAATACCTGCATTCTCTTGTCCCATTGCTTGTACCCTCCTCCCTGAGCAAGTAAGCTTTCAGCTTTCTTCATAGAATCATAGAATCACAGAATGGCTTAGGTTGAATGGGACCTTAAAGATCATCTAGTTCCAACCCTCCTGCCATGGGCAGGGATGCCACCCACTAGATCAGGTTGCCCAGGGCCTCATCTAACCTAGTCTTGAACACCTCCAGGATTGGGGCATCTACTACATGAAAGGAAGTAAGTTGTGGGGAGCTGGGGGTCGGCCTCTTCTCACAGAAAACTAGTGATAGGACTAGAGGGAATGGCCTCAAGTTGTGCCAGGGAAGGTTTAGGTTGGAAATTAGGAGACATTTATTTTCAGAAAGAGCAGTCAGGCATTGGGACGGGTTGTCCAGGGAGGTGGTGGAGTCACCGTCCCTGGAGGTGCTCAAGGAAAGGTTGGGTGTGGTGCTTAGGGACATGGTTTGGTGGGTGACATTGGTAGTAGGGCGATGGTGGGATCAGATGATCTTGGAGGTCTCTTCCAACCTTAATGAATCTATGATTCTGTGCTTCTCTCTCGGCAACCTGTGGCAGTGTCTCCCCACCCTTACAGTGAAGAATTTCCTCCTAACCTCTAATATAAACCTCCCCTCTTTTAGTTTAAAACCATCTCCCCTTGTCCTGTCATCATCTGATTGAAGTTTCTCTCCATCTTTTTTATAAGATCCCTTTAAATACTGAAAAGCCACAATGAGGTCACCCTGAAGCCTTCTCTTGTTTAGGCTGAACATCTCCAGCTCTCTCAGCCTGTCTTCACAGGAGAGGTGCTCCAGCTCCTTGATCATCTTCACGGCTCTCCTCTGAACCCATCCTAACAGATCAACATCCTTCTTGTGCTGGGGGCCCCAGACCTGGATACAGCACTCCAAGTGAGCCTGACAAGGGCAGAGTAGAGGGGGACAATCACCTCCCCCCACCTGCTGGCCACTCCTCTGTTGATGCAGCACAGGATGCAGTTGGCCTGGGCAGCAAGTGTGCACTGCTGGCTCATGTTGAATGCTCCTCAAGTCCTTCTCTGCAGGGCTGCCCTCACTGAGTTCTTCTCCCAGTCTGTACTCGTACTTCTTGGGTGACTCTTTCCACTTAGTGACCCGTGGTCTGCAAACAGCCTCATTTTGCAAGTGCCACGTATGGAAATCCTTGCCTTGCACAGGAGATTGAATTGGGATGAAGCATGGTTAGCTGTGAAAATA
Organism: Stictonetta naevosa; assembly: GCA_011074415.1. Lineage (NCBI taxonomy): Eukaryota > Metazoa > Chordata > Aves > Anseriformes > Anatidae > Stictonetta > Stictonetta naevosa. Next base: position 632,938 of record CM021697.1, on the reverse strand, counting down.
GGCAGCTTTATTTCTTGAACCAAGTATATTTGAGTAAGTAAAACTAGAGGAGAGTGGGCAGGACAGAGCAGGCCTTTGGCAGTGGGGCTGCCCTTGGATTACCAGATACTGCCCCTGAAGAAAATGGTTATGGTACACTGCAGCCTGCACTGGATCACGCTAAGCCTGCTGCTCAAGCATTATTTCCCCTTAGGGCATGCAGAAGCTCCTGCACCTGAGTAAAGAATTCTGTGAGCTTCTGAAGTGGAAATGGGCAGGCGTTATTCTTACTTGTTTGTGTTGGTATTGGCCTTGGCCTCCTGGAAGGAGTGGAGGCAGTGAGAAAATGACTCCAATCCCGTGATGTTGGAGCGGTTCGTACCGATGTGTGCAGTCCCATCTGTACCAGGATCCATTCGTAAAAGTGCTGAGTGGAGGTGTATACTCCAGGCCGACGCATTCTACCACAGCCTGTCCCCCAGCTGGTCACACCAACGAGCCAGAAGTAGTCAGCAGTGTTATCTTTGCACACGAGAGGACCACCGCTGTCACCCTGCAGTGGAGGAGAGAAGCCTAAGGTGTTACTAGGTGTCCACTGTCAGCAGCAGAGCTGGCTCCTCTCTCCCAGCTCCTCCCAGAGCTGTATTCACAGCACAGAAAAGCTCTGCTTGGGTTCTGGAGCCTACAGTGGCTTTTCTGGGAGGAGGTTGTGGGCATGGAAGGTAGGTCTCTCTCTCTCTCTCTTTTCTCTTGTGCAACAATCCCGTCTGTGGGAAGAGGGGTGTTCCAGGTTTGGGTCTACGGGGCACCAAGAACATTGCATGGGCTCTCTGGGCAGAGTCTTGGGGATATGAGACAAGGGGAGCCTGGGCAAGGACCTGCAGATGGGAAAGGGAAGGTGAGCTCCAGAAGTGGTGGGGACCCAGAGCTAGAAGGGTTGCTGGCATGGGCTGGTGTTCGTTTGGGCAGGTATGTCAGGGCTACCCACATGGCAGTGTGTTGACTTGTAGCATGCTCCTACCTGGCAGGTGTCGATGCCACCCTGCATGTAACCAGCACACAAGTTGTGGGTCTTGATGGCCCCTCTATACCACCGGCTGCTGTTGCAGAGTTTGATGTCAATGAGATGGACCACAGCCTCCTGCAGGACTTCGGGAGATCGTCCAGCTGCAAGCACATAGAGAAATTGTCACCCAGCAACTCATTGCCAGTTCTTCCCCCCCTGCCTGGGTGAACCCCTTCCCTAAGTCTTGGCTTTGTGTGTTGAGAGGCACTGTGCTGATGTTTCCCTTCTGTCTTGGTTTGGGAAATGGGTCAGGTCCATCTCTCTGTAGGCGTACTTCCGCATGGCTTGACCCTGGGTTGTGCCTCTGCCATCAGGGAAGCCCAACCCCTGTCTCCCCAGCATGCTAAACTTTCACTCTGGACAGCAGTGCTTTTGGGAACTCACATCTTTGCTCTGTAGAACCCCAACCACTGATGTAGCAGTCTGACAGCTCTGACACTCTCAGCGAGGCATCAGGCACGCAGGCAAGTTGTATATAGTAGCTGCACTGGACAGGTTGGTCCAATTCCAGCAGTGCAACGTCGTGCCCTGTTTTGATATTTCTATAATATTCATGAATCACTAGCCGCTTAATATTGCGCACTTCAACCTCAGGGCCCAGCTGAGTCAACCGGTTGGCACCGATCACCACACGCCACATCATGACATAACTGGAAGGAGATAGAGAAAGGGGTCAGAGGGTGCAGAGCCATGTCCTGTAGCAGCCCAGCAGTTCCCTGATTCCTGCTTTATGGAGGAAAAGGGAAAGCAATGCTATGAGGGCTGATAGCCCTTGTATGCTTTGGGCACAAGGAACATTGATGTGGAGGCTGCTAGGAAGCTTGGTGTGAGCCAAGCCTTCTCACAAGCAGTCCCTCAGCTGTGTTTTGCCGTGCCCAGGCACCAGCCATATTGCAGGGAAAGAGATGGGCCCTTACCTTGCGTTATCGAAGCAGTGTGCTGCTGTGAGGACCCACTGTGGGGTGATGAGGGACCCTCCACACACATGTCCAACACCTGAATACCAGGGATTCTGGATGCTGACAATCCAGGGCCAGGCCCCTGGCTGGGCATTCGTGCCACCCACGACACGCATCATGCCGTACTGATTGGCCATGGGCCGGAGCCCGCAGGTCCTGTAATCAGAAACTCTTTACTGCCTTGCTCGCCTTTCCTTTGCTCTGTTCATGCTGAAGGTGAGCCACCTTCCCTCCCCGTGCGGCACCGTGTGGACAGTGGGGCCCCTGGGTTGTCTCTGACCATGCCCATTTCTGCTTTAGCCCTGCAGATGAGTTGTGCCAGCAGCCTGGGTGCTGGTGAGGTATCGAGCTTCCCCCATGGGGTCTTGGAAGCTCTGATGTGGCTACAGGGGACAAGAGGACATCCTCCAGTGACCTCCATAAGGGTTCCCCCAGGCTCCCTCCCAAAGCCTCAGGCTACTCACACACAGTTGCTTGATGCGCCTTGCACAGGCCAGCACATGGCCAGCAGCAGGAGGAGGGGCAGCACATTCATCACTCCCTGTGGAAAGAGGCAGTTGCTCATGCCCCGGGCTTGTGGCGACCAACGCAGCAGCCGATCGTGGTGTGGTGCCCGCGTTGCCCGCGGAGCCCTCAGCACCAACGCCGATGTCACAGAGCCCCTGGTTCCGGCTGCTGGGCACGGCTGTGCTGCTGCCACCTGGGTGGCTGCATGGGGGGGGTTCCAGGCAGGAAAGGAGGTGGAAGCTGGGCTTGGGCTCCCCTGACAGACACCCCCTGAATGCTCTTCTGGTGGCACGAGTGTGTGCAGGCCACATGGCAGGCAGCAGCTCATAGCTCCAAGCACTGACTGCTGACAGCTAGCAGGAGACACCAAAGCGTGATCTTGTAAACTGTGTGGGAAGTTCACTGCCACCCTGCTCTCTGCAGCTGCTTACCAGCAGGTTCTCCCCAAAGACATACAGCACAGAACATAACTACTGTAGGCAGTATGCATGTTTGAGTGCAGTGGAGCTAGGCTGGATACAGCTGTGGCAGATGAGCAGTGAGTGACATGCAATTTCAATGAATCCTGGTGATACATGCCATGTCCATGCATGAGTACACAGATGTTTTGATGTGCCTTTTGGTGGTGTTCACTCTGAGTTTGCACATACCAGGCATGCTTGCACTCTGAATGGGTGCACTCTCTATGTACACACATTGAGTGAGTGCACCTTGTACGCATTCATTGTGCCATAGGTGATTAGTGTGTGCAGACTGTGAATATGCATCCTCAGATTAATGTGTGCATGCCATCTGTGCCTGCTTTCCATATTGTACAAGAGATTTGTATGTGCACTCTGTGCACATTACTCGGTGCTGGTGTGCAACATGTATTGGTGGGTGTGTGCTGACGTGCAGTGTGTTTGTCCATGTGTGTGCATTGGTGCAGAATGTGTGTGTGTGTTAGTTTGCGGTCCTACTCTGTGTGTTGATGTGCAGTCAGACTGTGTTTGTATATGTTGGCATGCTGTCTGCATGTGCTTGTGCATGTGTGCAGCGTATGATAGCGTGCACAGTGTTTGTTATACATGTGTTGGTGCGCACTCCACGTGCATGCATGCGTGTTGGGCTGCTGCGTGTGCGTGTCGGTGTGCAGTCTGTGTACCTGTGTGGGTGCGGCCGTGTCGATGTGCAGCCTGTGTTTGCGGGGGTGCAGTGTGTGTGCGTCCCCGTCTTTCTGCGTCCTTGAGCACACGCGGACCGTGCCGCCAGGGGTCGCCGCCGCCCGTCGCGGGGCTCCCGGCCCCGCGGTGCAGGAGGGCTCTGGTCCTCCCCCCGAGGACCCTGCCGGGGGGTATCCCCCCTTGTGTCCCCATGCTGGGGGTGGGAAGTTGTCCTCCCGGGGACACGCCCGCTGCCACCCCACTGCCGGCGCGGCCCGGGGCACCCAATTCCCCGGGCGGGCGGGCGGCAGCCGGCCGGGGCGGGGGGGACGTGTGGGATGCGCATCGTGGGGAGCTGGAGCCGCTGCAGCGCCGGGCTTTGCGGGGGAACCAGACACCTCGTGCGTCCGGAACTTTGACCTCTGGTCCTAGGGGCACTTGCCGTTTTGATGAGCCCTGTTCCCTCCTGGAACGAGGGGACGAGGGAGGTCCTCGCACCAGCTTCCTTTCGGAGTGGCAGTCTCACCGTGACTGCCGGGGCCGGGCTGGGCTACCAGGAGCTGCAGGGGTGGCAGAGCAGAAGTGAGAAAGGCATGGGCACTGCCCTTGGTACTTCTGATGCCGACGGAACTGTGGACGCCCCTGATTGCAATATTCCTCTTCTCCAGGGTTTGTGGCTTAAAATGTCAGTGCAGAGGAGGAGTGGGAGGTAAGGAGGGAGCTTCACAGTGGGGGATGTGGAGAGTACCAAGGAGTGGAGAGGACAACCTCGGGGTAGGTGTGGGGTGTGGGCAGCATTCCTGTTCTGCACATGCAGGGGAACAGCTCCCAGAGCTTGGGTTGCACCTGAGGAACAGCCTTCTTGCATCTCTCTTGTCCTCCACCTGCCAAGGCTGGTGGGCCTGGCAGCGGCTGCTGCTGAGCCTCTTCAGCACTGTTTCACACCCTGCCTGTGCCTCCCTCTGCACAAAGCTGCCTCAGAGCCAGCTCGATGCTGCTCCCGCATAGCTGGGTCTCACCCATGCTGCACTGACGACAGGGGTGCTGTCATTGGTGCATGACATTGGTGCTGTAGGGACAGGAGCATGTCCGTAAGGCTGCCTGGTGCTGAGACACAGGGGAAAACTTGCTGTAGAGTTTTGAGGGCTGTGAACTGCAAGGACAAAGGTCTGCTAGGCAGAGCAGTAGGGTGTGAGGGAAATTTGGACATCCACAGAAGAGAGGTGAGGCAACTGCTGCACCAATGACAGGCTCTGGTCCCTTCTCTGCCCCAAGCATCAGTGTTCATGTGGCACTATTGTGAAGTTGAGTGCAGCTACATGGACAGTCACATTTCATGAGAGAGCACTTGGAAATCTCTTGTATAACAGCCAGCTCTCTTCTTTGTGCTTCAAGTTGCCTGTTTCTGAAGGTCTAGGAGTCTTTTGCTGGTGAAGCAAAGCAGCAAGAGGGTGCTGTAGAGTGGTGGATGGGATGCAGGGCTCATCATTAGGCTGGAGTAATGTTCAAGGTGCTGCAACTAGCAGAAGGGTGGGTGCTGTGAAATGGGGTCCCAGGGACATTGACTAGCTTGGGCTGTTTGTAAAACTTGTATGTGTTGTTTTGGTGTGCTGGTTATGCAGAGCACTGCAAAAACCCAGTGACTATAGGCAGGGCTAGAAGCAAGCAAAGTCCTCTGTCCACAGGGGGCCAGGCCCTGTAGATAAACAAGAAGTTAAGTGAGTTCCCAGAATGGGGACCAATGTAGCAACAGCACATGCAGCCATAGCCTGGAGTGCACAGGGCATGTGGATGATTGCTGCCTGAGCAGCAGGAATGCAAAATCACATAAGTGAGATAGGTATGTGCAGAGGCTATCAGGGGGCATGGGAAGAGGGATGAAGTTCAGAAGAGTCTGTATCCCTCCCAGGAGAACGGCCAGAGTTACTGCTGCTTCTTGACGTGGGGAGCCCTGGTCCCAGACCAATGCCCTGCTATGCCAGTGTGAGGACATGTGGCAGAGATTGTCCCCAGCAGATGGCCTCACTGTTCCTGGGCTGGGGGCGGTTCTGGGCAGACATCCTGCAGCTTTCAGGTGGCAGATGGATCTGGGATGTCCCTCTTCAGCCCAGTACCACCCCTCACATGCCAGCTGGAGTCTCCTGCTGGGTCTCTTCGATCCTGTTCCTGATATTATTTTCCATAGACCATGTCTGCTACTTTCCATCTGCATGCTTATGCTGTGGGCTGGGTGGCAGAGATGATCTGTGTGATGGAGAATGCTGCTGGGCAGCTGGTCATACAGAACAAACTGTCTCAGGATGAAGCCCTTGCCTCTGCATGCATACTGCTTGCAGAGCAACAGCAAAGCAGTTATGCTGTGTTCTGTGGTGAAAAACACAGCTGCCTGCCCCCATCCGAAGGACCATTCCCTTGCGTAGGCATGTGGGACACCAGGAGTCATGGAGTGTCCGGCTCACCTTGGCAAGGAAGGACAGTGCTGTGAGAAGCTGTCACAAAATCAGAGTGGTTGAGGTTGGAAGGGACCCCTGGAAATTGTTGGAAGGGACCTCTGAAGGGACCCCAACCTGCTCAAGTAGGGCCACCCAGAGCAGGTTGCCCAGGACTGTGACCAGTCAGATTTTGAGTATCTCCAAGGACAGAGGCTCCAAAACCTCCCTGGGAATCCTGTGCCGTTGCCCAGCCACTCTCACAGTAAAACAACACCACTAGTTACTGGCCTCCAGCTGGACTTGATGCTGCTGTTCACCAACATCTGGGCTCAGCCCATCAGTCAGTTTTCAGCCCACCTCATATTCCACTTTTCTAATCTATACTTTGTCAGGTGCCTACAAAGGTGTTGGGAGACAGTATAAAAAACGTTATTCAAGTGAAGGTGAACAACATCCACTGCTCTCCTTCATCCACCAAGGCAGTCATTTCATTGTACAAGGTTATCAGAATGGTTAAACACAATTTCCCCTTTATAAATCCTTGCTGTCCCATCCTGCCCTGGCACCTGCCATCTACACCCATTTCAAGGCTAAATTTTTATATAAGCTGTACCAGCAAAGCTGATGCCTGCCAGAGCTGACAAGTGGGGTGCAGCTGGTTGAAACTATCTTGGGCTGCAGAACAATGGGACGGCTATGGCAAGGTGAAAGGCCACTATGTCTGCATGGCCTCTGTGGAGGCTACCAAAGCCCAGAACAACTGGGTAGCCACCTGCCCAGATCCTACTGGAATGAAGAGGAGACCAGGGTGCTGGAGTCATGGAGGGGCCTAACCCTGGGGGCTGGCTGCAGTGTAGGAATGGGATGACACCCGTTGCTGTTGGGACTCAGAGAAGGGTCTGATGTCTTTCCTATCTGGACCCAGGGCTGTGTCAGGTGCATTTCCACCCTGCAAGAGGGTTTCTCTTTCCTCAGAGCTTTCTAAGAGCAATGGTGCCCACCTTCATGAGCACAGAGTGATGGATGCAGCTTTTGCCACCTTTCATGTCTGGGTAGGTCTTCCCAGGGAGGCTGAACATCCTCTTAGCTCCACAGCACTAGTGCCTGGGTTGTCATCTCAACCACACAGCAGCCTGAAAATGCAAGGTTAAAATGAAACAAGCTTACAGCATGGTTCTGTCCGAGCACACAAGAAAGTTCATCTCCAATAAGAGTCACTCTGTGCTAAGTCTCAAGGTGCATGGCCACTGCCTGCAGAACGTCCTGCACTGTGTCATGCTGGAAGCCATCCTCACCTGCCTGCCTATGCAGAGCTGGGTACCTGCTCCCGTTTCACTGTTTGTCACACTTGCTTTTGCCTCTCCACCCCAGAAAGCAGGCTGGTTGCACTGGGCTTCTCACACCATCTCACTGGACACTTAGTCTGTGCCTCTGGTGAGCGTGCCCACACTCAGCCTGGCACTGTGGGGCAGGCACACACCTAGAGCAAGGTGGTTGGCCGCCCTTGCCTTGGAGGTAACTTTGTCCCTAGCTGTCAGTTCGGAACCTTCCTAGGTCATGCAAACAGCTATGGAGCCATGTGAGCCAGGACCATGGTGTCGGAAGAGATGACATGGGACAGAGCATGGCAGGGACTGACAACAGCAGGCCATCCAGGCTGTCATGGCGCATGCAGCCCTGCTCAGAAAAGCTCTCTCTGCTGTCCCTCCAGCTGTGTGCTGGGAAGCCAAGGTGCTGCTGGTTCTCTGGGTCTTGCTGTGTACAGGGGGGCTTGCTGTGTCCCTGGGCTGCCCTGCCCTCAGAGGCTGCTGTCCTGCACCAGCACAGGCAGCCCTGCTTGAGGGGATTGGGGGAGGCTCAGGCCACATTCCTGGCCTCTCTCTTCCCAACACAGGGCAGTGGCACTTGGCCCAGTGTGTAGGTGCCTGCCTCCTCCCCATGTGCGCTGCCATGTCCCAGCAGACCAGGGACTCCAGGAGCCACTCTGAACATTTGTTTCTCTGTCCTGCACCTGGATAATGGCTTGGAACCCAGCAGGGCTGTGGCTGCATCTGGCTTCTGTGGAGGTAGGTGATGTTTCCTCTGCCCTGGGTGCTTCAGAATCAGCCCCATCCTGCCACCCCTCTGGGCTGCTTTTAGAAGAGTGACAGGTACTTGTTCTTGCATAGTCCTGCGGCAGGGAGCTGGGAAGTGAGTGGCAGAAAGGGCAAAGAAAACTCAACCTTGGGCTGCAGCCCCACTCCTAGATGGTTGTGCCACAGTAAAAAGCACCAAGGAGCACTTCCCTGGATGAGACAGAATTAGCTGGACACCTTCCCAAGACAAAATAGTCCCATTATCTGAGACCAGTCCCCCTATGCCCATGTAAACCCACAGCACTGAAGGAATGATGCACCCCTTTGCAATCTCAAGAGGACCCTCTCCCCCTCCTTCGTTCCTACCCCGATGATTTGCATTCCTGTCTCAGTGCAAATGCAGCTCAGCTGCTGTTCCACAGTCCCTCATTCTTCTTGCCCAGCCTCCCTGCCTGCACCCACACAGGTCTGTGCTCCCAGTTGCTCCCTGGAATAAGTGGCCCCATTGCCACGTGATGGGGAAGATGTGCTGCAGGCTGGCCTTTGAACATGAAGTACAGGCATTGGCTGGGACTAGGGCTCCTGCAGAAGTGGCTTGTGACTCATTTTAAATAAAGCAGGTTGCATGTGGTGCAAGAAGGTGCTTTTCCTGCAGACTGAGCGCAGCCAAATGAGTAAGAGCAGAGAAAGCAGACCACAGGATGATACTGGCTGCTTACAGCACCAGTGCCATGCCATGGGTTGCCAGGAGCAGAAGGGATATTCTCAGTGCCAGGCAAAGTGATGTGGAGGAAGCTGGTATTTTCCCAAATGGGAGCCAAATGCAGTATTGTGCTGCAGGCACAGCAAGGGTCTGCAGCACAGCAAGGGTCTATCTGAGATGAGTTCTGAGGCTGTGCCTGGTGGGGTGATCCAAGCAGCTAGGAGGGGAGTCAACAGACTGACAGGAGAGAAATGGGATTAGGAAGAATGGCAGCCTGAGAAAGCCTTGGAGACAGCAGGAGAGTCTGGCTGAAGGGGAGTGGGTTCAGGAAAATGTATTGCAGGGGAAGAAACTGCTTCTGGCAGCCCAGCTTTCCTCCTTTGCTCACCACCCTCTCAAAAACCCCATGCTTCCATCCACCCGCAGCCAGCCCAGAGCTTGCCAGGTCATGTAGGGCCTTTCATAGCAGCTCCCCAGGGTCAGTGGTGGCTCTGGGAGAGCTGCTTGGTGTTTTCTGTTGCTCTGTCTTGGGCAGGAAGGTGATCTGTACCCAGGCAGTGTACCTGACAGTGGATCTGAGAACATGTGAGTCCTTAAACAGATCCAGGACTACAGCCAGAGGCATCCACACCTTCTCCATTGCAAGCTCCCAAGGAAGATGCTGTGGCAGTCCCTTAAGATCAGGGATGGACCAGATGGTGCTTGAATCTGGGTGCTGAGGTAGTGGTCAAGGGGTGGAGGCAGAGCTTCTGTGTCTGTCGGAGTGTATTTGGGGTGCTGAGTGTTGTGCTGGGGAAAATTGGGAGCGGCGAGTGCAGGGTGTGGTGGCAAGAAAGGAAAACTTGCAGGGTGGCCCGGAGCCTACAGGTCTACCTGCCCTGTGCTGTGCTCTGCCCCCAGGACTTCCTGGCCCCATGGGAAGGTTCTGGCCCTGCATGGTCCCACACCTGTCCTGCAGGGCTCCCACATTCCTATTGAGGCTGACATAGCTGGATGCAGTGAGACCAGGCCTGCACCAGATCACTCTTCGCTTGGCACCACTCTGCACCGTATCTATGCTCTTATCTCTATCACTAAGCTGCTCTTCTACACCCTGCTGCTTCCCACAGCTTGTTTCTCCCCCACCTCCTGCAGCTGCAAGAGGCTGCTGTGAGATAACGTTTCAGAAGATGGAACAGACACATCTACAGCAGAGAGACTTCGCATGGGCCGGGAAGCTTGCAGCAGCTCTGCACAATGGAGATGGTGTGCAGTCAGTCATTGGATTTCCCCATCCTGCATGCTGCATATTTAATGGCTCTTTGGGTCTCAGTGTTTAAATCTATTTAATAAGCATTTAACTGCCACTCAATATTTAATGCTTCAGTGTTGAATGTAATAATCCCATGTATCCCCATGAGTGCTGGTCCATCATCCTGGGCATGGGGAGAAGCATGCTGCAGGAGAAGCTCTGCCATGGGGCACACGGTGAGGGGATACCTGCTCCATGACACAGTTTGCATGGGTGTCAGGTTATCTCTACACCATGAGCTGAACCACAGGGCAACAGGAACAAGCCACAGGAGACTGGTGAAGAGTAAAGGGACATCAAAGGCAGGCAAAGCAGGACAGCCTGCACATCCAGCACTCCCCCATAGTCCTCCTCTGTGAGTGCAAAGCATTTGCCATGTGGCTGGCCGGTGTGCAGGTGCATGTATCTCCCCCTGCACTGTGTTTGTGTGTGCACTTCAGTGAGCTTGCACATCAGCTAGTTGTCCTGAGAAGGCTTTCACTCCCTTTGGGTTGGTTCTGCTTGCTGGGGCCTCTGCCACCTTGCAGAAAAGCTGAACCCCATGGCATTTGTTTAGGAGCAGTTCCAGTAGCTCTGTACAGATGACTGTTCCTGAGCTCACATACCCAGGCAAAAGAATAAAATAGAGCAGCTGGAAGGGACCTTCAAAGATCATGTAGTCCAAATCCCTGACCTCTTCAAGGCTAACCAAAAGTTAAAGCATATTATTGAGGGTATTGCCCAAATGCCTCTTGAACACTGACAGGGATGGGGCATCAACCACCTCACTAGGAAGCCTGTTCCAGTGTTTGACTACCCTCACATTAGACATTTTTCCTGATGTCCAGTCTGACCCTCCCCTGGTGCAGTTTTGTGTCCATTCCCATGCATCCTGTCATCAGTTACAAGGGAAAAGAGATTGGTGTTGTCCTCTCCACTTCCTCTCCTCAGGAAGTTGGAGGGAGCGATGAGGTTTCCTCTTAGCCTTTGGTTCTCCAGACTGGACAACCCAGGTGTCCTCAGTCTCTCCTCATAAGGCATGCCTTCCAGCCCTTTTATGAGCTTTGTTGCCCTTCTCTGATGCTTTCAAGGACCTTAACATTCTTTTTATATTGTGAACTGCACACACCAATGTTAAATATAATATGAGAATCACCTCTTTTGACAGGCTGTCTGTGCTGTGTTTAATGCATCCTAAAATGCAGTTTGTCCTTCTGGCTGCCAGAGCACTCTGCTTGCTCATATTGAGCCTGCTGTCAGCCAGCACTCCCAAATCCCTTTCTGCAGAGCTTCTCTGCAGCCACTTGTCTCCAGCTATGTATTTGTGTCTGGCATTTCAGTGTCCCAGGTGCAGCACCCAGAATTTTCCTTTGTTGAACTTCATATCATTGCTAATCACTTGGGGCTTCAGGGCTACTCTGTTGTGCTCAGCTTGCAGGTACTTCAGAATCACAGAACGGTGGAGCTTGGAAGAATCACAGAATCACAGAATTGTAGGGGTTGGAAGGTACCTGAAGAGATCATTGGGTCCAACCCCCCTGCCCAAGCAGGTTCCCTAGAGCAGGCTGCCAGGTAGGCATCCAGACGAGCCTTGAATATTTCCAGAGAAGGAGACTCCACTCCCTGGGCAGCCTGTTCCAGTGCTCCGTCACCCTCATCATGAAGAAGTTCTTTTGCATGTTGGTACAGAACTTCCCGTGCTCCATTTTTTGGCCATTGCCCTTGTCCTGTCCCCACAAACCACTGAAGAGGCTGGCCAAATCCCTCTGTCTCCCATGCTCAAGATATTTGTAAACATTGCTAAGATCCCCTCTCAGTCTTCTCAAGGCTGAACAGACCCAGGTCTCTCAGCCTTTCCTCACAGAGAAGATGCTCCTGTCCCCATGTCCTCTTTGTGGCCCTCTGCTGGACTCTTTCCAGGACATCGCCGACTTTTTTGTACCGGGGAGCCCAGAACTGGACACAGTACTTCAGGTGAGGCCTGCCCAGGGCAGAGTAGAGGGGGATTGACCTGTTGGCCGTGCTCCTTTTAATACACGCCAGGATCCCATTGGTCTTCTTGGCCACCAGGGCACACTGCTGGCTCATGGTCAACCTGTCATCCACCAGGACCCCCAGGTCCTTCTCCACAGAGCTCATCTCTAGCAGCTCATCCTCCAGCCTGTACTGATACATGTGGTTGTTCCTTCCCAGGTGCAGGACTCTACACTTGCTCTTACTAAACCGCATTTGGTTTCTTCCTGCCCATCTTTCCAGCCGGTCCAGGTCTTGCTGAACGGCAGCACAGCCTTCTGGCGTGTCAGCCACTCCTCCCAGCTTTGTGTCATCGGCATACTTGCTGAGATTGGACCCTATTCCCTCGTCAAGGTCGTCGATGAAGATGTTGAACAAGACCGGACCCAGCACCGACCCCTGGGGAACACCGCTAGTCACAGGTCTCCAGCCGGACTCTGTGCTGCTGATCACCACCCTCTGAGCTCGTCCAGTCAGCCAGTTCTCAACCCACCTTACTGTCCACTCCTCTATCGCACACTTTCTCAGCTTTGCTAGCAGGATGTCGTGGGAGACAGTATCAAAAGCCCTGCTAAAGTCAAGGTAGGTGTCATCCACTGCTCTCCCCCATGACCCAGCTTGTGATGCCATCATAGAAGGCAACGAGGTTGGTCAAGCACAAATTCCCCTTGGTGAATCCATGCTGACTACTCCTCATAACCTTCTTCTCTTCCAATTGCTTGGAGATGGCATCCAGAACAAGCTGTTCCAACACCTTTTCAGGGACAGAGGTAAGACTGACTGGCCTGTAGTTTCCCGGATCATCCTTCTTGCCCTTCTTGAAGACCGGAGTGACATTGGCTATCCTCCAGTCTTCAGGCACCTCTCCTGTTCTCCAGGACCTTTCAAAGATAATAGAGAGTGGTTTGGCTATCACCTCTGCCAACTCCCTCAGCACACATGGATGCATCCCATCACGGCCCATGGATTTGTGTGTGTTGATCCCACTCAGACACTCCCGAACCACTTCCTCTTCAGCCATGGGGGAGCTCTTCATTTCCCACACTCTTTCTTCTCCCTCCAGGGTCCAGGGGTCCCAGGGAAGAGTATGAAGCAAAAACTGAAGCAAAGAAGGCATTCACTATCTCTGCAGTCTCAGCATCCCCCATTACCAGGACACACCCCCTAATTCAGCAGGGGACCCACATTATCTCTAGTTTTCCTTTTACTGTTTACATAATTAAAAAAAACAAACAAACACACACACACACACAAAAACCCTTATTATTATCCTTTATCTCTTTTGCAAGCTTCATCTACAGGTAACAGCAACAGGTACACAGGTTCTTTGGATTGCCGGTGATAAATTAACTGTCTACAAAGAAACCTCAAATGCCAAAAGTATGAGTAACACAGCCTGGCTATTAATGCACTAAAAGGCACAAAGTCTCTATAGAGATTTCTAAGTTTCCCAAGGAGGCACTTGGTATGACCAAGTGTTCAAATCTTACCCTAAGGCATCCCAATGCGGGGGGAAGAGAGGCTTAGCCCATCAACTGATCCTGAAAGTCATGATGATATCTTCTCTCACATCCCCTCTCTCTTAAGTCAATTTATATTATTTTCTCTCTTTGAGGTGGAGCTTGAGTGACTCTAGTCAGGCACATCTTGGTTATGATTGGTAAAAAGTTTTCTCACTTTCATTTAAAGGTATAGGTTCCGAGAAATTCAGAGCCCGTGCTCCATGAGGGGTGGTCACACCTTGGAGGCATGGAGTTTTTGGGATGGAGGTGTGTTTTGGTATTATAATGATATTATAATGAGCAAAGTTCACTAGAGTATAGCATTTTGTCAGAAACATGACAAATCGTTGGCTCAGGGTAGCAAATATGCAATTTATTGGTCTCAGTGTGCCCAAGAACAATCGGGTCCCCATCTGGTCACAGATGCCACGGTGTCTTCACTCTACACTCTGTACTGTTCCTTAGAATCAGCACACCAGGTTCCCCCAGGGCAATAGCATCTAAGGTTGGGAGCCTAGGGAACTTTTATATAGTGCAGCTACGCTCCACCCTGGAAGCTTCTTCAATGCTGTACATTTTCTTTAAAATGTGAATATCAGCTCAAGTCACCTTAGGCAATTATTCCACAGGGTGTTTAAGGAAAAGTTGGATGTGGTACTTAGTGATGTGGTTTAGTGGGTAATATTGGTGGTAGGGGAATGGTTGGACTAGATAATCTTGGAGGCCTTTTCCAACCTTAATTATTCTATGATTCTATTATCATGTTTAGCAGTGGCTGTGGCATGTAAACACCGCAGTCACTGCTTCTTGGGGGAAACTTAGCATGTCCTTGCACATACTGTTGCTGTGGCTGTCACCCTGAGGTGAACAATTGTGGATGTTGCCCCACAGCCGAGAAGAGCTTTGATTCCTGGGGCATTTCACTTCTGTAACAGCTACATCCTCCTTGGATGACCCCACAGATTTAGGACAGTGTCTTTGCCACGTTGAAGTCCAGAGTGACTGCTCATCTGGCATGAGCCATGCTTGCTCCCCAGCCACCTGCCTTGTGCCTTGCTGCCCCTTTGCAGCACAACCCAGCAGGCAGAGTCCTGCAGCCCCAAGGAGGGCCGCAGAGGCACCTGCCTCTTGTGTCTGCAGTGCTGGTGAGCCCAGGCATGTCTTTTCCCAGCATGCGCATGGGTGAAACACAGCCCCCTTCCTGCTCAGAAAGCTGCCTCCAGGCATGAAGATAACTGCTCCAGCCGTGGGATAGCTGTTCCCTCTGGTGCTGCCTGTGGCGGGTCACGCTGGACTGGCTCAGGAGGACTCCATGACTGAGAAAAGTGCCTGGTCTGGCCTGGGAGCCCCAGAGCTGTGCCCCAAACTGAGCACTAGCACACAGGGGCTGGGCAAACCCAGCTGCTGTGTTAATACAGTCCTGTGAAATCATTCTCTGCAGCAAACTTTACTTAGCTTTCCCTGAAATGTTTCCTTCCCTGCCTCATTCACCTGCCCTTTCTGAAAATGCCATCTCAATCCCTGTTCACAGCTAAAGACTCAGCCCCATCATCATCCCCACCACAACCCCAACCTTAACCCTATTCTCATCCCTGTTCGCATCCCTGTCATCATCGTGCTCCCCACCTCTGTTCATCACTGTCCCTATCCAGACAGCTTCCTTCCTACCCTCTGGCTACTCCTGCAGATTGCTGTAACTGACTTCCAGGATTTCTGAGAGAGAGAGAAATACCTGATTAATCCCAGAGTGAGCTGTAATCACATGGCAGTAACTACACAGCTCGTGCTTATCTGAATGTGTAATCACAGCAATGAATAATACTCAGGGTTTAGCACCTTAGTAATTAGCTTGGGAGTGACTGTTGTTGGCTTTATGCAGCAGGTTTCATCCCTCTTGGGGTCAGGCTTTGCCTTGTGGGGACAATGAGACACTGTCCTGCCAGTACATAAGTGGAGTTAGCAGCTGCCTCCTCAGGGAGCCTGGACATGACTGGGAAATTTTCCCATGTAATGCAGTGACTCCAGTCCTGTTGTGAGGTCCCCAGCTGCCTGTGCTCTGGGCAAGCCCTGCTTGTTCCCTGTGTGCTCGTGGAGGACATGGAGGCAGGGCACTGTCCTCTAAATCCACTGTCCCTGATGATGGTTGTGGAGTGTCTGCATGGTGTTTCCACACCATGCTAAGCCATGTTGTGCTGTGACAATGTGCCAGGGGGGACCCCAGGGAGATGCCCTGGTCCCTTGGCTGGCAAAGCTTCTGGCCATGCAGCCTCTTGTCTGCCTGCTGGCCTCTTCCACCCAGACTAGAAGGACAGAGTGCTTTGGTACTGCAAGGAAGTGACAAACCATGGTCATCCTGGCCAGAGCCAGTCCCCTGCAGAACCATCCCTGGCTGCAGACTCCAGGTGCTATCAACATTGGGTAGCAGAGATGGGGCCTCACCAGCCTTGATGCCTTTGGGCTCATGGACCTAAAGGGAGCTGGATGCCCCTCTACCATGGCCAAGTGACAAAGCAAAGACCTGGGAGTGGAAACCACTGCCATGAGCCATTGTCATACCATCCAAACTACTCCTTCACAAGTACCAAGAGAGACAAAGAAATCTGCCTGTGCAAAGCCCTCATGAGGTGCAAAGAATCAACACTGTTTGCATCTTTAATTCCTTTTGACAGAGAAAAGAGACCCTCACCTCCTCAGCCTGTAGACGTCAGCACTCCTATAATTCCCACAGACCTTCCGTAAAAGCCATGGACTAACTGCAGAGGATCCCATGCTGCTGCCTCTTCTGACCACTTGCAGACAGCCCTCTGGGTGTGTCATGACTCTGACCCACTCCCTGCTGGCCAGACAGCTCTTCCCCTCACCTGGTCCCTGTCATGGTGGCCCCAAGGCTGATATGACACAGACCAAAGACATCAGCCAGTCCTTCCCACGCAGAGCAAGACTTCACATACACCAGAGACATGCACATCCCAGAGTGAACATTGAAAGGACACACAGTCCAAACTGAACACTGCCCTCAAGACAGGTAGTACACTGCCTGTGTGCAAGCACATCCTGTGGTGAGCACTGCCTGTGCATGTGCATGGTCCCTGGTGAGCACTGCCTGCATGTGTGCACACCTTGACTGAGCCCTTGTGCACGTGTGCAGCCCTGTGTGCTCTTGCTCCACAGTCAGCGTGTCCCTGTAGCTTGCTCAGCTCTCTAACATCATGATGGCAGTGGGCAGTGGCAGCTGAGGTGGGTTGTATGCAGGCAGCTGCTTTCACCCCAGTCCTCTGTGGTGAGAGTCTGGGACTGTAGGGCCCCGTGGCTCAAGCACAGTCAGGGTACAAGGGCAGAAGACTGTGCCATGGCCAGACTGGGGAAGGACATTCTTGCAGTCTGGCAGGCAGAGAAGCAGCCTCTGGAAATGTGCAGTGCCACCAAATTAAGGGCTTAATTAGCAGGCATGTTTCCCTCAAGGAGCTGTCACCTCATTATCATAGAGAATGGTGATTAAGCAGTGGGAAGGGGCAGGTGCTGCCAGCAGGACTCCAGGGAGACAGGCAGCAAGCACTTGTCCCCACTGCAAGGCAGGCCGTGTGTCCAACATGTCCACATCTAACACCATCCTCTTCTGCCAGTCTCCAGGGTCCCCTTCACCCCAATCTGAGACAGATATGGCCTGATCACATTGCTCTACTGGTCCTACTTCTCTCCTTGCTCCCTACAAGCTCCCCATTCCATGGGCAAAATTTCTCCATGATACAAGCTTGTCTTATTTTCTGACTCAGTGACGTTGGGCTGCAGGAGGCCCATGGCACAGCACATTGGGGGACAGTGTAACTCTCCATAGGGACCATGTGGATCTCCATGTGGAGATGGTCACCCACTCTGCAGTGCTGCCAGGGAATACTTTGCTCAAACAAGGCCAAGCATGCACAGTGAGACTCCCTTCCCTTCCCTTCCCTTCCCTTCCCTTCCCTTCCCTTCCCTTCCATTGCTCCAGCACCATCTCTGTAGAAATGCTCTTAAACACTTTGGTTCTCCAGTGCAACACAGTCTTTGCTATAACCAAGGAAAGAAGAGATTTCCAGGGTGCAGATGGGAAGCTTGTGAGGCCATTTGCAGCCACTGAGGTGGGCTCTGTGAAGTTAAATTTCCTTACCCATCTGTACTGCCTATATTAATCAGGTCCAAAACCATGGGGATATCCCCACTTGAGGCCTCAGCCCCTGAGATGGCAAAAATAGCAAGAGCATGCACACACTTGGCCTTGCATTAGCTGTACAGCTGCAACAACAGCCAGATGAGCTGACAAGAGAGCCCTGAGAAAAAAACAAACCCTGCACAAAAATGTGCACACATGCTGTTTCTTCACACACACTAGGAGAATGCCCCCTGCAAAAAAACCATTGTACACAGGCACACACAGAGTAGTTGTGTATTTGCAAAACCAGAGACATGCATACATCCAGTTGTGTGCATACCCACATGCACCTGGGCACACACACACACAAAATAATTTCTGTTTTCTGAAGTGGAAGGATATAAGCATAGGAACACATACGTGGATGATACATTTCCACATACAATGTCGAGCACAACCTGAACCTGTTCCTGCTGCCTATGGGCATCCCTGCCCAGTGTGCACATCTGAAGATGCCCACATGCCCGCAGCTGTGCCTGCACATATCTGTCCCCTGCACACCACACAACCTGTGCCGGTTGCTTGCCTTGCATATCTTGGCTGCAAGATGGGGTTTGCAAAATAGCAAATGGGGAGGTAGAACAGAAAACCTTGGGTTTTGCAGACTTTGCTGGGCCACCTGACTGTCACCAGGTGATGAGTCACATACTCCAGCTACTCGTCGGGGAGACCACCATGTTTTTCCAGTGGGGACTGGAAGAGTGTGGCTGTTTTGTGAATCCTTGGAGCACAAAAACTGTGCACCTTAGTGATGCCAATACCACCCTAGAGGACATCCCTTCCACAAGGAAGCTGCTTGGTGCCCTACTCAGGGACCTGCTCCATTTCTAGGAGGTGGTCTGGAATTTTTGGAGAAGCACAAGGATTGGCATCCAGAGAAAAGAGTCCACGTGTGAACCTGGAAAGATGTCAAGGGCGAGTTCAGTGTGCCAAGGTAGCACCAAAGCTAACACCTCATCAGGAAAAGAACTACCTAGAGTAGAGACTGGAGTAAGGACTGTATCCAAAAGCTGTGTCAGCATACCGACAGCTGTGATCTGTGTAAAGGGAAAGAGATAACACTGCCTTGTATCACAGGGCGCTGTAAGTAAAGCTTTGTTATGTCACCTGTCTGTCTGATCCTAGGCACAGCGTTGTTGATGGTTAGTCATCCTAGTAAGAGAGTTCTTAAATCTTACCATAATGTTTGTCTTGTGTAGAGGGTTATGTGAGGCACATGCCAGGACTTCCCATTCAACAGGTGTAATCCAGTCAGGTGCCTAAGAGACAGGGTGTTTGCCATGCAGCAGGCTGGGCTGGAAAAGGATCTGATAATGCAGGGCATTGTTGCAGAAGAGATCTCTTCACTAACAGGTGTTAGCCAGAGTTTCCTTGGCAGCAGAACCACAGGGACTGTGTCCAAAACTCAGCACAGGAAGTTTCCACAGGAGGATAATGATGCCGGTTGCTGTGCACAGGCTGTAGGTGGTGATGTTCTGGAGCTGGATCCCAGCAAGGCACAAGTAGCAAGGGCAGGAAATGCGGTAAGGTATATGATGTCTTGCATGCTCCTGTGACACAGTGGAACCGTGTGACGTGTGTTTTGAGAAACCATGGGCTGCAGCGAGTGGCCCAGGACTGCCACCTCGCTCCCCCTCACCATATGCCTGTGCTCTCTGCCCAGGTAGATTACAGCCTTAATCAGGCAAATGCACAATGGAATGCATGCACTCATCAAAGCTTCTGCTGTAGGAAACAGAGGGCTAGGCATAGGGTGCCCTTAGCGTGATGCTCAGAGGCTGCTGCTGGCAGAGCCCAAGGCTTATCTGTGTCAGCGAGGAAGATCTGATGTTTTGGAGTCCCACAGCAGCTGCTCCTACACCATGAGCTCAGGGAAAAGAGACAGCTGCACCTTCTGCTTTCATCAGTGGTTGGAAAACACAAGACCTTATCCTGGATTTGTCCACCTTTAAGACCTGTTCCTGGACCTGCAGCTTTGGACTGAACATCCAGGAATGGCAATGCAGGGGAAAGGCTGAAAAGTGGGATCCAGCATGTGGGATGTGGCACAGAGAAGGGGTCCTGGAAAAAATGCAGTTTATTCTATAAGCATTTAGGTAGGACCCAGTGGAGAGGCAGAATCCTACTCAGAGATTCTGGGTCCAAGCATATCCCAAATGCAGCTATTGCACAAATACCAGCAGTGTTGGTAGGCAAGTGCAGCCACTGAGCACTCACCTTGGGAAGGGCAACGTGGGGTTGAAGGCTGCACACCTGTGTCAGTATCTGGGCTGCTCTGCACCTGTGTTTGCAGAGATGACCCAACAAGGAGTGGCAGTGCTGGGAACAGGAGGTAGCAAGGCTGGGAGGTGAGCCTGGTAAGCTCTCAGCAAGCTGTCCCTCAACTGACAGGTCTCGCCCTGGCTGTGGACAACGCTGCTGTGCCCGAGTGCTATGGTCAGCCACAGCCTCAGCCCAGAGCTTCAGGTGCTGGTCCAGGCCACAGCGCTCCCTGCAGACAAGGACCCAGACCTTGAACTCGGCTAACCGTTCAGAGGGACTTGGGGACCAGCAGAGACCTGAGGCTTTGGCTGAGAAAGCCAATGCTGCTGAGGAGCCACACTGCAATCCTTTTGTATCATCTTAGGTGATGGGTGAAGTATCATCTCTAGCCAGAGGTTTCAGCACTGCAACTCTAATGAGTCTCTGAGCATTGGGTTCAGCAGGAATCACCCTCAAGAAGGGCTGCGGAGAGCAGTTGTGAACCAACACTGTGCAGTGAAGCAGGCTCATCAGCATTCTCTGTCTATTACATTTGCCCTGTCCTTGCCTGTGCTTAGCTGGAGCCAATTGCTTCTCTTCCTGGAGCCAGTCCCCAGGCACTCCGGGAACCTCAGGAGAAGTGGTGTCAATGTATGATGAGAGATACTTTGCTGGCATGTGAGCTAATGCAGCCTGAGCAGCTCATGCAGATGTTACTATGTGCTAGAGAGGTGATGGCTGCAATGCTCTGTTTAGGTGGACCAGGCAGTGGGGTGCAGTTTTCCATCATGTTTCTCTGTCCACTTCTCTCCTGGGAGGACTGAGCCTACAACACATCCCTGGGCTCCCTGCTGAGTTGTGTTTTCACTCTAACCACTGCCAGGGAGAAAGCCTCTTCAAGAGCCACCCATTAGTTCCCTGCCCATGTCCTGACCTTCCCAGAGACTGGACTTAGATGGAGGCTGAAGGAGATGGCCAGCTCAAGCATGATCCCCTCTGTGACCCTGGCAGTGCTGGGAATCCTGCCTTCCCTGCAGCCCCTGGACAGGGGAAAGGCAGTGCCTTGCTCCATATGCAGCACAGTTCATGTGCTGAGTATAAGATTCACAGATATCATCTGCCTCTGCTGATAGAGTGATACCTCTATCTTGGACATGGCAGAACATCCTCATGTGCAGCCATACACCCTCAGTAGGTGGGCAAGAAGCTGAGTCCCCCAAGACCCTAACTGAAGCCCCTGAGCCCTGCCTGTCTCTCTGCTTCTCTGGTCTTTCCATGGTCATCAGCCAGGAGCTACTTCCTTCTGTGCTGTACCTCATTGCCCAGTCTAATGCCTCCAGGGTCCCCTTAGCTCCTTTGCCAGACATGGTCTCCCAGCCTTGCTGGTGTAGGATGCCCTGGTATGTCTGGGAGCAGGGATGGGCGACCCTGGCTGCCTTCCTTGTCTGCCCCTTCCCTGTCTCTCCTGGGTCCTCAGTGCACTATCTGCTATTCTCCTGGCTGCCAGACTGGAGGGACCAGATGGGCCCTGCCTCCGCCTGGCTCCTCGCTCCTGCCTGGGAGACATTGCTTCCTGCTTCTTCCCACTCACCAGCATTTGCATTGCACTTATTCTCTGACCTTTGGAGAAATCAGCACAGGCAGCAAGCTCAGTTCTACAGACCCAGGCTAGGACTCTGGGCAGCCCTCTTGTGCCTGGTGTCAGCTACCAGGGGCCAGTGAGCTCATATCCCCTAAGAGCCATCTGTGCGTGCACCACCATCAGCCTGCCCCATGGCAGAGCCCCCGCTTGGGACTCCTACTTGACCAAGCCAGAGCCTATCTGTCTGTGATCCGGCCCAACCTTGTAGACTGCACTCTAGCAGATTGACCTGTCTGATATGCTCACCTAACTGTCAACAAGCGTTCCTCATTGGAAGGAGAGGCTCAGGCATGACTGGTGCAGGCGTATTGTGCATGTTTGTGTATGCAAGCTCATCTCTGCATGCACACAAACACAGGTCCTCTCCACAGGACTACTCTGGGACTTCCTGAACAGGCAGGAGGAGGGATGACTTCCCAGTCTTTGGGCTTGCCTGGCTCTCAGGAACGGGCAAGTTGCATGTACACAGGCATGGATTTCTCATCGTCTGTGCTCATGTGCTGGCTGCTGCAGAGATACCCTGAGCTGAGCACACTTTTGGCTCCTCTTCCCTGAGCAATGTCTCTTCTCCCAGCTCATACCAGCTCTATTTCACAGTTGGCTTGTTTCAAGGGGTGCTGCCACATTCAATATGTCAGATGCTATGCATTCTGCGCTGTCCTGTGTAACACAGTGGGGCTCAGGAGTGGCCTGCTCCAGTGCAGCTGTGCCCTTCCTGGGGCTAATGGATAAAAGAAAGAGGTTCTGCCTCACACCACCTCATGAAAGCCTGTCCCTGGCCATTCAACTGCTCCATGTGCCTTGCAGTCAGGTTTGTCTCAATTGATTCCCACCAGGACCTGTTGGACTTTGCCTATATGAGGTTCCCAGGGCTGTGAGCCCCATACCATCCCACTGCCATGTGCTTAAGACTGGTCCCATCCCTATGACCCGGTGAACAGTTCCCTCCTGTGCATATGGGAGTTGTTCTCAGTGCTGTGAGGCTGCAGAGCATATCACAGCTCCAGCTCTGAGCTGCTGCTGTGATCATCACAGTAATCTGAAAATGCCCGGAGTCATGGGACTGGGGGAATGTGTCAGCTGTGTGGGAACAGCGCGTTCTCGGCTCTCCAGGCTTGTGAAGGAAATCCGGGAAGTTTGCCTCCATGAGCTAAAAAATACCCAAAGAATTGCAACTAAACATCTCATGATCAAAACCAGGCCAAAGGCACAGACAGAGCCTGGGCGCTATTTCTGAGCCTTTGAGGTGGTAACACTGCCCTGGGAAGTAGCAGGAAGACATCTCTTGGTGGATCCTGCTCCCCTTGGAGGGTGGAGGGGAGACGTGTAGGAGCTATGGCCACTGCAGGTCTTAGGGCACGCTGAAAAATGGTCCTGTGGATGGAGAGAAGGGCCTTGTGACGACCTGCAGCTGGCTGGATGGCTCTGCCTCTCCTGAAGCACCCCTGAGATGGGTGTGAGTGCTGTGGGGTGACTTGTGCTGACCAAAGGTGGGACAACTGTCAGGCAGGGAGAGAGCTGGCACCTGGGACAAGGTAGTAGCCTGTCTCTGGAAGGGTACATGACATTCAGGAAAGCCGTTATGTGGGGCTGTGCAGCTGCTGGGCGCAGCTCCCCATGCAACTCAGGCGTGCCTGATCTCCTTCCCATGCAGCCCACTCAAACACATGTCCCCATGCTGCACCCTGGCCACGTGCCACTGATACTTGCATAGAGGCTGCGGAACAGAGCCAGGGCAGGGGGCAGGCCAGGCTCAGCAGATGGGGGGCATGAGGGCCTGCCAGGCTGGGCAGGTGGGGGGCCCAAAGTGGCGGGGAGGGTTCCCACTGGGAGCTGTCTGGGCAGGGCAGTGTCCCCCTTGCTCGCTGGGCAAAGGCTAGGCTGGGCCGTAGTGCTGCCATGCAGTGCACTGCCACGAGCTCCACCTGTGTTTGCTGGCCCAGCCCCACACTCTGCCCTTCCCAAGCTTATCCTACCCATGTGTGGCTGGGGCAGACTCTGTGCCCAGCCTGTCCTCTAGGCTGGGCACCATCAGTCAGCCCATCGTCCATCCGTTCCTGCTGCAGTCACTGCTGCCATTGCAGTGCTCTCAGGGTTTCCTCCCAGCCATGGCGCTCCCGCAGGAAGGGAGAATCTCTGCTCCGGCAAGGTGTTTCCTGGCTCCCCAGATAGGATGCGGAGGCACATCCTGACCCCTGCATGTGTGCACTGACCCTGAGCTGGGCACGGCGTCACCAAGCCCCAGCCACACAAAACATCCCACAGCACTACAGCACAAACCCATGCCCATGCAGCCACGCATGTGCATGCAGGAGCCCCTGGCCAGGCTGTGACCCAGGACGTGCAAGTGTGTCCCGCACTGCTGTCCCAGCCCAGCTGGCAGCTGGCAGGACGCAGGGGCAGGGGTGTCCCCTTCCTGACAGGAAAGGGGCTGAGCCGGCGGCTGTAGGTTTCCTGTAGGCTCAGGCTCTGAGGGCGTCAGGAGCCAGAGCAGCCTGAACAGCACCACACGGGCCCTCGGCAGGTAATGGGGCTGGGCTGCAGGATCCTGGCTGCCCCAAGCATCGTGTGGCTGGGACACCTCTGATCCCTGCCGGGACGTGGGGCTGGGGCAGCCCTGGCAAGGGAAGGTTCCGCTGGCAGCTCTGGTTTCTCACCCTGGGGTGCAGAATGGGCTGTCCCAAGGGCTTTGCTGTGGGGTCAATGAGGCTGGACTGGCAGCAAGGGCCATGGGTCTTGGCTGTGGTCAGGCATGGGGCAGAACTACGGGACTGGGCCCTGGGGCAGGTTGTTTGAGCAGCATGGGGCCGGGTCGTTGGGCAGGGCTGTGGGGCAGGGTCGTGCAGCTGTGTCTACGTTCGGTACCTGCTGCCCTGCTCGTGGTTTGTCACACTGCCGCCGTCCAGCCGGCAGTTCCGGGGTCGCGGCCGTGCTGCAGCGAGGTGCCCCACGGCGGGGTGCCCCACGGCGGGTGCCCCCCGGCGGGGAGCGCTGCTCCCGGCCCACGTCGGCTTTCGCTGACCGCGGGCACCTCCCGGGGGCCGCGGGCTCGGCGGGAGCGGCGGGGCCGGGCCGGAGGGTGCGGGGGAGAGACCGGGGGCCCGGAGAGCCTGAGCGCCGGGGAGCACGGGGTCGGGGGGAGGCGCGGGGAACTCCGGGGCTCGAGGGAGCTGGGCAGCCCTGGGCCGCGGCGGCCGCAGGCGCCGTCCGGCCGTCGGAGCGCGGGGCGGAGACCCTCGGCGCCGTCTGTGAACTTTCCCTGCCGCCCTCCCCTCCCCGCGCAGAGGCTCCCCGTCGCCATGACAACTCCTTAAACTAACGCCCCACCGCCGCCGGCGGGGGCCGACTTCGCGGAGGATCCGCCGCTCTCGCCGCGATCCTCCCCGCGCCCCGCCGCCCCCGCCTGCTCCGCGCTGCGGCTCTCCCGCTGCCGGCGGCCGCCGCTGCCCCCGGCCGCGCCGCGGCTATGGTG